>JAHTLZ010000204.1:21445103-21456460 GCA_023846285.1 Phrynocephalus versicolor | reverse complement strand
ACACACACACACACACACACACACACACACACACACACACACACACACACACACACACACACGTTCATGTTAACAATAATTTTGTAATATAAGTACATATACTTGTATTTCAGTTGAGTATGAGGTAAAACTTCTTGCCTGTTACAGCAGTATGGCAATGGAACCAGTTACTTGAGAGGTGGTGAGTGCTCCAACACTGGAGGGGTTCAAAAGAAATCTAGACAGCCACCTAGCATACATCCTTTGATTTGTATTCCTGCAATGAGCAGGGTGTTGGACTCAGTGGCCTTATACACCCCTTCCAACTTCATGATTCAATGATTCTATATACCTTATAAAGTAACATGATTTAATTGCAGAAAAATTAATAAACTTATAATTTATCAATACATTAATTAATTTATTATTTATATCTTTATTTGATTTTTATACTGTAGCCACCTAGCCCTAGGGCTATTCTGGGTGGTTTACAACAAATTAAGAGAGTTGCCCATTAATAGTTTAATTAATTAATTAATATTTAAGCAAAAATATTTGTAGATGAATAAATAAATGAATAGGATTGTAAAATAGAGTAGAATATTCACTACTATAATTAAGAACAAAATAATGTACTTTACACTCATATCTCCCTAAAGTTGTTGAATTTGCCTACTATGAATGATCTGTGCTCCAAAAAACAGAATTATAACATACTATTAATCAATGAGTTATGGTTTTTTTTTTTGGCATTTGGCAGATTGGCAATACAGGTACATGCTTTCTGGTGAGATCTTAATAAGTTATCTCATGTATTGCAATCCTAATGTGTATTTTTAGAGGTAAGTTCCATTAACTTTGGTGAGACTTTCCCAGTTAAGTGTAGAAAAGATTGCAATCTTACATAGACTATCATGATGACAATGATATATTTAGATATTGCAGGATGCAGAATGGTATGTGATGTTGTAGCTGGAGCTGCAAGTGTAAGAGAAGAAGTGAGTCCATCATGCTTTGCTTTGTGTTAGTGGCAATCTCATCCTAACTCATACATCTGAAATAGTTGTGCATTGGTTCTGTTACAATTGTTTCAATGGTAATTTAAAAAACTTAATGTATTAGGTTATTCCTCATTCCATTTCTGTGGTGATGTTCTTTAATTAACACTAACAATCAGAAGATGAAATTTAGTCTTAAGTCATAGCTAGAGTAGGCCCATTGAATAAATAGAACTTATGGAGGAGCTGATTCATCAAATTTCCACTGATTCAATGGTTCCTGTTTACTACTGATTTCTGCCACTGTGTCAGCATTCAAGAAGTTGCTTGACAGTCAGTGAAAAATCCTTTTTCTTTTTCCTTTCAGTAGTAATATAATCCAAGGCTTGTTTTTTCCTAGATTGATAAATAAATTCAACTGATAAACAGGAAGTTACTTCTCTGTCTTTTTGTATCTTATAGAAGTATTGAAAGTGATGGTCAGTCCACTGAGTTTTCTCATATATCACATGTAATATTATGTCTTTTGACAAGGGAGTTGTAGAATTTCTAAGGTCACTTGTTTGCCACGTACTAAAAGCCACACAACCTAAAGGATACATTGTACAGTACAATATTTTATGTAAACATGGTAAAAGGACACATGGTGGACGATTAGCTCCTTCTCATTTTTACCTTCAGTGCCATTTTTTTATTTTGTTCGGATTATCTAATGACTAATGAGCCTGTTACTATGGTACTGGAGTGCTTACCAGAAGAGCATTCAACAGAGTCAGTAGCATCTGTCACATCAATTATTTGTTCTTTCTTTTTTCTTCCCAGGGCAAAAATATGCCTTATATTTGAATGTGTTTACATCCCTGAACCCACCGCAGCCCTCCTTTTCCTGCTATGTCTCTCCCCCCACCAACTCCCCATGGAAGAAAAAACATAAAGCAAAGTATGGCAGAGTTAGAATCAGCAGGAGTTCATATTGATAAGGTCAGCATCTACTCCTGCTGGGGTTTCCTAGAAGCTGATGACATGTGCAAGGCCCATTTTGCAAACACTCTGTTTTTGCCAGGCGATCTTATGAAGACACTAGCGAAGCCAGTCTTCCAGTGAAGAGGCCTTCGTGGGCTTGTTCTGTGGTGATTTGGGATAATTCTGCTGCTGCTGCTGCTGCTGCTGAAATCATTGTCTTTTAAAACCATTTTATATATTAGAAATCTGAGAAGTTAATATTGCTATTAATACTATGTTTTAGTTTGATAACAGTTCTGTTGCTTGTACTTAGCAACATTGCTACACATTTGTTCTGTGGACTGAAATGTTAGGCTTCAATGAGAATCCAGGATCTCTCATTTATGTGATTATTCTGATGTATATTAATACATTTCATTTTTACTGTGGCATTTTATTTATGATTCCAGACATGTGGGAGGCTCCAAACAAGATCAGCAGTTCCTCTTATTCAGTGTTTTGATAGTTCTAAATCTAAAGGCCAGTTCACACATGACCCCATGGAGTTATAATGTAGAAATGTGAGTGCACCTGCCTTCCTGCATACCTGAAACATTAATTGCAGTTTCCCTGAGTGTGTTGTTTCACTGACTAAATTCAACATTAGGCCTGCCTGTGACAGATCTATGGAAATTACATTGGGATTCAGTTTGATTGTAGATAAGCTCCATTTGATTGAATGGATCTACTCTCTATAGAGCTAAGTTTGAATCTGGAACCCAAGCAAAAATTGAGTTTTCCCAGAGTTCTTGCTCACATTTAATCTATACACAAGCATAAACACATACAAGCATCTCTTCTTCAATCTTTTCATCACTCACTTGGAGAAAGCAACAATGGAGGGCATGAGGCTGGGGCCACCTCTCTAAAGTGATATGAACATTTGATTTGATGATGACTGAATAAGGTTGTAGCCTGACAAGACCACAAGTATGGTCATCTGTATTCCACTTCTCCTTGAGGAGCTGACTGAACTGGGCACTGTCTTACTTCTGAGGAAGTAAATTGGGCCTTATCTGTTTTTATAGAATTATAGAACAGTGAACTTGGAAGGGGTCTCTAAGCCCATCAAGTTCAACCCCTGCTTGATTCAGGAGTACAAATCAAAGGAAATCTGCCAGGTGTTTGCCCAAATTTCTTTTGAATGCTGTGAGAGAAACCCCTTGCTTCTTTTTAGGAGGTCTGAGGGCACGGGTTTATTTAAAAAAACTAGAACACTTCAAATGCTTCATTCCCAGTGTAAAAAACATTTTATGATGACAGTATTTCAAGTTATTGTCAAGTATATCTGCTAAATTGCTGATAAAATGCTGCATGAAATTATGTCTGTGAGTTTCAACTTCTCTAGATTCTCTGTTTTTCAGAGAAAGGGCAACTACTTTATTATGTCCATGAATAAAACACCACCAGAATAATCTTTTTTTTTAAAAAAGTTAATGGTTGACTAAATCAAAACTAATGATGGCTTCCTAATGATAAACTGCAAGCAATGACATATTTTATTTTAAAATATCCTAGAATTAAAAACTGAGAATTCATATATTTAGGAGAGAGACAGCTTGTAGTAGGATGGATATAAATTTATCTCAGCCCAAAGTGGTGGCAATTTAGAATATCTTTATGCGCTGAAGTATCTTGGCATGGGAGGGAGTTTCACAGTCTGGCCATTGTTTTTTCTTCCTTTGCAACATCAATATTCAATTATTGTAATAAGTGGTTTCTGATCTGTTGATCATATTTTGTTTAAATAGAAGTACAGTAATAAGCTTTTTGGTATGGTTGTTCTTGAAGTTCGTTCAGACACTGTAGCGAGTGCAAATTGTTCAGCTGACATTTTTGCAGGAGCAACTAATTAAATAGATAGCGGCCTTTCTTTTGGCAGCTATACTGGCTTCTAGTTCTAGTTCGTGGCATTGATTTTCTTCTGTAAATTCCTACATACAGTATTATGTGACTTGTATATCTTAAATTTGGCTTCATTTCATATGAAGAGTGTCCCAGCCCCACTTGTTAAGTAAGGGTGCTGGCTATGTGTTGCTTAGTGAGGAAAATGAGAACAACTGTGGGATAGTGTAGGTTGTTTTTGGCAGGAGCTCTTAAATTTTGGAATGCAGTTCTTGCTGAAATAGTAAGTGCATTTATTTGCTGAGGTTCAGGAAACATTGCAAGGTACTTCATTCCAGGAGACTTTCTAGGGAATCTGAAGATTGCAGAGCTCCCTTAGTACTGCTTTGGGGATTGAGTTGTATCTTTTTAATATTGTCCACGTTTTGTGTAGCTTTATTGACAGATGGTATTGTCACGGGTTTGGATTTTTGGAAAAGATATTTGAGAGTAGTAAATATGCATATCACCGGTGTTTCATACTTTTCTTACTCTTACATATGTAATGAACAGTGTTGGCGAACCTATGGCATGGGTGCCAATGGTGGCACTTGGAGCCCTTTCTGTGGGCACCCGACATCGCCCCTTCACAACCCCCTGTATTCAAGTTAAATTGCTGTATTGGCACTTTGTGAAAAATTAGTGGGTTTTGAATCGCAGTTTGGGCACGGTCTCTAAAAGGTTTGCTATCACTGATTTAGGAATTTGTGGTTTTGAACAAGCATGCTTGTGTGTGCTAGTTGTAGTAAAAGGAAGATCTACATGTAGTTGTAAGAACATGCTTGATATGATGATTCTGCAAATCAAATAATTTAGAACAATAGAAAGATATGTGGCGTTGCTTGTTTTCTAAGTTAATGGATATGGGCATACAAACTTATGACCTGAATTGACTATGAATGCACCCAAAATAGTAGAATCATGGAATATTTATAGAGGGGACCTCATGTGTCATCAACTCATAGCATCTCAAGAGATCACTGTGCAACCTCTGTTTGGAAACCTCTGTCAATGAATGAGAAAGACTTCTGAAATAGTCCATTCTTTTGTTCTTACTTTTGGGCGTTTCTTCTTAGTTTTAGTCAAAATTATGTTTGTAATTTAGGACTGTCACTGAAAACAAGTTTATTCCATCTTCCATATTACAGACTTTCAAACATCTAAAGATGACTGTCTTGTCACCTCTCGATCTCTCTTGTCCAGGTCAAACATACCCAACTCTCTCACTATTTTTGATAGGGTTTGTTTTCTTGATCACTCGCTTCTGCACATTTTCTTGCTTGTCATCATCCTTCTTAAACTTACACAGAATTGAACACAATCCTTCTCACTAGAGATGGGCACAAACCACACACACATGAGTGTGTGGGCGCATGAGCACACACAAATATATATCAGCTGAGAGGCTGGTGCATGTGGAGATGTAGAGATCCCCAGAAGGGAAGCTGGGCTATTGCCTCCAGCTGGCAGTGGTGGAACAAAGTAGGGAGGCAACAGGAGCAGTGGAAAGGGGGTAGGGTAGGCTGTGGGGGAGGGGAGAATGAACCAGAAAGTGTGTTAAATGGGGGAAAGTTCATTGGTTTGGAAGAGTTTGGGTTTTCTGGTTCGGATGAATTTGAACCAACCCAAGTTCATGAATCAGCCATTTGATGCACTCCCTGATTCATTTTTGTGTTCATGCTCACCCCTGATTCTCTCCAAAGCACAGTAGAGGGCTATGATCACTTCCTTGATCTGGCACAGTCTTTCTATTGATGCAACCTCATGTTGTATCAATGGGGGGGGGCACTGCATCACATGATGAACTCATATTTAGCTTGTGTTCTATTAAGACTCCTGAATATTGTTTACATGTGTTACTGCTGAGCCAGTTTACACCCATCCTATCTTTGTACAATTGATCCCCCCCCGCCTAAATATAGACTTTTAAATTATTCCCTGATGAAACTAATTTTGTTTTTGTTTTTTGGCCCAGTTGACCAATCTGTCAATCTGTAAGGCCTGCCACTTTTGAGAAACTCTTCCTAGGTCTTAGAAATCACATTGTTCTTTTCTTAGTACTTATAGACAAATTGTTTAATGATCTGACATAAGAAAGCACATAGGGAATACAAATTGGCTAAAGTGTTGTTCCTTAGCAGAATAGATTACACTGGAGTAGGCCCATTGAATCTATGGCCATTTAGTGAGTCAAATCTTCCATAAGTTGCATTAATCAAAATGGACCAACTCTAACTGTGACTTCGCTACTGTAACAGTTGCAGTAGACCCATCAATTGAACTTAGGGAGAAGTTGACTCACTAAATGCCAATTGATTTAATGAGCCCACTCTAGTGTAATTTACACTGCTAAGGAACTGAATTTTGGCCACTGTGTCTGATTCTCACTGAAGTTGCATATTGGCAAAATGTAAAAGCAGGTTCAATTTATTCATTGTGCTATTTGAATGCACTGACGTGCACATGCCTTAAAATAACATTGGAAATAGCTTTCTATTTTATGTCGAGCTCTTCTGGAAATCAATCCTGTTCTATGCCTGGCAATGAATGATAGGATGAGGGAAAGGCAGTGTTTACAGAAACATTTGGGTGTCAATATTATACTGCAGTTCTTCCTCAGTCAGGTGCATTCCTAATTATTGGACATATATAACAGCTCTCATCTTCAGAGCAAGTTTATTGACCATGTTGGCTTGTGGTGAAGTGTGTTCCGGTCCAACATATCTAGAGGGCAACAGCTGGGGAAGGCTGCCACGGCAGATCAGAAAAGGCACTTCTGAAGAATGCCTTAAGGAAATGGAAGAATTGGAAGGTAGAAACCATTTCTGGCACAGCAGCAGTATTTTTGACAATGGAAAGGAGGCAAAAGCAGAAGTTACAGAAACAAGTTAAAATGTAAACATTTATGATATTCAAAACCTTTGAAAGTACTTTACATTTGAAATAAAAAATACAGAAATGAGTACAAAAATATAAAACTCCAGTGGCAGTAGTGAAATTCTGGATTCACATGTCTCTCTGTCTCATGCACTTAAAAAAGTTTAAGAGAACAGGAAAGTCCCCAATGAGTATCAAATTCTCACATACAAGATGATCTAACAAATCTCCTTGGGAAGAACTGTCCACAATTAATTCCTTCACAGCATCTCAGTTTTTTAGAAATGGGATCCAGAGTGTAGTCTGACCTCATAATTTCAGGTTCCAAGCCATTAATGCTCCATGCATGAAATGTAGCATCTTGAACTAGATTTGGATGCATTGCAGGCATACAGTGAAGATGAACAAACATCAGTGTATTCTTTGTGATCTGCTACAGCATTGAAGTGAGAAGCAGAAATATGTACTATCTGGTATTTCTGGATTGTCTTTAAGGGCAGCCCTACTTTAATACATAAAACAGTTGAAGAGGTTATCAGATCATGGAGGATAGTACCTAATCCTTGTTATCAAAGAAGTGTTACTGCCAGCTTAATTGGCTTTAACTTTCAGAGTAAAACTTGGTCCAGAAACCATCTGAAGCTGCAGACATGGTCCCTTAGTCGAACGTGATTGTTTCCAGACTTTATCTCTTTTCAACCTCTTTGTATGCACCATCACTTTGTGATTCATTGTAGCCACAGTATAAAGATAAACTCAGCCAGATCAAATGGAATAATTAATAACTGTTCCATATTAACTGTTTGTTATGACATGTATCTTCCTTTATAGTATAATTTGTTCATCAAACAATTTGCCAAAAGTTTATCAAAGACCTCATTTAGTGGGAAGCAGATGATGGGAATGACTCTCGTTGAGATCCTGAAGAGCCAATGCTAATAATAATGCTAATAATGCTAATAATGCTAATAATGCTAATGCTAATGCTAATGCTAATGCTAATGCTAATGCTAATAATAATAATAATAATAATAATAATAATAATAATAATAATAATAATAATAATAATAATAATAATAATAATAATAATAATAATAATAATTTATTGTCATTGTGTGTATATACACAGTATGCACATACAATGAAATTCAGACACAATGTTTACTAAGAGTACAGCCCCAATTAGTCAAGACGATGAAGGCCAAGCTGAGTTAACAAAAAGTCAATGTTAAGGCAGTGTTGAATCCAAACTCCTCGTATCCTTTGAATATTGAGAATTACTTTATCCTTGCCCTGGCCTAATTTTGCACCAGCAGCGTGGTTGTGCTTTGAGGCTAAATATTTGGGTCTGGGGTAACTTAACTCAGTGGTGACCAAACTTTGACCCTCCAGATATTTTGGACCGCAACTCCCAGAATTCTAAGCTTAGATTGCCAATGACAAAGGACTGTGGGAGTTGCAGTCCAAAACATCTGGAGGGCCGAAGTTTGGACATGCCTCCCTTTCCCCAGTTCTTCTCTGCTCCTTTCCCAGCTCTTCATCCAGAAATATGTTAGCTAGCAGAGTTGTTCTGTTGTTAAATCACTCTGTTGCTAGATTTTAGAGATGTATCAGCAAAGGAGGATTCTCCCTGGAAGATGGCTGTTTCTGCTGGCAAAAGGGACTTCAGTGAAGTTCCTGCCTACTACAGGAGTGCATGAAACAGCTGTTCAAGAGGAAAGACTAATATGAGGTAGTGCCCTACCTTTCCAGTTGTATATGCCAGGAATATATATTGCTTCACAAATTTCTTAGTGTGCAAGAATTTCTTCTCAAACATGAGGGTCCTAAAAGTTGACATGCTTACAAAAAAAGCTTTGTTGACATTCTGCTAATTCTACCAATAGGGAGAGAATTAGAATATGGAGTCTGACTCAACTCTGGGGCTTCTGGTGTTGTTGGTGGGGAACTTGAACTCGTGACTCGGACTCAAGCGTCCAAGTTGTGTCGTCAAGTTGCTAGGAGCCTACCTACTGCCACCATCCTCCCCCTGTTGCCGTCTCCAAAGCCAGCAGGCCCATGCTGTGCACAGGCCAGTTGATAGGCCGCCTGAGGGGGGATATGATTGAGACATACAAAAGAATGCAGGGCATGAGTAAAGTGGATAGAGGGACACTCTTCTCCCTCTCACAAAATACCAGAACTAGGGGACGTACACTCAAATTGAGGGCTGGGAGAGTAAGAACAGAAAAAAGAAAATATTTTTTACCCAGCGTGTTGTTAGTCCCTGCCACAGGATGTGGTGATGGCATCTGGCCTGGATGCTTTCAAAAGGGGATTGGACAGATTCCTGGAGGAAAAGTCCATCACAGGTTACAAACCATGATGGAGATGTGTAATCTCCAGGCTTAAAACCAGGGTACTTCAAGGGCCAGATGCAGGGAAGTGTTATCAGGAGACATATCTTGTCTTGTGCGCTCCCATAGGCATTTGGTGGGGCCACTGTGAGATACACGAAGCTGGACTAGATGGGCCTTTGGCCTGGTCCAGCATGGCTCTTCTTAAGTTCTTATGAGATTTGGCAAGAGCATTTTGTTAGAATAGGTTGGATTTCATTTGAGATTACCTTTATTTGTGGGGTGAGCTCCAGTTTCCTGAAATGCATGTATCAATCCTGGAAATTATTATCTGAAGCAATTTTACTTGCCAGAGGAGAGTGGAAAAGTAAACATATTCAGATTTCAGAATACTGCGAACTCTTAGACCAAGCAGTTTTATTTGTAGCATGGAATGCATGGATCAAACGTATCTACATTCAGGATTTCAAGTGGAAGTAGGATTCTGTGCTTGGATCCTGAGATTAATGCAGAAGGATATATGCAAACGTATCATTTTTCTTGGACCCCATCCAAACAGGTTTAGATTCTACCAGTTATCTATTAGGAGGCACAATTAGGTTGAGAATGTCCTAGTCTCCATCCCTGTGTACTAATTGATTGATGCAATTTTAATCCTTTGCAGTTCAGTTAGAAGGACTTTTTGGTGTCACATAGCTACACAAACAACCCAAAATATATGAGAAGAACAGTTTACCAGCTTTTGAGCCAAAGCATAAATAAGATCACAGATTGAAGTCAACATTTTAGCAATAATCTATAACTGTATAACAATGTCAGTTATTTATTTGACACTGTGGGATTGCCTAGATGCCCTAAGCACATCCGATCTCGCCTGATTTTGGAAGCTAAGCAGGGTTAAGCCTGTCTGGCTAGTACTTGGATGGGCGACCACTGGGGAATACAAGGTGCTGTAGGCACCTGGAGTAGGAACTGGCAAACCACTCCAATGTACCTGCCAAGAAAAGTTCATAGGCATGGGGTCACGAAGAGTCGATCACTACTGTAACGACACAACAAAGTGGTATTATCAGAAATAAATCTCTGAACGCTAGTTTGATGGACTGAAGAAAGTTCTTCCTTCCTTCCTTCCTTCCTTCCTTCCTTCCTTCCTTTCTAACTGTGTAATAAAGGCTTTTACCATTACTTGTATATTTCCTATGGCAACAGTAGCAAGGGCCAGGTAGCTAAGATATATTAATGATTAATTAAGGAGTAGGGGACACTACAGGTTCTAAAATGATGTGGAAATGGTGTAATCACATGGGGAAAATAGACTGCAATTGGGATTGGGCTGGAGTAATTTCATGATAGAGAGAAGGGTCACTTTTAGCATGATAAATCCTGTTTAAGTGAACCCTTTGTGACATCTGACCACACCCAAAATGACATGGAAACATCTTTCATGATAACAGCACAATGTGTAGAACTGTAAGTGTTTAATGCACCAACCATATCTCTTTGGTGCCCAGTGTGAAGACCTGAATGGGGTTAAAATTAGCTTATGTCTATGTGGCTTAAAAAAGATATCGCTCCTCATTGCTTTGTTCCAAGAGGAAATTGATAAGTGTAAACTGAAAGAGTCACACTATGATCACTGCTTTATAATGTGATGGACAGTGGCTCACCGCCCTTTCGTGGTTCATATCCTGCGGTACCGCTATATCGCAGGACCGCAGGACCCCGAAAGGGCTTGAGGGAGGGGGGAAAGGTTTTAAAAGCTGGGGCTTTTTAACCTTTTCCCCCTTCCCCAAGCCCTGGGCTCCAGCTGATTGAAACAAAAGGTTTTTCTCCCCCACCCCAGCGCCAATCAGCTGGAGCCCAGGGCTTGCCTCCATGGAGGTATCACACGCCGCTCCCCGCACCCGGGGGAGGTTGGGAGAAGTGGTGAGCGATGTTTAAAATGTCTTTAAGCAATGGAACCAAGCTGGCTCTGTTGCTTAAAGACATTTTAAACATTGTACGCCCCCCCGGACCCAACCTGCACCCGCATATTCCGGATTTTCAGTGACCGTGGGTCGTGTCAGTCCCCCCATGATAGATGGGGGGTTACTGTACATTTATTGTTTATTATACATACTTTTATGATTTAATAAAACATAAAAAGCTTTTAAATTTTTTTCCTCCTAGAATCAGTCCGTCCGTCCGTCTATCTATCTATCTATCTATCTATCTATCTATCTATCTATCTATCTATCTATCTATCTATCTATCTATCTATCTATCTATCTATCTATCTATC
>JAHTLZ010000204.1:21414152-21440175 GCA_023846285.1 Phrynocephalus versicolor | reverse complement strand
CCCCGCCCCGCCCCGCCGCCGCCGCACGCCCCCCCGCCCCGCGGGTGGGCCGGGGAAAGGTTATCGGGGATTTACCAGTCCACGGTGATAAAAAGGTTGGGGAGCACTGCCTTAGTCCACTGAGCCACCACGCCCTTTCATTTATTCCTTATTGGGATATAAATTATTTATATCCTTATTTATTGGGGAAATCAGTGTATGATCAAAACTGTGCTTCAGACTGGTGTAATTCAAGGGAGAACTGTAATTTGCTAGCAAAATGTTTGTGTTTTTTCTTATAAAGCATTAATCAGCAAGACAATTCTGGCCCTGAGTTTAAGAAGAACCCCATAAAGCTGTAGGGTTTCTTTTTTAATAAAAAGGAATAAATAAGTTCACTTGGAGGAGTCTTATCATGCAGTAACATTTGGAATCACCTTATTTAATTTGAGGCTGTCCATACCCTGTGGTGTACAGAGAGGTCCCTAAAATAAAGATTTTTTTTTTATAATCCCATGGTTATTTGAATATTTTCTGACTGTGCACTGTTGACTGCTGGGAAAAGAAGCAAGAGGGCTTGACTAGTATTACAAGAGAACTTCCACAGAGATTCTCATAGATCCATAATAATTAATTACAGTGGTACCTTGTATAAAGGAATTAATTTGTTCCAAATGAAATTATGTTAAGCAAATTTTCCTTTATACAAATTCCCATAGGAATGCATTGAAAATGGAGTAATCCCATTTTTATGTTGTACAAATTCTCCCCATAGGCGATTATGTTAAGCAAATTTCCCCTATCTCTGGAATTTTTTATGTTGTACAAATTTTATGTTATACAAGCTGTTTGTTATACAACGGTTCACTGTATTTCCATATAACATAATAAAAGTGTGTTAGTGGTAAATTAGCCTGAAATCTCCAAAAAAGTGGCAACAAAATAAAAAAACTTATACTTATACAGTACTCCCCTGTTTATCACGGGAGTTAGGTGCTTGACCCACCCGCAGTAAAGGAAAATCCATGAAAGGCAGGCACCTCAGCAGGTGAAAAGCAGGCACCTTGGGCTGCTCCTGCTGGCATGCACTTCCAAAGACAGGCTTTTAACCCCGTCCTGACACCTCAGCAAACAGATCTGGGGCTGCTTCTGCTGGTGCACACTGCTAGGAGCCTAAGGTCTGTTTGCTGAGGTGTCAGGAGAGGGTTACAAGCCATTATTTGGGAGCCTGCTTCTCTCAAGAAAAAAGCTGTGATATACTGAGACTGTAATATATGAACACAATATATAATATTGTGGTGGGGGACTACGGTATAGTATTTTGGTACTTATCACTCACTGCTTTGGCTGTTGCTAAAAAGCTGCTTTTTAAAACACTTAAGAAAATCATTCACATTCTGATTTATATTTCTTTCAATGCTTTTGGGACCCTTTTAAAATTCACTTGAAAAAAATTATCTAAGTAGGCTTCTAGAAATCTAGACTTATGACTGCTAACTGTAAGGAAGAGTTACAAGAAGTTACCAAATTGTCCCATACTCATATTTGCTGATTAAGAATTAATAAAACAGAAGTGTCTGTGATGGTGATTTCCCTGTGTACATTTTTAAAATATTAATTATGAAACAAGACATCAAAGTACTTGACCGCTTAGAAATTTCTGTGTAATGGAAATATGGTAATCCTGATATCATACATTGTATGCATTTACACAGAGATTTTAGTTCTAACTCTAATTTCTAATTGTTTTATTAGAAACTACTTACCATTAAATATGGGAGCATCAAATGCTAATGTCCGGTGTAGCACAATGTGCTGCTTTCACAGCAAGGGTATGAGGAGTATCTACACACAGAAACATGTATAATCAGGAAGAATATGTGTGCATGTGCATATAACCTGGATCTCGGTCTGTACTTCCAGTTAAATAGTGGAAGTGCTCACCATATAATATTGATGGAGTTATACCATTGTCTCTGTCATGGTATACCTTTGTCCCAGTGGCTTTTCTTCTAAACCATAAATGATTAGAGCCTGAGCCTGAGTGTCCCAATCTCTATGGGGAAAACAGAACAAGAATAGCATCCAGTTTAGAATTAGATGTTTCTAATTTAGTCATAGGTGATAAAGGACTAGGGAAGTGCGACAAGTATAGTTTGAGTCAAAAATGTTTCCAATATTAGATGTGGATAGTTTATTTATTTATTTATTTATTTATTTATTTATTTATTTATTTATTTATTTATTTATTTGTATACCTTGCCGATTTCCCAAAGGGAACTCTGGGCGGTTCACATAAAAGACATAAGAAATCCAAAATAATTAACAACAACAACAACAACAAGGAAGAAAAAAGATACAACAACAAACAGGTAATTGGCAAGAGGCATAAAACGACTGATAATATGCACAAACCTTATAAAATTGAAGCTTTATATCTCTACCTATGATAACTTTACAGCTAAAGTAAATGTTCCCCTCAAACATACATACTAGTCATGTCCGACTCTAGGAGCGGTGCTCATCTCCGTTTTCAAGCCAAAAAACCAGCGTTGTGCAAGTCTGTGGTCATGTAGCCAGCATGACTGCACTGAACACTGTTTTAGCTTCCCACTTTTTATGGCGGTACCTCTTTATCTACTTGCATTTACGTGCTTTTGAACTGCTAGGTTTGCAGGAGCTGGGGTTAACAGTGGGAGCTTACTCCGCTGCGTGGCACCCGGGATTTGAACCACCGAACTGCTGACTTTGCAGCCGACTGTTTCAGCACTCTAGTCCACTGAGCCACTATGTCCTCTATAAGTTTATAATAACTTTAGTTTTGTATAAAATAAAATTGCCTGTTTCTAGCAGTTCATCATATTGCAGTAGACAAACCTCAGTTTGCAAGTCTACCTAGTTCTGACTTGCTTTGTTATGTTTGCGCTCTCTCTCTCTCTCTGTGTATGTGTGTGTGTGTGTGTGTGTGTATTTTCTGAAAATGTTAAGCATCGCAATTTTTTCTTTTTTTCTTTTGCCTTATAATTAGACCTTACTATGTAAAAATGAACCACATTGTATTAAGTCAGTTATGGTAATATGTATAATTGAAATGTTATAAGCATGAGCACAATGTTTAAGGTAAGAAACCAGCATAAAGGTGGCTTATTCTGTTTCAGTTTAAAACATTCTGTGTTAGTGATTATTTTCATAAACATACAAGCAAACCAGCAAAAGTACATGTGTGATCATAGAATGTCCTGGATTCAGTGGGCCAGAATCAAAGATTTATGAAACCCAATGATTTATCACAGTGAACTAAAATGTCATAGTAACTCTGCAGTTCGCATTTAAGCATCATTTAAATCAGTTTTGATTTTTTTCATATGATGCAAGGGTGAAATTGATTTATATGGGCTGCAAAGTGAGTTTTTTTTCAATTGGCCAGCAGGGGCTTTTAAAAATACCTCACTTCTAAAATCAATTCAGTTCAGTCCAGTTTTGTGGATGTGGATGCTGTTGTCATTTTAATTTGATTGTTCACAGTCAATTACAGATTTGTGCCTATGGGGTTTTGAGTGTCAGGGGTACCACTGCTTTTCTTTTTCTTCTTCTTTCACCCCCTCTAAATTCTTAAATGTTTATCATAGCATCACTTCATCGGTATGTTTAGCATTACAACCACCTACTCCAGTGGTGACGAACCTTTGGCATTCTAGATGTTTTAGACCACAACTCCCAGAATTCCAAGCCTAGATTTCCAATGACAAAGAGTTGTGGTCCAAAACATATGGAATGCTGAAGGTTCACCACCACTGAGTCCTACTCCATTCTCTCCATTCAGCTGAAGAAAGAGAGAGCGGAACAGCAGAAGAGCAGTGGGTGCAGAGCAGGCACAGAGTGGGCACACCTTGACATGGAGGACAGTTTGCATGTCAGGAGGATTGCCCTCCAAAGTAGCTGGAAGCCTTTCCTTCCCCATCCTCTTCAGTATTTTCCCTGTGGTTTCTAGTGCAAGGGCATATGGGGGGGGAGGGTGCTTTTGTCCCTGGTGCAGCAATCTGGGGGTGCCTGGAGGGGGAGCAGGAGGAGGAAGCTGTGCACCCTCCCACCAGAAGTCCTCCTCAACCCACCTAAGGCTTGATGACAGGACACACTCCGCACCACTGCTGCCACCGGTACATGCCAGGTGAATGGAGAAACAAACAGGCAGGCAGGCATGTGGGGAGTACGGTGCCTGTGTCACCATCCTCCTCCTCTTCCTCACCTTGCTCACCATGGGAGAGGTAGGGCGCACATGTGCTACTGCATGTGCACACAATCAAACACGCCCGCAGGACTGCCCCCCCTTGCTGGGTGGATGTGATGGGGTTCGGTAGAACCGGAGGAGCACAAAAACAACTTTTTCCCCAGGCGCTCCAAAACCTTGCTACGCTGCTGTTCTAGTGACCATTAAGACGCTTGATTTATCAATATATCCAAGGTTTGCTGTTAGCTGCGCACACGTACACTCGCTCAGAGCTCCAGTGGGGCAGATCGTTGGATGTATCATTCCTTATATTTTTGAAAGATAAAATGAAATCAAAGTCTTTAAGAACAGTGTGCTCCTAGAACAAAGGAAATTGGTCAACGTCAGCAGTGTTAACACCAAATCCAGTTTAAGTCACCAGATTTCTATTCTCTGGTGGTCTGAGATTGAAACAAACTGGAAATGGCCAAGAAGGGTTGTGTTACTAAACACCATGCATGGAAAGATAGTTGGACTGGAGGTCTGGTGATATTCAAAAGAGAAAAATGTAACAGTTTGTGTGTGCGTGTGTGTGTGTGTGTGTGCATGTGTGTATGGAGGTAGGGAAAGAATCCCTGTCTAGATGCTGAAGTACAGTTCTCAGGCACATAATGCCAATAGCTTTATTCCAACAAAACCAACATGTGGAAAAAAACATTCAGGTAAAGTATTAGTAAATTTCATCATAGTAAATGAACTATAATGTTTTGTTAGGTTATACAGTATCCCATTTTCAATCTTTGATTGGTTTTAACCATTTTGTATACAGAGTAAGATATTAGTATCAACTCTTTGACATAGTCTATTCGGACTGCTAGTTACACTATTCACCACCTAGCCAGCATAGCAAGTGCTGATGAATGCTCCAGTAACATCTGGGTTGCCCTATACATAAATCTATTATAGGGGTACTGAAAAGACACAGCCATAATTCCTATATTACATTGATTTTAATTAGATAAGGTTTATTTTGTTTTTTATGTAATAATCTGGCAGTGGAGCATACTATGACAGACTGGTTGGCTTCTCTGTCATTATAAATGTATTTTGCACCTGTCCTTCACCTTGTCAAAAGCTGGTCTGCCTGGCTTGCACTGGTCTAGAGCCCAGATGGCAGCCATCCATAAGCAATTAACCTGGATGGCAGCTCTGCATAGGCACAATCCCGTCTTGGCTTCTGTTCTGCATTGAGCTGGGTAGGAAAAACAACTGTGAGCTCCTGGCTCTTGAAAGAGGAGAAAGGACCTGTAAATCAGCTTTCTCCAGCAGGAACAGAGCAGGTGACATTAACCAAAACCAGGCTTCTGGGACAGACAGGTGACCACATTGGGAGATGAGTAATGGCTGATGATTGACTCCATGAATGACGAGAAAAGTGGGCAGTTGAAATGTGATCTAAGCAGTTGTGAAAGGTGGGTTAGCTATGGCTGTCATGTGAGAAGGGCTGTCCATGGCCTTGGCCTGTGTTAAATGTCCAAGAAAGCAAAAAATAAAATAAAATCCAACAGGCTTCTATTCATCACTTTAATACCTCTAAGACTTCTTTTGATGGTTCCAGAAGACTTATATGAGAGGTGATCAAATTTAGACGGAACAACAGAGATTTTTCTCTGAAGAATTGATTCCCATTCCATATTACAAACATTTTCTGAAAGGGTTCATTTTTTTAAAAGACACAACTACCAGGGCTCCTAATTGCACATTTTTAAAGATCCCAAAAGGTGGATTTCTGAGACCATGTTAATTTTCTGTAAGAAGGAAGATTTCTGAAACAGTTTTGTGCAGGGCTGTGGAGTCCGTAGATAAATGTTCCGACTCCGTCTCCGACTCCTAAGGTTTTTGTACTTCCGACTCCGACTCCAACTCTGACTCCAACTCCCTTACTCCGACTCCTCTGTATTAATATGCAAATGTATTTTATACATTCCTTGAAGGAAAGAAAGGCAACATACATGTCATTACCACAGGACTACTGGCTGGGAAGCCAACATTCCCTTCACTTATACAAGTGTCTCTAGTCCTGCAAAAAACATATTTACTTAATCCCTTATCAGTGAGAGGTTAGGTTACCCATGGGTGCTGCGTAACAGCAGAACACAACACTATGGGAAGTATAAGTATTGCCGCTCCTAATTGTGTGTTGCGTGCCATATAGTGAAGCACATGAAAAGCATGTTTCTTCACAGTCACTTAATGTGTTCGTTTTGTGGTTATGTGAGGCACTGCATGCATTGGGCTTTATTCTTACAGTAGATAAGTCATTAATTATAACTTTTTGTGAATTGGGACATTTAAACTCGCCTTTTTAAAAATTCCAGTCTAAATTTAGTAGGAGTCAGAGTCGGAGTCGCTGCATTGTTTGCTGACTCCGACTCCAACTCCAGGTACCCAACATTTCCTCCGACTCCGACGCCACAGGCCTGGTTTTGTGATATGGAATAGAAGGTCCTACTAATTGCTTTCTAACTACTGGATCGGTCAGTGAATTGGAGTACTCAGTGGTAAACCACTTCTAAGTATTTATACCTAGCAAACTATTGCTAAAGTTGCTATATTTCAGAATTGATGGTGCACAATTAATTAATTAATTAATTCAATTTATTTTCCTTTAGAAAAAGATGAATCTGGGACGTTTCACAAGCAAGGCATGTGCTCTTTTATAGTCCATGCCCATTCTTCATTTAGTAAATATAGTATTTATATATTTTATTGTTCCCATATTGTCCACGTAACATATTTTCTTGTATACCCAAGCCTACATGTATATACAGTACATGTAACTGCCTGCTCACAACATTATAAGCATTCATTGGGATAGACTAGGTTCAACAAATTTCCTCTAATACAGGGCTGAAAAAGTCCTAGCAAGTATGATACATTTTAACTTTGTAGCTAAGAAATTGATGGATTGATTAAGGAGTTCAGCAGTAGCAAGAACTGCTTAAACTTGCTAATAAATGTTTATATAAATATGCCACATAATACACCCAATGTTCAGGAATTATCATCTATTACTTTAAATAGAACCATTGAACGAATGCACGCACGCACGCACGCACGCACGCATGCACGCACGCACGCGCACACACACACACACAAAATCAATACAATTAAACTAGTTAAGTTCTTCATATCATTACATTTAAATGTTAGATTGGGTTGTTAATATTTATTATTTAATATCAAATTGGTAGATAAGTAATTTTATAAATACTTTAAAAAGCTAAAACCAGAGGAAATAGTCAGGGGAAAGGGCAGCTGGTCCACTTCCTGACATTTTAGATACATGATGTACGCAACAAATGTTAGAAGTGTTTTGATCACGGTGCCGCTAAATAACAGCCTCTTTTGTGCTAAATAGAGAATGATCAATGACATCTGTCACAAATCACCTGTCTGGTTGCTTGGAATGTGTTTTAGCTTTGTGTGAGTACATGTACCAGCAATATGGTATGAAACGTCTGCAGTCATGCCTTAGTAACTTTAGAAAAAAAATTAATTGGAAGTCACTAACATTAAGGTGATTAGATCCCAAACGGGACTTTTAAAAAAGGCTTATAAATAAGCAGGAGAGAATGGAATCCAATTCTAAAGAACCCAAGTTGTACTTATTGTAAAGAACTATTTATTAATTTAAGTACAGTAGTACCTTGTATAAAGGAATTAATTTGTTCCAAATGAAATTTTGTTAAGCAAAATTTCCTTTGTACAAATTTCCCATAGGAATGCATTGAAAACAGAGTAATCCGTAATTGCGACTGTTTTTCAGTTGTACGATTTTGCCCCATAGGCAATTCTGTTAAGCAATTTCCTCCTATCTCCAGAAATTTTTTCCTTTAAGCAGATTTTTTGTTAAATAAACCACTTGTTATATGAGGGTCCACTTTATTGAATTTATTTATTTATTTATCTATTTATCTATTTATTTAAAAAATTATATACCACCTGCTTCCCAAAGGGAACTCAAGATGGTGTACATAATATAAAAAAACAAAGCAAAACAACTACAACAACCAAGAATCAACGGCAACAACAGAATGTAAGGTGCCCAGCAGAACTTCACAAATCTAATCATGGTTCCAAATCGTATTGAATTACAATGTGCTGTGCTGGTGTCTTATGGACTAATAGTCTTTTATATGTATTTTGCCAACCTGGTGAAATTTATAGTGCACTCTGAAGCAACCTCTAACGAACAGTGCATTGCTGTTCAAATCTTCTTTTTACAATTACATCTCACACTTGCAGAGTTCCAATTCTTATACACCCCTTAATCATTTCAAAGATTGCTTAAGGACTTATCTGAATCAGATATTTTTCAAAAAAAAAACACCTGGTTTACTGTTGCAATAAGAACATAAGAACAGACTTGCTGGAACACAGGCCACAGCCAGATGAGTTTATCTGGAAGATGGATCATGGCAACTGGGCTTCTTTTCTTGAGAGATTTAAATGTTTCGCTGCTCATCCAAACAGCTTCGTCAGTCTGAGGGAAGCTACTTGCGAGTCCTCCATTTTATAGTTCACTTTGACCTCCTGTCACTCTGGTCTGAAATAGGCTCATAAAATGAACAATGGCCTGAATAGGCTCATTAAATAAACAATAGTCTTTATAGGCCATTAGGTGAACAATGGCCAACGGTGCTGAAACCCATATAGTATGGGTTGATAGCTATGGCCTTGGTGGTGGGGGCGTGAATTATTTTTTATTTGTCTGGGTATTGTTGAAATCACTCCCTGATTAGTGGCAGATGGACTGTCCAGTTGCCATGACTCAAGTTCCAAATTGATACAAATAAAGTCAAAATGAGTAAGGTTACATGGAAAGATTACCTGAAAGTACTGGGAGAGTACAGAAAGCTCTTCTACAGGAAGATACATGAAATGACTTAATAGGAATTGTGATTTCCATCTGGGTCTCTTAAAGTACAGTTCTACAAAGATGCTTGATTTCATTTTCACCTAGAAACCAATTAATATAATGTTACCTTTTTAATTTAAAGCAAAGCAAAAGGCAAAGTGTTCTGCTTATATACCGCCCCATACCACTTCAAGTACAGTAGTCTTAAACAAGATAGTATCCACTGATTGGAATGGTGATCATTTGAACAAATTTAATTTAAACTTTAATTTCAGTCTTTGAATAACTTTCTTTGCTCTAAAACAGTTTCTGGGTTTAAATAAGCAGCACAAAGTCAATCTGTATATTCTGATCAGAAGGCTTTATTTACATTGACAACAAAGTGCAAAAATAGCAACTTTTGTTGAAGGTTTGGTTTAAAAATAAACCAAGCTGAATGGCTCATTTGAGTGCTAAAATGGTGAGTCAGCTTCATCCAGAAGGATTAAAAAGCCATATTTGTGAAAGTGAACAGCTTCCGTTTTATTCCTAGGAGTCTGATTGTGATTTTTTTTCCCCTGGCACAATTCCAATTCCTACAATGGAGCATGTACAAGTTAAAGTGTCTTATAATCATACTGCCTGTCTCCTAGAAACATTTCAGCATTTCATGTTGCTTGCCAAAACCAGTCAGAACTACTATCCTTAGGATAAGGGAAGGAAATCTGTTTTCCAGGTTCTGCCATTATAGGCATATTTAAGTAGGCTTATGTTAATTTGTGCAGCACAATCTGACTCATACAAAATAGTATTTAGATCTAGTCAATTTTGTGCTGCAGTAGAGTAATAGCACTAGGATCTAGCCCACTGTTACAGCTTTGTTCTGTGCTGAGGAGGCAGTAGTCCTTGTTGTTAATGTTGCTTTACAACGCATTTTCTAAGAACATATGTGGCATGACTGTGCCACTTTGCAGATAAATTTATTTGCTTGAGAAGAAAGTAAGCTTTAGTGTGAATCTCCTGTGTCTTTCCAAGGCTGTATCTGTGCACTGTTACACTAAGGAGAATAGCAGACTTGTTTAGGTGGTGCAATGGCAAAAAGCCTAAAGGAATTATGGAAATGGACAGAATAATAAATCTTGTTTATTCATATCTAGAAACATATCCACAAATAATAGCTCCTTAGTGGTTGTGTTGGTCGTTGCTCTAATGAGATGCAAAAGAGAGAAGGCACTCCAATCCAATTTTCAATATGCCTTTATTGAGACATATGTCGGTTCTAAACATGAACCTCAATAGTAATCCATGAAGAATTTCGATAGGGAAGAGGGACAAAAAAATCAAGAAATGCAGCTATTGAACCAGGGTTGCGAAGCCTGTTTCCCACCAGATGCCTTCCAGAAACTGGATCCCTTCCAATTTCTACCAGTTCTTGTCTGCCTAGCCAATTGTGAGGGATGATAGATAGTAGCAGTTCGCCAGCATCTGGAGAGCCACTGGCTCCCAAGCTCTGCACTGAATGAGGCAATGAAAAAGATGAGCTCTGCAATGGAGCAGTGAAAGAAAGATGATTGGAATTGGCATCAAACAGTACTTGAAACATCAAGAGAACTAAGAGGGGAAAAGGGAGTTACGTATTTAACTATAAAAGGCAAGTAAAGAAATCAGTAGGACCGTTGTAGCCATGGAATCAATATCCACAGTTTCACTTATCTATGGTCTGTAAGTATTTTAAAAAGTGAAATGAGAAACCCCAGAAATATGGATATCGATGATGTAGATACTAGATAGAACTGGCTACTACAGGGAGACTATGCTAGATAGGTAACTCACTGTCATTTGGTGTACTTTCCCCATAACTTCACTCAAGTCTCTCTAAGTGCTGAGCATCTTAAACGTCAACCGTCCTCAAGAGCTGGGACAGCTGCCAAGGCTGTAGGAAGGGGACTAACCTAAGCCAAGCAGCGACATGGGAGAGGTTTCCCACTTCTTCCCCTTTCTACCTTGCACTCCCCTGCGTCTTGCCTTTGAAGTACCCTCTTTTTATGCCTGAAGATTACACATCCCCCGTCATGGCTTCTACCTGTGATGGACTTTCCCTTCAGGAATCTGTCCAATCCCCTTTTGAAGACATCCAGATGCCATCACCACTTCCTGTGGCAGGGTGTTCCACAGACTAACAACAACATGCTGGGTAAAGAAGTATTTTCTTTGTTCTCACTCTCCCAGCCCTCAATTTGAATGCATGTCCCCTAGTTCTGGTATTTTGTAAGAGAGAGAAGAGCGTCTCTCCATCCACTTTACTCATGCCCTGCATAGTTTTATACGTCTCAAACATATTCCCCCTCAGGCGACTTATTTCCAGACTAAAGAGCCCCAAATGTTTTAGCCTTTCCTCATATGGGAGATCCCCCAGCCCACTAATCATTTTAGTTGCTCTCTTCTGCACCTTTTCCAGTTCCACTATATCCACTATATCCAGTTTATCTTTTTTGAGATGTGGTGACAGAACTATATGCAATACTCTAGGTCTGGCCTTAATATCATTTTGTAGAATAGCATTATAATGTTGGCTGTTTTATTTTCAATCCCCTTTTTGATGATCCCTAGCATGGAATTGGCCTTCTTCACCAGCCACTTTCATTGAGTTATCGACCAGTACACCAAAATCTCTTTCCTGTTCTGTCATGGACCACTCAGAACCCATGAGTTGATAGATAAAGTTTTGATGTTTTGCCCCAAAATGCATTACTTTACATTGTCCTATGTGGAAACACATTTGCCATTTCGCAGCCGATTCTCCCAGTTTGGATAGATCCTTCTGGAGCTCTTCACAATCTTCTCTGGTCTTCACCACCCGGAAAAGTTTTGTGTCATCTGTGAACTTGGCCACCTCACTGTTTATCCCTGTCTCTAGGTTATTTACGAACAGATTGAAAAGTGCCAGTCCCAAGACAGATCCCTGCAGCACACCGCTTTTCACCTCTCTCCATTGTGAAAACACTGCATTGTCACCTACTCTCTGTTTCCTGCATCTCAACCAGTTCTCAATCCATAAGAGGACTTGCCCTCTTATTCCCTGACTGTGCAATTTTCTCAGAAGCCTTTGGTGAGGGCCTGTGTCAAAAGCCTTCTGAAAATCCAGATAGACAATATCTATCAGTTCACGCCAATCCACATGCCTGTTGACTTTTTCAAAGAATTCTAAAAGGTTTGTCAGGCAAGACTTACCATTGCAGAAGCCATGCCGATTTGCTTGTTCTTTTATGTGTTTTAAGATTTTCTCTTAGATGTTGGGCAAAAACTGTTGGGCAAACAAAAATATGCATTATTTATTATTGTTTTCAAAGAAGAAAACCTGCAGAGCCATTGAGATTGTGTGTGTGCGTGTAGGCTGATGAACAGGAAAGGCTTTCAAGGCTCTTCTTACTCATAGGGGTTCCATTGGTAAAGAAATCTGACATACTGAGATAATGTAATTTCCAACATACTGTTATACTTACGATGAGTCATTACAGTGACCCCCCGCCATTTCACGGTTCAGGTATTGCGGTCCCACTACAGGTATTGCTCCGCACTGCCCCCCGCACCTCCGAGAAGCCTCCGGGGTGCATGGGAGGGTGACAGGGGGGATCCGGTTGCTCCGCGCCACCCTCCCATGCATGCTCGAGAAGCCTCTGGGGTGCGCGGGCGGGCGGTGGGCGATCCGGTCGCTAAGCATGGCCCTCCCATGCACCCCGGAGAAGCCTCGGGGCCACGCGGGCGGTTGGCGGCGGCGGGAGGTAAGATCCCCCTGCCGCCGCCGCGCAATTGCCCCCACCCTCTGCCCCCCCACCCGCTTCCGCACATCGCGGATTTTCGTGCATCGCGGGTGGGGTGGGTCCCTAACCCCCGCGATCGGCAGGGGGTTACTGTATCTGTGGTGTTTAGTATCCATGGGGATCAGATGGGCTTGGAACTGATTCCCTGCAGTCATAGGGGTCCTATTGTACAGAAAGATAAAAAAATATAGAAAATAACTACATAATTTATCTCTAGATGACAACTATAATCCAAATTTGCATAGTCTTGGGTGAACAAAAGGGGAGAATACATGTTGAAAATGATTAAAAAACAATTGGAAGAGAGGGAGTAAGTCATTGGGAACAATGAATTGAACAGTTCAAAGGAAGTATTGAAGAGTGTTGAAGGAAAGAGAGAGAAGCAGTGTGTGAATTGTTACACACGTAATTTCATAACCAGGATGCACAAAAGATGGAACTTGGACTGCTTTATGTAATTGGCTTTGTGCTCTGCATTCATCTAGCAGGATTCTGCCCATTGTTTTCTCTTGCTAGAAATGCATCATTACCTGTTCTGAAGTTACTGTTTAACAACAACTTGTGGAAGTTTATATTCAACATATTTTAATTTAATTTTTTTTTGTTTGCCGCCAATGTATGTTGCCTGGGGTTTTGTCCTTATCTGTTTTTGTAGCTCTGTATACTTTTAAAACTGTTAACCGCCCAGAGTTCCGACTCGGAAGATGGCGCGGTATAGAAATGATACAAACAAACAAACAAACAAACAAATAAATATTAGAGTATATTTTTGTGTTGTTTTTTAAGTTAATGTAGAGTAAAAATCAAAAAGAAAAGGAATAAATGTATTCTTATACTCAGTTATAATTAATATGTTTCTTAAAGTACCATATGGTTAGTTATTAATGGCATTTTTATTTACAGTCTCCTGCTTGCATAAAGTCTCTTCATGAATGATGGTGTAGTTTGCTTTAAATGAATACACCAACTGCAAACAAACATGAATGAATGTTCCTTATTAACTGGTTACAAGAGCATTAAGTTCCTGCCTTTGAACAATTATTTGTTAGGTAAATACAATTCTGGATTCATTCAGTTATTAAGCTTTTGGCAATTTGCTTTGTAGAAAAGTCTGAATAGAACATCATTGTTCAATGAGCACATAAAAATAAAATACAGAGCTAGTATTACTTTTCCTCTATCCAAAAATTAATCTCACCCAAGAAAAATATAATTGTTTAAAACTTCAGCTATTATCTTGAAATCAATATAGTGAATTATTAAATAGCTGTAATCAGCTCATAGAATAGAACTGTAACACTAAGTACAAATTTCCAAAGATAATGAAACTGTATTACTCAGCTACCTTTTAACAGCAAGCTACTCAAATTTATGGGGTACTCAGGTTTCACATAATACAACCAGTACTGAATCACTTATCGCATGAAGGATTTTAAAATGAAAAACTGTATTCAGATATATGTCCCAGTGATTATTAACTACCAAACTATTGTACTGTGTTTTAAACCGCCTTGGGATACATACTGTTAGGGGAAGCAGACATTTCTTGAATAATAATGGACAGATCTCTTTTCTGAAATACTGCAAGGATAAGGGAAACTGAGCTAGCAGTTTTCTGGTAATCTGTCACATTCCTAGACATACAATCAACTGCACACATAAGAGCATGACCAAGGGCACATCAAAGAGAGTTGGGGAAAGTACACACATTAGTTACATAATTTTGGATTTAGAATGTGCAAACCAAATAGGACTCAGGTCCATATATTTTTATTTATTAAGGCATTCAGACTCAGGGCAGTTTACATAGTTAAACAAAAGGTACAAACTAAATAATAAAAGAATGCATAGATAATAATGCCAACAAAGGTGACCATTACCTAAAGTGGTTTAAGTGAACCAAATTATATAAACCTTAACATATTAACAAATTATCAGTAATATAGCAAAATAATCAATAACTGTAATAAAATATGGGTCCCAAAATTAACCTAGAATGTTGCCAAAGGCCTCCTTAAATAATTCAGTTTTTACTGATTTTCTAAAGATCTGTAGGGAGAAGGCCTGTCGAATTTCTGGTGGAAGTTTATTCCACTGTGAAGGTGCCACTACAGAGGTAGCCCAGGTTCTAGTATTGTTTCTCCATATTTGACCGACCCTTCGTGACCCCAAGTCCATGGAGTTTTTATTGGAGTGGCTTGCCAGTTCCTACTCTAGGCGTCTACAGCACCTGGTATTCCCTGGTGGTCACCGATCACTAAGTACAGTAGGACCCCCGTATCCACTGATTCAGTTATCCACGATTGGGATAAAAAAGTTAAATAATTCAGCAACCACAAAGCATGCTGTAAAGCAAGCTGTTGTCACAAATAGCATCTGTAAAGCAAGCTACTGTCACAAACAGCGGCCATAAAGCAAGCTACTGTCTCAAAACAGCAGTTGTAAAGCAAGCTACTGTCAGGAAACAGCAGTTTGGGGGTGGGTGGGCAGACATTTTCTCTTATCCTCGGTTTTAATTATCCACGGGAAGGCCTGGAACCAATCCCCAACGGATACCAAGGTCCCACTGTACTAGCCAAGCCTTGCTTAGCTCCTGAAATCAGGCAATATCAGATTTGCTTTGGATAGGTACCCTCAATAGTCCAGCCTGGGTTGGATGGTTAGATACCCTTGGGGGAAAGGTACTATAATAGGTAACAAAAACAAAACAGAAGTCCTGTTTTTAAGGCTTACTTTGCAAATATATTTAAATCTAAGACATTTATAGTCTTAAAAGTGAAACAGGATTTTGTTGTTATTGATTGTTTTTACATACATGTTTAGACAAACATAGCAGCCTTTTGGAAATGTCCTTAAATAATCATTATTCATGAATACTTCATGTTAACTAAAGAGAGGGATAAGAAGAATACTTCATGTTAACTAAAGAGAGGGATAAATAAATACTTTATTACTGAGACATTACTTAAAGCAGTCACTCAACAAACCCAATGACATAAATTCCTACTTCCTAAAAGACCCCAAATGATGGCAGACTCCAGGAGCACATCTAGAGAAACACTTAAGGGAAAATGTCCTTATATCCTTCCTGAAACAAAAAATTCTTCAGCATCCTCTTGAATGACGAGAGGAAGGAGACCAGACAGACTACCATAAAGTAGAGACCACAATTCAGAAGGCATGGTTTCTGGTGACTACTTTCTTATCCTTCCTCATTGTAGTAAACGTGGCAGCTAGATTGCTTATTGAAGTTTCTCTCTCCTATGCTGTTTGATACAGTGACCCCCCACCTATCACAGGGGTTAGGGACCCGACCCAACCCGCAATAATTGAAAATCTGTGATATGTGGATGCAGGTCAGGTCAGGTCAGGCTTGGGGGGCCTTGCTGGGGGCCCTTGTACTTACCCCCAGCCTGAGCCGCCCTGAACGGACCATCTGGAGGTCCCAAAAAGGCCTCCCTGTGAACCGGAAGTGACTTCCAGATCGCCAAAAATCATTTCTGAGGCCTCCGACAGGCCTAGAAAGTGACTTCTGGTTCATAGGGAAGCCATTTTTGGGCCTCCAGAAGGCCCAGGAAGGCCCTCACAGGCCCGTTTGAGACAGCACCAGTCCTAGGGTATGTATGGGAGGCCTGAAACAGGTCTTTCCCCCTTATCCCAGGGGGCCTTTTTTCATATACTGCGGTCCTGCGATATAGTGGGACTACAGTATATGAGCGCGAATGGGAAGGGGACCACTGTATCCTCAAAAAGATTCCTTGCTTCTGTATAGAGCACCAGTCTACAATCTGAGGTAGTGTCCTTGCTTACAGTATAATGTCCAAATGAGGTTAGGTTTTATTTTGTACGAGAAACGTGGGAAATGAAGGGAAAGAACTTGGAAGTGTAAAAGAGGAGGGTCAGTGCTCAAAGTGGGGTGGGAAGGAGACCTGTGGGAGTTAGGAGACATGAAAGATGGATTAAGAAGGGAGAAGGTCAGAGAAAGCTGGAAAGAAAATAGGCAAGGAAGAGAGATTGACCCAAACAGAAGAAGGGACATGTTGGGACACCCAACAAATAGACTTCGCAGGACCTGAGGAACCATTAACCCCACATAGAACACTTATATACGGAGGATCCATGAATCTGTGTTAGTTCAGTTGGGAGTTCCCCAGGAAGAGGCAGAAAAGTACCTCAGTTTGAAAGAAACAAGCTATTCTACTGTGGGGAAGGAGAAGGGAAGGAAAGGAATGCAGTGAAAGGCATAGGCAGAATTGAGGAACCCCTCAAGTGTTTCAGAACCCAGGCATAGATATGTGTATTTCAGAATGTTGAAGTAACAACAAACAAGACAAAACAAAGATGCAAATTGTGTGATTGCATTTCACAGTTTGAAATCTGTGTCTGCAATTGATCTGAATCAGGACTGTGGTGCATAGGAAAAAGAGTTTCCTTTGTCTTGAAAAATTGTTCCCCTTAACTTACTGTTGCCCCCAGAAGAAACCTGTTGTCCCGCTGATGATTTCTTTTTTTGAAACAGTTATGTGAAATGCAGTTATATATCTTACATATTATCTTTGGCTGTATGCATAGGTCTTTTTAATTGCATTTTCCTACAACAATGACAGAGGCTTAAGTGAAACACTGTCCTTATCATACATCTTAACCACTCACTTGAAGCATACGAAGTTCTTAACACCCTTTCTTTCTAGTATAAATTTTGTTAAAGCTTCTCTTAGGGGCTAATTACATCTTACACACAAACCTATGTTAACAAAGTTCTGCTGACATTTAAAAAAAAAATCAGTTTTCCGAGGCAGTTTTCACACTGCTGATTTTCCTGTTTCTAATTTCTCCATTTTTAATTGCTGCTCCAAAGGTGTTTGCTCCCTCCAAGTTCTCCCTTTTTTAAAAATTTGTGAAGAGGAGTGGTCAACTGGGTGGAACCGTGGTTGCTCATTCCAGAGAGGGGGTGATGTCCTGTATAATTGCACCAGGGATGGTTTGTACCAGGCAATCATTTTCATTTGCCTGTGTTCTAATGCACCTAGATTTAGCTCGTGTTATTTGCACTGTAGGGAACACAGCTGAAGTGCCCCTTGTGTTTCGCTCTGGATGGAATTACGTGAATGTGTGCTTATGCCTAGGCTCTTGAGATTAAGGATTATTCTGGGAGGCATCAAGGGAGCCACTGGGGAAGAAATATAAATTCTCCCTGTGCTTTCAGTTGCTTTGCCCCATACCTTCTTCTTAACTATGAGAGAGTATTGAAGCTGCTACTTCTTAGTGGAATTTTAAAATGGTTTGGAGTTATTGTGAATTCAAGATGCTTTCAGATTTCTCTTTTGCTCAGGTAGCAGCATTAGACACATTTGAGATTTTTCATACAGGTTGTTGTACCTTGATAGTAGTGGGAAAATTACCTAGCATTTGATATGAAGCTAAATGTAGGCTACCTGTTTAAAATTCTCTATTCACAAAATAGTGTTTGAAGCACTGAGTAATATGTACCTGTGTGAGCTCTGGAAAGACAAATATTGTAATGGCTAAAAGTCAGATCAGTAAATGGGAAAACAACAGACATGGTTCCTTCTAATTTTTAGCACTCCTACACGGAGCTCTGCACCTTATACACATGTCTTTGCCCTTGCATGCATGCACAACTCTGATGCACAGCTCCCCTTGAGTGGTTTCCATCACAAGTAGAATGAAAAGGGTTGAAAGCTATCGCTGGTGGTGCATGGGGGAAGAGGAGCCCTGCGTGGTGGGAGGCAGAGTTGCATGTACGCTTCGAGGGAACCTTGCATCCAGGACTTCTGCATGAGGATGCCAAGATGGTTTGCATTACATTACATTATGAGATTGGGGCTGTTAATTTCACTCATGTTTTCTGTATGGCCAGTAGGCAAGACTTCAGGTAGATGGTGTTGCGGTGGTCTACTGTGATTTCTGAATTTGAATATGTATATATGAAAGTGGGAGCCTGGGACAGAATCAGAATTCTGTTGGTGTATCACCCCCTGGCTGCTCAACAGTCTTTTTTCAAGAGATACCCAAGCTGGTCTTGAGGGTGGTGTTCGAGCTTGTTGTGCAGGGGAACTTCTACATCCATGCCAAGGCAGCTTGGTTAGGAGTTACTCTGGACTTGGTGTCCTGCATGATGATCATGATCTGTTCAAAATGGTTTCTCCCTCCTACTCATGCTGCAGGGCACACCTTAGTGAGTTTGTGGCTGCTCAGTCCCATGAGTTCCTTGATAAGATGGATTATATAGATCCATTTCAGTCTGCCTTCAGGCCTTGTTATGGATAGAGACCAAAGCTTTGGTTGCCTTGATGGATGCCTGTGCTGGGAACTGGAGAGAAGGAGTATATCCCTCTGCTGGGCCTCTTAGTGGTTTTTGATACCATCAACCATGGTATCTTTCTGGACAATCCCTCTAGGATGGGGACTTGGAGGCACTGTTGTATGGTGGCTCCAGCCCTTCCTAGAGGAGAGAATTTAGAGTGCTGTGCTGGTGGAATCCAGATAAAGCTACGGTGTTCGTGGTCAGTAAAAAAAGCAGATCAAGAAATAGGGATGGAATTACACTGCCTCTGAAAACACAGGTGCACCGCTTGGGGATGCTCCTGGATTTGTCTCTGAGCCTGGATACCCAGGTTTTGGTGGTAACCAGAAGAGTCTTTGCAGTCAAAACTAGTCCTTAGCAGCACCTGTTCCTGCAATGGTCTGATCTGGCCACAGTGACACATGCCTTAGGAATGTCCTGGATCAATTACTGTAATATAGTCTACATGGTGTTGCCTTTGGAAAGTGTCAGGAAAATTCAGTGCGTCTCAAGATGCAACAGTCACCTGACTGGGGCTAGTTACAGACCACATAACCCCACTGTGACAGCAGCTCCAATGGATCAATTACTAGGCACAATTCAAAGTGCTGGTTTTACCCTATAAAGCCTTAAATGCCTTGGGTTCAAATTATATTAAAGCCCACATCTCCCTTATTTATTTATTTATTCATATAGCTTGTATTCCACCCACTACCCAAAGGTCTCTGGGTGGCTCACAATCAAAATAAACAATTCAGACATTCCAAACATCAAAATTGCAGTAAAATTAAAACAATAAAAACATTTAAATACAATAAATACAATATATTAAAATACTACACTAAAGTCGCCATCAGGACCCACAATAATCAGTTATAAAACTTCTGGAACAGGTATGTTTTTACCTGGCGCCAGAATGTCATCAACGTTGGTGCCAGGCAGGTCTCACATGGGAGGGCATTCCATAAGCCTGCCTTGATGATAAGAGCATCAGGAGAGGGCTTTTTCTCAGTCCCACCATTCTCAAAGGTACATTTGTCACAAACATGGGAGAGATTCTTTTCTGCTGCTGCTGCTCTCTGACTTTGGAACTCTGTCCCATGGAAGGCCAGACTTGCCCAATCTTTGCTGTCCTTCTATAAGCATGTGAAGTCCTTTCTCTTCAGGCTGTCTGTCTAAGCGGGGTTCTAAAATAGGATGGTTTATTATTTTTGTTGCTTTTAATTTTTTTAGTAATGATTTTATTTAACGTTTAAAAAATATTTTTATTTATTTTTTTAAATGCTTGATGAATCTGCCGTTTTAGCTTTTAAATATTGACTTTTTAAAAATTATGTAAGCCACCTTGGGTCCTTTTTTAGGAGAAAGGGAGGATAAGATATTTTAAACCAATATAAATAATTAATAATTGGGTACTTATAAAACCTTAACCAATGTTTTGTTAAAACAAAAGGAGTTTGTATGTTCAAACAAAAAATACATCTTAGTTATCTATCAAAACAGAAATTGGAAAGAATTAACTAGAGACTTGTTTCCATTTTATACTTCTGTCCACTTAATCAGTTGAAAATGCTGTTTTGATGCCTTGTGTGCTTAATCCCAGTGTTTACACACTGTCCTGTGCCTCTGGTTATTATTTATACCAGTCATCAGATGTAATGTACTCCTGGATTCAGCCTTTGTTACTTCATGTTTCAATTACTGTAATCTGCTTTGTGTGGGTGGGACCTTTAAAGTGTTCAGAAACTTTAGCTGGTCTGGAATCACCAGACAGTTTATCAGGACAATTATTGGGACTTTGCAAAGCCCCTTTTGACTGTTATCTAAATCTCTACCTTTAGTTATGCCAGCATTAATGGAAACATGTCTAATAACTATGGTCCGGATGGAAACATTTACCAGTGGAGACTAGATATTTATTTATTTATTTATTTATTTATTTATTTATTTATTATTGCATTTATATCCCACCCATCTTCCCGAGGGAACTCTGGGCGGCTCACAGGGTAGCGACTAAGCGCAATGGACAAACAGCAATACAACAAACAACAGTCGGACAAGATAAAACAGTTAGAGCATAATAAAAACATATGAGCGCCCTAGCATCGCCGACTGAGGGAAGGCGAGTTACTTAGAGACAAGTATTGACGGCGGGGGAAAAAATAGATAGATAGACTTTGTGTATGTGTATCAATATTCTGAAATTGATTTATTGTTTGCATTTATACAAAGATGAGTGTAGTGGCTCAGCAGGCTAGAGTACTGAAAACTGTTGGCTACAAAGTCAATAGCTCAGCGGTTCGAATCCCGGGTGCCACGCAGCGGAGTAAGCTCCCGCTGTTAACCCCAGCTCCTGCCAACCTACCAGTTTGAAAGCATGTAAATGCAAGTACATAAATAGGTACCGCTGTAAAACGTAGAAAGGTAAAACAGTGTTTCCTTGCAGCCGTTCCAGCCACAGGGCCACAGACTTGCACAACACTGGCTCTTCAGCTTAAATATGGAAATGAACACCGCCCCTAGAGTTGGACATGGCTAGCACGCATGTGAGGGGGGGAATCTTTACCTTTACTTATACAAAGATATCCAGGTGAACTTTTTTAAAGTGCTAAGATCTGTCAGAATTCTACACAAACAATAAGTAGTAAGTTTATTTATGATCAAAGAATAATAATGAATGATAAACCATTCCCCTTGTGGAGATGAATGCATGATGTGGAAGAATGGACTTTCTTCTGATTTCCCAGACTTCGCATATCTATTGGCTGCTATAAGAATTAGGGAGTGGTTAGGGTTGGGACCCAAACCTGACCTTTGATCCTTTGTGATCAGGGAATTTTTCCCCATTCAGTAAGCCCTTTGAAACATTAGTTGGTCTACATTCTTTTTGTTGCTTTTATAATAAATTTAAAGTCAACTGGCTGCCTCTTGTATTATTGTGTTTTAATTGCATTTTAAATTTTATTTAACTGTATTTTAAGTTATGTTTTTAATCAAGAATTTGCTTTTACATGCATTTCATTAATGTTAGCCTCTTTGTTGACAGAAAGGCAAGGATATTAATTATTTAAAGATCCTTATAGTACTATAAACAATTTGAGGCATTTATTTTACCACAAACTTAACATGTAAACTTAATAAAGCTTAAATATACTAGCAGGGAGAGAACAGTGATTGCCTTGACAACAAATATGTGAACATATAAGATATCCTTGCAGCTTGCTAGATTTAATAGAATTTTTGAAATATTTTTATAGATGTAGTTCAAACCTGTCATAGAAGTAAGGTATGAAATTCAATAAAGTAAATTGGGATTACATAAATTGTGTAGATCATAAAGTCAATTATGGTTGTCAAAAAATCTAATATTTGGAGCAATTGTTGAAGCAAAGAGAGATGCTAATCAACAAATACAGTGCAAGAAAATAATTAAGAATTAATTCCTAGTGTTTTACTGTTTTCAGTCGAGTGAGGCTGAGATAGATAGATTAAGAGAGAGATAAGGCTTCAGGTAGGATTTCTGTTGTAGTACTCTGCACTCAGTTGTGCAAACTTATCTTTTTAGGGTCAAAGAAGAACAAAAATCACAAGGGACACAGTAAGTAAAACTTCTTAAACATGCAGTGGGCTTGACTTCTCTACCTCTGCCATATTCTGCTTTTCTGCACCTTTGATGGCATTAGATTTAACTGATATCTGGTAGGCTGCGGTTAGTCATCTGCTTTCTGATTGGCTTGTAAGAGCTGCCTGCAGCTTCTTACTTCATCCACCTTTTAGTTGGATGTAGTTTCTTGCTCCCTGCTTGTGGACTCTTTAAATGTAAAACTTTATTTCCCTTACATCCTTCTAGTGGCTGACTTAATTGCAGTGAACATTCCCATTGGCTGTAGCTTCTTTGCCTTTTTTGACTATTATGATGGAGTAAGAACGCATTAATATTAGTGTTATTTTATTTGGTTATTCAGTCACATTATTTGCTTATTTAAACAGGTGGTTTCCCTTTAGTGGGATCACTGAACTGGTAAATAACGTTCTTCAGCCACAACAAAAACAACAAAATGAAAAGGAGCCTCAGACGTAAGTAAGCTGCTATCTATAGACGTAGTATTGCTGTAGCATTAGAACATACCAAAGTGTATGTTTAAATAATTGGATAAAATCCTTCAATAAACATCTTACAAATGAGGCTGCAATCCTGTGCACATTGACTGGGGAGTAAGTATGACTCAAGTCAGTGTGGCAGGCTGATCATTTAACATGTGTGTGAGTATGATGTGTAACCAATGCTGCTTTTAAAGCATTCCTTGGCACAGGAAAAATTGAACCTGGTTTGCAGTTTGAGTGGTAGGGGTACTTCCTGACCTGTGTCAGACCAGTTGATCCCATGCGGTTCATATCCAGAACCTTTAAAAAGTGAATATGATTGATACGGACAAGAACTTGAATTTCATCCCAGTAATGTAGATGGCCAAGTTGTTTTGTGCACATAATATATACCTTCACCATCACTATATTATTATTTTACAATATCTGTTGAGTTGGAGGGCTTTCACAGATATTGTTTTTGTTTTTTCTGGCATGCATAAATGCATGTCTTTTGAGAAGAATTAGTAGGAGAAAGAGTACATTCTTTGATTTAACAAAGATGATTGTGACAGAAATGGCAAAGTTAGAATATTCGGATTTAACATTTAATCTACCATTGGACAGTTATGAATTAAAATTTTGAAAAACATAAGAAATGAGGATATCTTGACTGTTACTTTTAGTGGAATTTTAATGATTTTCAGACTAAAGGGTGTTAAAATTATATTTAGGTTTTTAAATCTTATGATTTGGTTTTATCAGTTTGTTAAATATCCAGAAACATTTATGTTTGTAGTATATTAGCTAAGAGAGATTTGTCAAAAATATAGACCAGTCAAACAGTTCTTCAGCTGGATGTGAGATACTGTATCAGATTCTTTCTTTACATGGTAGATTGTATTATTGTTTTTTTTGCTGCAGAACTTTTTACTGGTTGCTTTATTGTATTTATATATGTACCCCCGAAAACTTTAATATGTTTGTTCAAAACACGGGTATACAACTTTATAGTAAAGTCTTGAAGTACATTGTAAATAATAAATACCCAGGTATCCTTGTTGATTTACTGACCATTGGCTGCATCTCCCCTTGTACAGAGGGGCCTTCTGGGATCTCTCACCCTCTAGGGGCAGGATGTTGCCACACACACCCCTGACATCCCCTCTTATCTTCCAAATATCCCTCCAAGGACCACCTCCTTGCCACTCTGCAAGCACTTCCACTGGGAACGATAGAGATGAGGAAAGGAGAGGCAGGTACATGGGTAGATAAAGCTATGAAGGCTACTCAGAGGACCTGTCTTACAGCTCTGAGCAACTCCTCTATAGCCTTCACATTCCAGTGCACAGTTTGGGAGCTCTTGTTAAAGGCTTTGGAAAATTCAGTGTAGTGTATATTAGTGTAGGTATTTGCAGAGCAAAATATATAAATACCGTCCCATAGTTGCATACTAAGAATATGCCATGCTCGTGCAAAATAAAATCCATTTTTTTTGCAACTGGAGTAATCTTTTGACATAAAGTTATATTGGTAAACACATAGGTTATGATCCAGAGCCATAAATGCATTTAAATAACTGTTTCTATTATAGGTTGAGGCAAATATACCTGTGTGAACCCTCCTAGACTTTTTCCTCTCAGGAAATCTCTCACTGTTCCTAAGAGTGTAATATTACTGATTCCACTCAAGTTTTTTGAACAATAGCTAAAAAAAAATTAAAACAATCTTGGTGCAATTTTAAATATTCTATGCAGACTTGGAGTGAAATATTTTGGATATTGAGAGAGAGGTATTGAGGGTTGTAAGTTTTAATTTTGTGTAACAGCCTGATGTAGTAGTGCATGGGGTGGGATAGGAGTTGAATGAATGAATGGATGCATAAGCAAGCAAATAAATAAACAAACAGAATTCATAACAGTAATCAGTAGCTGATGACATTTTTCTTTTAAAAAGTATCGAGTTTTATCATATAGTTTAATCACAGGTGTAATTAAGGGATTTATCTACGTGATTTCTGATAGAACATGATGCTTGACAGGTGGTCATATAGTGGAGGGGCAGTATCTTTTCCATCATTCTAGAGTGTAGGAAACATAATAATGGACCCAAGCTAAAAGTACTTCAGGAGGTGGTGAGTTCTCCAAACTGGAGTCATTCAAGAGAAGATTGGACAACCGCCTGTCAGATCTACTTTGATTTGGATTCCTGGATTGATGGCCATATAACTCCCTTCTAAATCAATGATTCTGTGATTCTGTGATTTGATAATATTTCGTGAATATTTATTCAATTGTATTGAGAAATGTGCTGTATATATTCTTGCATGCATGTAAATTAGTTGCTAACTAACATGGGCACAAGGTTAAAAACAAACCAGGAAATTTGTAAAGAAATTATGGATTTGGATTGGTTCAGGTTAATCAAAACTGGGGAATCTGGACTTTCCTGAACCAATGAATATTGGGTCAATTTCTGAATCTCCTAGTTTATTGCCCCTCACTTGCCCCCCTTTTGCCTGCTTCCATCACCTCCCTAGCTTTTCCTGCTGCACCCTCCTCTTCCTCTTCTCCAACTTCAGAGGCCCAAGGCTCCCGCAGGCCAGCAGGATCTGTAAATGTCCCCACCTCTCATCTGTGGGGTGGAGACATTCACAGAGGCCTTCAAGCCAGCTAAAAGTCTTCTTCTTCTTCTTCTTCTTCTTCTTCTTCTTCTTCTTCTTCTTC
>JAHTLZ010000204.1:21390056-21404828 GCA_023846285.1 Phrynocephalus versicolor | reverse complement strand
TGTGTGTGTGTGTGTGTGTGTGTGTGTGTGTGTGTGTGTGTGTGTGTCTAATCATAAAAAAAGTTATTGAACAAAATGAATAGTGGCCACCCTTTTGTTTTCTCCACTATGCTTACAATAACATATGGCTATATGACTGGTTGAGGAGATGTTCCGTTTGGATTCAAAAATAGGAAAGAGAGACTGCATGAATTGGCCATCTGGAGAGGAAAATCTGCACAGTGTGCCCAGATGATGTACACCCCCAGGTGTGGTGGTAGTGATGGGACGTTGCATGTTTCCTCACATCATATGAATCTTCAGCAGCAGAGTAAATATTTGATCTAAGCTTCTGCACCTGTTTTGGGGAATTCCTATTTCAGTGTGGACAATTGCTGCAGACAAAGGCATTTTTGTCATAGCCATATCCCTCACAATATGTTGGGACAGTCTGGTTTTACCATAGCTTGCCTTCCATAAATCTTGGTTTATGCATGATTTCGACTCTTAACTATTACTGACTCTAAATTTTAATTATTAAATCTTAACTTATTGCTTTAAGACCATTGTTAACAACAGCCATGGTAGTACAGGTCATCAGTGTCTAAACTATCATTTTTAGATAGCTCCAGACCATTTCTTTTCTCGACTTATCACTCATGCAACATTTTGGACAGAGTAAGGTTAGATGATGAAGTGGTAAACACCCCTGATCCCTGACTACGCTGGCACACCCAGTATTGTCCATACTTATCTCCTATTCATTAAAAAGGAAAACCATCAAGTAAGAACAATACTGTAGCAGCAGTAAAAGGATACAAGTTACTTAATAATTGAGCAGTCTCATGAATGTTGTAAATGATGTGGAATGAACTCGTTCCAGTACTGATACTGTAATGTCCAGGGGTGTTATATTTCTGAGTTAAAGTAGACTGATCTATTATTTGTCACTTGTTTATTTTCATCATGTGAGATGAAGCCTTACAGAAAGTTAATTCTGCATTTACTAGTACATGCAGTATCTTCCTAGTGGTAAAAGATTCTTTGAGTGAGTTCAAAAAGATGGATGCTATAATCTCTGATGAAAGATCAGGCTGTACATTAATATAACAATATGATTTTCTTTATTTTACACAATTAGTTTTTAAAAAATAGTGCCCCCCATTTGTGACTTAACCATTATATAAAGAAAATTAAAAATATTGTTTGCTGTAAAACATAATGGAGGATAGGCCAAGTAAAAAGTTGTTATAATGAAATAAAAATGGTATCAGCTAAAGCAGGGGAGTTCAAACTTTTTGGAAGGAGAGCCAGAGTTTGTGAGGTGAACATGTGTGGGGACCAACCATTCAGCCACATTTGGCTCCCAGGGCTGGACTATGGACAAGTCTTTATAACATGTAAAGAGGTGGGGAGGATGCTGCAGCAACGGAGCTGTAGGTGGGTGGGCTGGGCAGATGGCTGGGGGGATGGACAGAGGCAGGGAGGGCAGGCAAACCATAAAACTGCAAACTAATACCTCCATCCGGTATGGGGAGGGGCAGAGCCGGTGGGGAGAAGGAGCCACGGGCCACTCAGAATTTGAAGATGGGCCGCATTTGGCCCCTGGGCCTGACTTTGGACATTCCTGAGCTAAAGGTTTTAGGAAAGCCTAATCAACCCAGTTAAAAAGGACACCAGAAGAGTGGTCAAAGTATGTGGTCAGTTACATTCAAAAGGGCTGTGGGCCATAATCAGACTCACTGAATAGGATGGGACCTATATCAAAGCAGTTGTGCTACACATGCAAGCTTAGTGAGGTAAATTAGTGATAAAACAGAAGAGGATACAAACCATATGCCTTGATGGACTTGTAGAGTTACTATATAGCAGTGTTGGCGAACCCATGGCACGGGTTCCAAAGGTGACACTCGGAGCCCTTTCTGTGGCCACCTGACATCGACGCTTCACAGCCACCTGTATTTGTGTTAAATTGCTGTATTGGCACTTTGTGAATAATTAGTGGGTTTTGAATCGCAGTTTGGGCACTTGGTCTCTAAAAGGATCACCATCAAAGTTTAAGTTGGATATAAAAGAATAATCAAGGGAGAGGATAGGGATTGATAAGAAATGGGAGCAGAATGAGATAAAGAGATGGAGCTCCCTTTAACATAGTATTAAATGTAAAGCTTCCTTTAACATTGTGTTGAATGTATCTGACTTATATAAGGGAGCAACTGCATTGGTATTTTATCCTGCAATTTACATGGGATTGGACTCAAATAAATTTGAATTAAAACCCAATGTCAACACAAGGTAAAGCTCAGTGAAATGAAGTCTGTTCTGCAATGGTCTTTTCTGAGTTAAGAATAATCTTATTTTGTTCAGCTCGCAGGGTTGGTTTAAACTTGTTCCATTTGTTTTGAGAATTGAGATCACTTTTGACTGCCTTCTGCCCACTATGACTGCCAGATCTAATGAGAAGAGGCGCTTGAGGGTGTGTCAGTTCCCTTAGTGTCTCTAGTCCCTACATAGCTTTTTAAATGAGTATAAAGGTTTAAACTTTGCACTGGGCCATGCTAGAGCATTTAGGTTAAGAGAATATATTTTTTTTAAAGAAAAGAGAGGGGGGGGAATTGCTAGTTAGCTCCTTGTAGCATATGCTCACAGAGCTCAGTGTAAATAGAACTGTCTTCCTCTGCTCTTCTAAGTCTTGCAAATTTTCATCTGGACGCCTATATTGGTTCACCCAAGGAAACACAATTTAATGAACTATGAATCAATAGTGCATCAAATCATATTTATTTTACCAACTTATGAGCCCTTATTGACTCACACAAGCTCCACAGTTGTGCTATGCCAACTTTTTCTACTCACTGAAACTTGCTAGGCAAAGGGGGCAGTCTTCAAGCCCTCTTTTAATTTTGGCTCAAGAGAGGTGTAGATTCCAATAACAGAAAATTCAAATAATATTGTTGTTCTGTGCCATCACGTTGCCTTTGATCTTATGACAACCCTATGAATGAGACATCTCCACAATGGCCTGTTCTCAACAGCTCTGCTCAGCTCTTGCAAGCTCAGGAGTTTAAGGAGTCAATAAATTTTTGTCTTTCTCTTCTAATGCTGCCTTCAACGTTTCCCAGTGTTATTATATTTTTCAGAGAATCTTGGCTTCTCAGTAAGTCTTTTTTGTCTCCAGAGAGAGTTCAGACTTGATGCACTCTAGGACGCACTTGTTTGTCTTTCTGTCAGCCCAGGGCATCCACAGAGCTTTCCACCAGCACCATATTTCAAATAATTCAGTTTTCCCACTGTTAGTGTTCATTTCCACACTTGGTAATGGGAACACAATACTATGGGTGATCTTGTTCTTGTTCTCCAGAGACCCATCCTTACAGTTGTTGATCTTTTCCAGTTCTTTCATTGTCACCCCTTTAACTCTATTTGGATTGATAATTGGATCAAGCTCTACAAAAATTTAAACAATTTCAATGTTACTGTTATCATCAACATTGTGTATTTCTTCTACAGCCATGATTCTCCTCTGCTTAAATATTCAACTGCAGAGCTGCTTTAGCATTTTCTTCTTTCACATTCTGGAGAAGTTGTTTCAAATCATTGCTGCTTTCTGCCTCCTGATAGCATTGTTCTTGGCTTCTCTGACACATTCAGGTGCCCTTACCATGCTAAGGTGCTCATCTAAGAAGGGAAGACAAGAGAGCTGTACTGATTTGTTTTCAGAGCATACATTTATGGACCATGCTAAACTGTTGCTACAAAAAGGGAAACACTATTGTGCCACCTTAAAGAATATGTCATGTTTTAACTGTTTTTAATAGTTTTAATATTTTTATGCTTTCAAATAGTGTAATTTATCCAGTGCCACTGATTTCATCATCTAATGGATTCATTTGTGAAGAGTGTTGCAGTTCACCAAAGTGTATTCAAAATAAACTTTTTATTATTCAAGATGCCACATGTTTCTTTGTGTCATTTTAAACTGAACATCTGTTTGTCCTTGAAACTACATGATTCTATAATTTCAAAGAAAATAATAAATGTTCTGAGATGGCGACCGAGTTCAGGGTGTGGCAGTAGATTTCCAATGCAGGTCAAGCTTACAAATTGGAGAAATCTATTCTGAAATGGGTAACAACTCTTGTAGTGTCTGTAGCTCAAACTATAACCAAAAAAACAAGGTAAAGTTTCAGAGGAAGCCTGCAGTAATGAGTGAAGGCAAGTAATAGAAATTCAGTGGTGTTAAATGCAGACTTACAGTGTAACATAGCCTTGATCTCACAAGACTTATTCAATCATCTCTCAATTGGCTATATGGCACTCTCTTCCCATTTACTTTTTAGACATACTCTTAGCAGTATACTTGCACAGCACTTATTGGACGACCCACTGCCAGGACCAGACATTGCAGATTAATTAAAAAAAAGAGTTCAGCTTTATTCAGAGTTTAGCATTGTGAACAAAATGGGCAAGCAAATAGGTTTGCCAAGTTAATTCATTTTCCTTCCCTTACTTCCACACTATTAATCGTCAGTTATTTGTTCAGGTTTCACAATGTGTGGTTGCATTCAGAAGACCATTGTTCAACAATTACCAATGTTGAAATTGGTAATTGTTTGCAATTTTTGCAGTACTGAAATATTTTATTTCCGTTGCTTAATTCTATTTATTTATGTTTATTAAATATTGTGCAATTTTCGATTAACAAGCACAAAGTAGTTTTATGAATAGAGTTTAAATATAAATATAGAACAAAGCCCTTAATAAAAAGGAGCAATTAAAACTCTGAACCAGGTGTTCATAGAATGTTCAAGAAGCAAGACGTAAGTAACAGTCTCTTCATCTAGAAGACCTAAAAACCTGTGTAAATACATGCTATTTATCTACTTTTACTTTTATTTGTCCTATGTAGTGTAATAGTTTCAAATCCTAGATTCATTCCTCTTTGGTCTTTTAGATCTTCTCCTTTGTTAGATAGCAAAACAATAGGTACAGTTTGTGACACACACATTTGTGGACTGCAAAGGTGCAGGTGGCCACTTCCTGTTAGATACTCCTATTATGTGAAGTAGTGGGAGAGACAGGATAGGCATCCCTTCTCCCCTTCTCCCCTTACCCTGTATAGCAAATCTTAGGCAGTGTATTAACACTCTAGGTCACTTGTTTTCTCATTCAAAATGAATGAGAGTGAATGTCTTGTCCAGCCATCTGTTTGCCTCAGCATCTTTATGTTAGAATGGAGGTCTTGAGCAAGCAGAATTTCATCTTTGCCCTGTGTTGAGCTACTGCAACAAATATTTTGGAAATACAGTGGTACTTTGTATAAAGGAATTAATTCGTTCCAAATGAAATTCTGTTAAGCAAATTTTCCTTTATACAAATTTCCCATAGGAATGTATTGAAAACAGAGTAATCCCTAGTTTTTGGTCGTTGACCATAAATAAATTTATTATTATAGAGTAATCCCTAATCATGACCATTTTTATGTTGTATAGATTCGCCCAATAGGCAATTCTGTTAAGCAAATTTCTCCTATCTCCGGAATTTTTTATGGTGTTATACAAACCGTTTGTTATACGAGGGTCCATTGTACAATCAGTCAGTTGGTTAAGAAAGTGGTAAAATGTTTCTTTTCAATGATCTGAATATTGTATATTCCAGGTCTGCAGTTGTAATACTATGTTTTGTGTTTCCTTCTTCAGGAAATTACATCAGCAGTTTGAAATGTATAAAGAACAGGTGAAAAAAATGGGTGAAGAATCACAACAGCAGCAGGAGCAGAAGAGTGATGCTCCAACCTGTGGTATCTGCCACAAAACGAAATTTGCCGATGGCTGTGGCCATAATTGTTCATATTGCCAAACAAAATTCTGTGCACGTTGTGGAGGAAGAGTGTCGTTACGCTCAAACAAGGTAGGAGATCTGTTTGCAACAAGTTCTAAGATTTTACTTTGGCATTGATTGGTGTTAACAGTTTGCTTATATCCATCAACTCAAGTGGATGAGGTCATCAAGAGATGAATTTCAAAGTAGTAAAACAGAAGAATTAGTGCATATCAGTCAAATAAATAAATAAATATCAATATTTTTTCTGTCTTTAAAAAAAGCAATTAAAATCATAGACGCAGACATGAGGACAGCGGTTTTAAATATTTGAAATAGTATATGGTAATATCAATGAATAGATATGTATGTAAAGAGACAGATAATGAAGACTATGCAGTACTTCATTCCAGGTTTTTCTGGATCTGTTTTAGGGATGCAATTAATCACCAAAAATATATATATCCATTTGTAAGTATAGTCTGCAAAAGATCCAATTACAGTGGTACCTTGTATAAAGGAATTAATTCGTTCCAAATGAAATTATGTTAAGCAAATTTTCCTTTATACAAATTCCCATAGGAATGCATTGAAAACGGAGTGATCCCATTTTTCTGTTGTATGGATTTTCCCCATAGGCGATTATGTTAAGCAAATTTTCCCTATCTCCAAAAAATTTTATGTTGTACAAATTTTATGTTATACAAGCTGTCTGTTATACAAGGGTCCACTGTACAGTGGTACTTGCAAGACGCATGCCCATAAGATGAAAAACTTGTAAGATGAATGAAATTTTTGGGAATAGGCATATTTCATAAGACATTTTTTCCCTATGGGATGCCTTGTAAGTCGAAAAATGGTAAAAAAAATTTAAAAATTCCTTTCGGAAACCGTGTTTTGTAAGAATCATAGAATTGGAAGAGACCTCCAGAGTCATGCAGGAACTGCCATCAAAGTACCCCCAACAGATGGCCTTTACTTAAAAACCTCTAAAGAAGGAGACTCCACTACCCCCCATGGCAGCATATTCCACTGCTGAACAGCTCTAACCATCAGGAAGGTCTTCCTAATGTTCAAATCTCTTTTCCTGTAGTTTGAAACCATTGCTCCGAGTCCTAGTCTCTGAAGCCATGGAAAACAAGCGAGTCTCCTCTTCAGTATGACATCCTTTCAAATATTTAAACATGGCTATCGTATCCCCTCTCAACCTTCTTTTTGTAAGACTAAACATTCCCAGATCCCTAAGCCGCTCCTTGTAAGACCCACAATCTCAAATTGTATCAGTTAAAGAACTTCTGGAATAGGAAGTTTTATACCTGGTGCCGAAACGTCATCAATGTCGGCGTCAGGCAATCTGACTTGGCAGGGCGTTCCATAGCCTGGGGGCAGCTGCTGAAAATGCCCTATATCTATAGGCCATCCCTCTCATCTCCTTGAGGGATGGCTCTTTCAAAAGGGCCCCCAGCCTAGATCTTAACTGCCAGGTAGGTTCATATGGAAGGAGGCAGTCCTTCGGGTAACTATCACCCTTTGTGTACGATCAGTCAACTAATTACAAATTCACCTAACAGTAGCATTATCTATCCCATATTCTACTAACTTCTTTGCAAATATGTCATGGGGAACCTTATCAAGACCTTACTGAAATTAAGATAAACATCATCCATAGCATTCCCTTCATCCACCAGGCCTGTAACTTTATCAAAGAAAGAGATCAAATTAGTCTGGCATGACTTGTTTTTGAGAAACCTGTGTTGACTTCTCATAAAGACAGCATTGCTTGTTAAAAATTACAGACTGCTTAATAATCTGTTTTAGAATCTTTCCAGGAACAGATGTCAAACTGAGTGGGCAATAATTATTTGGGTCCTCTTTTTTCCCCTGTTTGAAGATGGGGACAACATTTGCCCTGCTCCAATCTATGGAAATTTCCCCTGTTCTCCAGGAATTCTCAAAGATTATTGTCAATGGTTCTGAAATTACTTCTACCAGTTCTTTTAATATCCATGGGTGTAATTCTTCTGTCCAAACTTTGGCTCTCCAGATGTTTTGAACCACAACTCCCATAGTCCTTTGTCATTGGCAATCTAAGCTTAGAATTCTGCGAGTTGTGGTCCAAAACATCAGGAGGGCCGAAGTTTGGACATGCCTGGATTTCCAGGCATTCCTATACTACTTTCCTATCTATTATATGCTGCAATTTTCATCCTACCGCATTTACTCTTTGACCTGACTGAACTTTTTTTTCTTTTCTGGAGACATCAGAGGCAAAGAAGGCGTTTAGTAGTTCTGCCTTTTCCCTGTCTCTTGTTAGTAATTGGTTATCTTTGCAGCGCAGAGACCCTATCATTTCCTTATTTTCCCTTTTGCTGCGGACATAACTAAAAAAGCACTTTTTACTATCTTGGATCTCTCTGAAAAGTCTAAGTTCTTTCTGTGCTTTAGCTTTCCTACCTTCTCCATGGATATACTGGCTATTTGCTTATGTTCCTCTTTGGTGCATCCCCCTTTTCCTATTTCCTGTACATGTTTTCTGAATATTTAGCTGAGTTGAAAATTCTTTAGTCAACCATTGTGGTTTCCTTAGACATCTCCAAATTTTTCTTCTTTTTAGAACTGTTTTAGATTGTGCCTTTAATATCTCAATTTTAAGGAATTCCCATTCATCTTGGACTCCCTTCTCTTTCAGTGCCTCGGTCCATGGAATTACAGCCAATAATTTTTTAAATAAATTTTATAAAATGCTATAAAGTCATAGTTGTTGTGAGTTTTTCAGGCTGTTTGGCCATAAGGAAGAAAAACTTCCAGAACATGGCCAAACAGCCTGAAAATCTCACAACAACTATTGGATCCCAACCATGAAAGCCTTCGAGAATACTTGATGGATTCTTTCTCAAGGAGTTGAAGAACAGTGTAGAACATATTAATGCATCAAATGCAGATCTGTGAAGGAGGGCTGGCTTTTGTTACCTTGGTTGCCCATAGAGGAAGCCTGGCTGCAGTTTAAAATAGTGTGCATTGGCACCATTTTAAACTAAAGTAGTACTTGTGCCTTGCAAACTGACAAAATCCACATACTATCCAGTTTTCTAAGGGAATGTAGTTGTGGCCCTAGTCACAGAGAATGTGATTCCTCATTTGATTTCTCAGGATGTGAATCATAAAGGGGAAAATATCTTAAAATAATATTTCCAAACACCATTCAGCCAGACACAGCTTGTGTTTCCAACAGGGAGCACCTCATGCTCTCATTGAGTGATGAAGCCCCTCCTGTACTTGAGTTATGGGCCCTGATTAATTAACGTTACCCAAATTAGACAATGGCTGAAAACCTGCTGAGTAACTATGGCTGATATTTCATGTCCATCTCATCGCTGTTCGCAGTCCCGCTGGGGATCGGTATGAAGAAATCTAACCACATGTCCATTGCGGGATAAGAGGAGTTTGTCCCAACCACGCCCCCGGAACTGTGATCTAAGCGGGATGAGAGATTCCCCTCCCTGGCCTCGGGAATCTCCTCATCTCGCTTCTTGTTCCAATACGAGTGCCCGTGAGGTAAGGCTCGTCATACAACATGCCATTCTCCATCTACCCTGTTTCCCTGAAAATAAGACCTCCCCAAAAAAAAGCCCTAGCAGGATTTCTATGCATTTGTTAAATATAAGCCCTACCCTGATAATAAGACCTAGTGATGGGCGTGGCTATGGTTGTGTGCAGGGGTGACATTCAAGCATATTATACTTAATAAAATAAGACATCCCCTGAAAATAAGCCCTAGTGTGTCTTCTTGAGAAAAAATAAATATAAGACAGTGTCTTATTTTCGGGGAAACACGGTAGTGGCAGGAATGTGAAGTGCCATTCGCCAGTACATTCCCTATGGAGTCAGCAACGCAGTGCAGAGAGATTAAAAGACAAATGCCTCAAACTAACTCTGTAATGCATTGAAGGCAAGGCTTTGGAGAATCGAAACATAGAAAAACGGAAGGTTGGGCCGGAAAAAAATGGAGAACAAAGGCATGGAATTTCACATCTCATCACGGAACGAGGATGTGCGGAAACAGTCATGCCGGTATCATCAATCATGCCGGTATCATCAATCATGCCTGTGCGTACACGGGAACAGGGACAGAACCGCAAGAAGACCACGTGACCGTGACCGAGATCAACATGCAACGAACTACCTCTCAGGACGAGAGTGGACGTGAAGTAACCGTCTATGTGTCACAAAGTGCAATGACACCATCAGACCTCAATGTTATTCCTTTACTGGATTTAAGTAAAAGCTTTTTATTCCTCCTCAGGTTCTGAGTCTTCCTAGGAATCCCTTTTGACCTGAAAAACACTTTGGGAGCTTCAGGATAGAAATGGGGAGCCTTTAATATCAGAAAATTGCCATGGGACACTGCCAGCAACATTGGGATCACTGACAGCAATCTGGCAATGATCTTCCGTATTAAAGGCTTCCCTGGGATCCTTAGACTCTCAAAGGCTTCTGCATATCAGAAAGAGAACTCTAGAAAGCCCTGGAACCTAAGCGCAGTTGGGATAGGAAGCCTCAAATTAAATTAAATTAAATTAAATTAAATTAAAAAGCCACATCACAGGCTGATGACATCATTGCCATTTACTCTCATGTAGTTGTGCCAACTGGATTTCAGCTGGTGTTTTTCTTCAATGGGTTTACTGGACGGCCAGTTAATACTTCTAAAAGGTATCTCAGATATGAAATAGAATCTATCCAGCCTGTCATACAGGTTTCGTGTTGATACTTGGTTTATTCACTGACTGAGATTTCAATAAGATTGTTTCTAAAAGTCATAATCATTTTCACATTATTAGCCACATTAAAACTAATAAATGTTATCCTCATGTGACTGTCAGAATCAATATTTTGATTATTAATGTGCAACCTCTTGCACAACACATCATAATTTTTTTAACAAATTGTAGCTCTTGTCAGATCAGAAAGTTTGACACCTGAATACTGCCCTAAGAACCCATAGACCTTTATAGACTTTTAGGAAGAATCAAAAGCTTGTGCTCTCAAAGCTGGGATTTATTCCAGTAAAAGGGTTATTTCAGGATGATAACTATTTCCAATTATATCAAAATTCACCTGTCAAGGTAAAAACTGCTTCATTCTAGTAAGAATTTTTGGCAGCAGCACCTTGCCTTTTTCTACAAGCTTTATTTATCTACATTGTTCTATGTTCCTTAAACACACACACACACACACACACACACACACACACACACACACACACACACACACACACACACACACACACACACACACACACACAAATCCCAAGTTGTTGAAAACATCAAAAAGTCCTACAGCTAGGGAAATACTGTAAGCACAAATACTTAAAACAAAAATCTATCTCTGCAGCTTGTGAAAAGCTGCAGGTGTGATTTCTATCCAAAATTCCTACAATTCAGAGAAGCTGCATACATAAGTACTGTATATTCAAAAACAAAATTTTTAAGTTGTATGCAGAATTTAAATCACGCTACTGTATTATTATGTTTCAAAATTGCAGGAGCATATTTTTTTTAAAAGCAGGAACTTATTGACTAAAAAGGCACTTTGAAGAAGCAGAGAATGCAACTCTAAAATACATCATTAAAAAGTAAAAGGATGATAGCTTTAAGATATCCTTAGACTTGAAGCATGTTACTGGATACATCTGAAAATCCTTACCAAGTCAAGCTAGTTTGACTCTATGGAGGAAGATGTATGTTGTCCTCATCTGTTTTGAGATGATGCCGCAAGCTGTTGCTGCTACCTATTGCTACTCTTTGATGTCTGGTGCCAGTTGTTGGTATCCTGTGTGTGTGGCCTGGTCTGGCATTGTGTTGTGTTGCCTTTGTGTCTCTTGCTTCCCCCTATTTATTTTTCTGAGTTCTTTGCATTTCGCTTCAACTGTATACCACCAAATGTGGATATAGTAAGTTACTGATCCTTAAATTATTTAGTCAGAAATTATTTAATTGACATCTGTAATGCTTAACAATTCTTGTAATTTACAGGATTACCTAAAGTTGTTTTTTTAAAAAAAATCTCAGCTTCTGGTTAATTAGTTTGCTGCAGTTATCCAGCTTTGTCAATTTTTATAAAAGAAGGCAGCTCCATTAAGTTTATTTCACTTTCTTTCAAGTAGGAGCTTTTGGTTTGTTTTATGGTCATGTGTTTCACAATAATATTAAAGTGATGTTTTCGCAGTTATTTAAAACATGTACTGTGAAGGTAAGGTAGAAGACAAAAATATACCAGAAATACTGGTTAAAAAGGAAAAATAGGCCAGGCTTCTGAGTCCTTAAAAATTATAGTTCTTAAAAGTATTGACAATTCCATAGTCCTTAAAAATGTTGACACTGATAGCAAATGATATAATCTGACGTGTCTAAAATATATCTGTATTCACTAAACTCTATATAATTGGGTGTTTCTCATAAAAACCCTTTTAAAAAATCAACTGATACTGTTGTTACTTTATAGAACCCCACTTATCTTGGCAAAAATATTTTAAGATTGGTGTTTAGGTCAACTCTGCCCCAGGAAGGTAATGCATATTCAAGTTGTTACCATTAATGTGCAACATTTCAGAAGCATCTGATGGAAACAGATTACAGTTGCTAATTAGAAAATGTATCACTACTGCTAATATTTTATATAGTAACTAGGGACAATTAATTAATTTATTCTTATGCAAAAAGTATGTCGAGGATATGTCTTGTCACGGAATTATTTAATTTATATCTCAATGATATTTCAGTTTGCCTTAATAATATAGGCAATAATTCTCCTATGGTAGGAGATAACTAAATGCAGTGCTTCTCTGGAAGTTGAGTCATGGCTACTGGACTTCTTTTTTGAGAGATAGAAACGTTTCGCTGTTCATCCAAACAGCTTCATCGGTCTGTGCTTGTTTATGCTAGGACTATGATTTTACTTTTAAATACAAGAACAAGTACTTTTAAAATATATGTCTATGTATTGCTTCCAAAGTTCCTTAATAATTAATGTTAACAAGTTTTTGACATTCTTAAAAAGATCTAGATTTACCTGAATGTTAAATGAATGACACAGAGAACAGATTTGCATCTTTAAATGTTTAAATATTTGTTTGCATTAAAAAAAATCAGCTGATACTACCATTGTAACAAGGTACACTCTTTTGCTCAAAATCAGAGTAAGCCATTTAATCATTTTCATTTCTTCACAAGGGATAGTGGCTGTGTCAGCTGCTGTGCATGTTTTCAAAGCCAAACTTCTTTTTCAGGAACTGTACTGACTCCCTAAATGGCTAATTGAAACCATTCAAAGGATAGAGACAGTCCAAAGGGGATTCTTTAGAGGACTATTAGATGCACATTTCCCTCTTTATATCTGGATGTAGTTTTACATTCATAGAATTATAAAATTTTAGAGTTGGAAGAGGCAGACTTGCACAACACTGGCTCTTTGGCTTGGAAACGGAGATGAGTACCGCCCCTAGAATTGTACACGACTATCACACAAGTGCAGGTGAAACCTTTACCTTTTGTAGATGTACATTTCCCCCCTTTATATCTGGATGCAGTTTTACATTCATAGAATTTTAAAATCGTATAGTTGGAAGAGACTACAAAGATCATTGAACCCAATCTACTGAGGAAGCAGGAAATCCACCTTTAATGCATCTTGTGATAAGACTGCTCAACCTCTAAGTTACCATCTGTTAGGGATGCTTTAGCTGTGGAGTTTTTGCTTCATTGTGTAGTTGGGCTTGAAGACTCAGGAATGCTCTAACAGCAACATGGTCATTATAATTTTGGCTTAAATTCATCTCTGTTTCTACGTAAGATAAGGAGGTCCCATATGTTATTGTTGAATCATTGCAAAGTAGTCGAAAGAAGATACTCTGAAGAAGTTCATTTCTTTTATCTGATCTGTCTTTGACTTCTCTTTTGTCAATCTAAAACATGAAGAAAATTATGAAAGAATAAACATTAGATAGGAGTTTCAAAAGCCTTCCATCCTTGAAAAATGATTCTGTTCCTGTGTATTTGCATTTCATTAAAACTTACAGTTAAAAATACAAGAAAGTCTTCATATTAAAATGGTGTAGCATCAACTTAATGTGTATTCAGCTACTCTAATCCAGTTGTGTTTGCCTTTATGATGTTAATGAAACTGAAATGGGCCCTTAGGTCCTTTTTATATGAGGTGGTGGTGGTTTTACTATGACTGTAGACAAAATCTAGTCTGCTGTTTCTTCTCTTAAGTTTTTTGCTAGGTAGAGCACCCCAATGTCTAACAATCATTTTCTTGAAACTGAAGAATGTTCCATGACTAAAGCTGTGACACTGATTTTACCCAGTGCAACAAAACAAGAAATTAAATAATATAGACACAAATCAATGTGTTTTAAATTTTGTACACTTTTAAATGTGATTGCTTTTTATTTGTTTTGTGTACTATGGACCATACATTTTTGTTTTATTCAGTAACTACAGAATTGTAGGAATTAAAGCCCTTTCCCAAAGTTAGGTTTTGGTTTTGGAATGAGGGACAGTGGCAAGCGTATGAAAGATTGAAAGCAAAGTTCCATATAAGAGTGGCCTTTGGCCAAATGGGCCATAAATAGATAAATACAATGCAACACACACACACGCACACACAGAGTGGTACCTCGACTTATGACTTTAATCCATTCCGAATACATGCTCTTAAATTGAACTACTCTTAAGTTGGGGTACCTATCTAAAAAATTGAAAAAAATAAGTTAAATAATAAAAAATGGAAAAAAATATCGGTAAGTCGAGCAGACCATATCTAAAATTTGTAAGGCAGCAGTTAAAATGCCAACAGTTTCCCACTCTTAAGTCAAATTGCTCTTAAGTCGAGCTGCTCTTAAGTCGGGGCACCACTGTGTGTGTAGATAGATAGATAGATAGATAGATAGATAGATAGATAGATAGATAG
>JAHTLZ010000204.1:21359610-21390046 GCA_023846285.1 Phrynocephalus versicolor | reverse complement strand
TAGATAGATAGATAGATAGATAGATAGATAGATAGATAGATAGATAGATAGATAGATAGATAGATAGATAGATAGATAGATATGAATGAATATGACTTACTATAGTAGTGGTCATTGTTAAAGTATTATTTACTGTTTGCTGTTTGACTACCCTCTGTGAGATCCAGCCCCAAGAACCAAGACACATGAGCTCTACCTCCATTTCTCTCCTCTCCTTCTGGGCTATGAGAAAATAAAAAATGTCTAATCTCATTTTCAAGTAGTTGTAGTTTGCTGTTTTGCCTAAATCAAGACAAAGAGTACTGTAATTAGTTTCAAATACAGTAGGACCCCCATATCCACTGATTCATTATCCACTGATCAGTTATCCACAGTTGGCAAGGGAAACAATTAAATAAACAATTCAGCAGCTGTAAAGCAAGCTACTGTAACAAACAGCAGCTATAAAGCAAACTACTCTCACAAAACAGCAGCCGTAAAACAAGCTACTGTCACAAAACAGCAGTTTTGAGGATTTGGGGGTGTTCTCTCTTATCCACGGGAAGACCTGGAACCAATCCCCAGCAGATACTGGGGTCCTACTGTGTTGTTTCACTTAGCATGTGCACTAAGCTTTCATACTTAAAACAGATTTTCAAGGCTTCTTTTATGTCCAGATGATTTTCTTGTAATCTGCAAAAATTCTATTTTATTGAAGACGGTCTAAAATTATTGACATTTCTGAAGGACTGAGACAATAGGTATCCTTACTTGGAGCTACAGTATTGATTTTCATTTTAGTTTGTAGAGCAATTTCAATGCACTTCCTACATAGTTCTTTGCTGTCCATGTTCTAATAGATGCCACTGTGTGTGTTTAGTGTACTATTTCTTTTTCTTTCTTTTCTTTCTTTTTTCAGGATAGAAGTAACTTTCTTCTTCTCTTTTGTCTTTTCCTGTTCTTACTTGCTTTCATGGATATGCTCTCCAGGAGGATAAAGTGGTTAGAACTTTTTTTCTGAGATATTTTGCGTTTTGCTATTTTTATGTTCACCTGGGCTTTGTTGTTGCTTTAATGAGGAGCATTTTAGGGGGTGTATTTAGAGTTTAGTAGCACTTTGGGGAAAAATAACAATTACTTGTTGTTGCTGTGATAAATATGTACATTCAGGAAGCACACACCACCAGACTTAGGGCACATGGGCAAAAAACTTTCACCATTGAGCTGTGTTTAGCTGCTTTTCCTCACTGCATGACCATTGCATGTTTGAAAATATAACTCTTCACTTCATTAGTCACCTATTTATAGTAGCAAATAAAATACACAGATATGGCATTATCTGTGGTCCCGCATAGCGTGGTTCAGCTATCATTAAAGTCCGTAGCAATTAAAATTTTTAAAATATGATTTGTGTGCAGTACAGTGGGTGAGCAAGTAAAATGTATAAATGAGTATAATTCAGTCAGTATAATTGAGTCAGCACAATTTGTTTTAATCCTGAGTGTTGCAATAGATAGAGGATCATAGGAGCACAGTCTTATAAACAGTGGCTGTTAAGGATTTATTAGTAGCACATTGTTTTATCCTGCAAACCAGCAAGTTTATCAACATGTTTACTGCTTTCAAAGAGTTTGTAGTCCAATCAAAGACAGCACACCTACACACGTTGTTAAGGACACAATGCCATATACAGTACCTCCAAATAAACATAGGTAAAATTACAATGCACATGATTCTGCAGTTATGATAACATTGCAAAAAGTATGTAGGGAATATAATGTTGTAGACATTGTTGACCTTTAATATAATTCATGTAGATCATTATATCTTGCTGCACACATATCATATGTAATTATCAAAACAAAAAATATGCATGCATTACCAAAGTATTTTTAAACATTGGTTTAATTTGATTTGCTTGAAAAGTCGATGAATGTATTAATATTGACAAAATATTGAGGTTTGTTTTGATAAAAGCGGGGGGGGGGAGGAAACAACTTATGAGCAACTAATGGATAAAAGTTGACAGGGAAAGGGAAAGGATTTGCCCAAGAGCAAATCCATAGTTGGTTGAACCTGAAGTTTTCAATAATTTAAACCATTATTAGTCTGTGGGGTTTTTATAATGTGAGTAATTTGGGGACTTCCATCTAAGGAAATTCTTAGAACTAAAGAACTAAATTAGAACTAAAGAATTTGTTTTCTTTTTGCTTAAGTTTCATGAATTCCTTGTAGGTATTGTTAGTCTAGCTTAAACCTTGCTCAGTAGCCTTATTGGATGGGTGGTGGTCGTCAAGTCCTAAAATAAAAAATAAAAAAAGCAAAGTGTTCTGCTTATGTACTGTCCCATACCACTTCAAGTAGTCTCTGGGCGGTTTACATTTTAATAACAGTGTGCAGGCTACACATTGCCCCCCTCCAGCAAGCTGGGTACTCATTTTACCAACCTCTGTTTAAAAAGTCTCCTTCTTTGCAGGTTTTTAAGCAGAGGCTGGATGGCCATCTGTCGGAAATACTGTGATGGGGGTTCCTGCATGGCAGGGGGTTGGACTGGATGGCCCTTGAGGTCTCTTCCAACTCTATGATTCTATGATTCTGTGATTCAACCTCGGAAGGATGGAAGGCTGAGTCAACCATGAGCCTGCTACCTGGGATCGAACCCCAGGTTGTGAGCACAGTTTTACCTGCAGTACAGGCATTTAACCAAAACAAAATTAAATGAAACCTCTTCCAAATATTAACAGAGACTTCACAGTTTTTGCTGCCTATTGGAGCATTTTATGCTCTGTTGGGTATTATCCCAGTACACACATGGAAAGAAGGATTAATCTTGTAATTTGTTGTTCTGATTCCTACTACTAAAGTCATTTTATGTGTATCTTCTGTAGATGACGACTGCAACTCATTACTTGAATTAGCATCGTATATTTGTTCATTTATTCAAAACATTTTAATTAATGAATTACTTGATTGATTGATTTCCATGCTACTTGTCAAAAAGCATCTGATTACTAACTAATGCATCTTGCACAGTCAATACATTTGATCATTCTGTTCTTACAACTTTACAGTCTAAAAAGATACCACACAAAGGGAAAAGAGGTGTCAAGGAATGAGGAAAATTCACAAGTGGTGGAATGGACCTGACTTTACCTCATCTGAATTAACTGAGAACTGCTGAAATGGCTGCCACTAGTGGTGACAGCTGAGGGAAATTTTTCCAGAGACGTGATATTTCAACTTATTGTAATGACAAAACACAAATTTTAGGCCCATCTAGAGTTAACTGAATCAATTTGATTTATATTAGTGCTGACTTATTCAGTGAATCTATTATTCATTATTTTGTGTTTGGCCTTTCTCCAATAGCTGTAACCCAATATGGCATAAATACAAACATTAAAATATATAAATTATCCTTAAAACACAATGGCAAAATCTTCTTGTGAAGTTCCATGTGCATAACGGTGGCAATGTAATCAACACAGGCAAATCACCACTCATTAAAGTCTTCCTTTGTAGATTTCTGGGTAAATGACATACCAGTTGTGTGTATCCTGAAATTGTCTTTAATAGTCACTCAGGATGGAAGTTTTGAATGTTTTGAGTGACAAATACCATAATTCCCCATTGTTGGAGTTTTACTTAAATAAAATAATAATAATAAATATTTGCCTTGCAGGCATCTAACAAACACCTCAATATGATGCACCTGGGAGAAAGGTCTAAATTAGAAGGCTTTGAGGCTTAGAGAGAGCCAAAAGGGAGGTGCTTAGTTAGTCCAGGTCCAAAACCATTTCAAGCTAACCACAGCTATTAGATCTCCCCAACGTTGCTTAAGATATGCACCAACATCTAATTGAGTAGCATCGTTTCATGGTACCATGCAGGCTTCCCTTAGTACAAAACTGAAGATTGCATCTGTTGCTATGCTGGGCCAGGAGCAACTCTCAACATGTAGCAACAGAATAAGAGAACTTTCCTGGAAGCTGAGTCATGGCAAATGGAATTCTTTGCTTATGTGATCAAACCGTTTTGCTACTCATCCAAGTAACTTTGTCAGCCTACTTGGATGAGTAGCGAAATGTTTCCATCTCACAAGAAAAGAAGTCCAGTTGCCATTACCCAGCTTCCAGGTAACCTCACCTGGATGTCTGAGGATCTTCACAGACAGAGTAGGACAGCTTCTTAATTTGTTACTACCAGTGCCTAGGACTGATATCAAAATTAAGCTGTATACACACATACACAGAGAGAGAGAGAGAGAGAGAAAGAAAGAAAGAGAGAGAGACAGAGAGACAGAGAGACAGAGACAGAGAGACAGAGTAAAATTCTATAACTACTGATAGAGAAGATTTAATGACTTTCAGAGGTATTAGAAACTTGAAAACCCGTCTCCACTCTCCAGATCCCGTTCTTCCCACCAAAGCTATGGAAGCCTGGAAATCCTGGAGACATTTTTCATAAACTTGTGGAAGGGAGAGTTCCATTATAGTAATCCAGGCATGTCCAAACTTTGGCCCTCCAGATGTTTTGGACCACAACTCCCACAGTCCTTTGTCATTGGCAATCTAAGCTCAGAATTCTGGGAGTTGTGGTCCAAATCATCAGGAGGGTCAACGTTTGGACATGCCTGTGGTAATCCATGGATTTAGCCCATGAGCTCTAAAGTGATTTCAATTGCTATTGTTCTTCATTCAATGAATGTTTCAGAAACCAGACTTGAATTAATGTACATTGGTCTGAAATGCAGTAAGTCTAAACCAGAGTAGGCCCATTAAATAAGTAGGAATTTTGTGAATCAGCACCTTTACAAGTCTCATTAATTAGACTACTCTAGTTCTAACTTACTGCCGGACTCCAGTCATTAGATGATAAGTCAGTAACTTTTCAGGCCACTGTGCTTTCTGTTGAGTGGGATGATGGAGGGATCAGTCTTCTCAAAATGCATGTCATATGTGTGTACATACAGGCTAACTCATGAAAATAGAAAATAAAAGATAATATAAAATATTAGATAAAAGAAATGTATCCTCCACGGTATCTTCTGAAATAATTATTCACTTTTTCGTCTTATGATTTGTTTGCAATATCATATTTAAAAAGTGTATTTAGATTGATTGTTCACGGCTAAGTTTTGTGCATGCGGCTGGGATTCAGGTCCTGGGATTGGTTTCCAAAATATGTGCCCCCAATTTATTTTCTAATGAGTGTCTCAGAGGCCCTAAGTCAGGCCTGCCAAAGTCCGGCCCGGGGGGGGGGGGGCAAATCTGGCCCGTCAGGCCATTCTGAGTGGCCCGCGGCTGGCTGGGCCGCCCCTCCCTCCGCCTCCTTTGCCCCATGTTGTGTTTTTTTTTAAAAAAAAAATCTTCCACCAACACTGACACCACCAGGAATCTTGTGAAGCTCAGCGCGCGCAGGGAGACGCACGGGCAGGCTGCCACCACCGGCATATCTGGGAAGCTTGGGCGGCACCACAGGGGAATGTATGAGGTTGGGCGCATGCGCGGGGCAGTGATTGGGTGGGCCATGCCACCGGCACCGCTGGAAAGATTGGGCGGACAGGCGGTCTGCCGCCACTGGCACCGCAGGGGAATGTATGGGGGTGGGCAGGCCAGCGGGCCTCTGCCGCCGCCAAGGAGCTTTGGGGTGGGCTGGCGGGTGAGCCGTTGCCACCGCTGGGGAGTTGGGGGGGTGCAAGGCTCACAGATTGCCTCTTCCAAGGGGAGACCTGTGGCCATGGCTCCCTGTGCTTCCTTTGGTCCCCACCTTCCATCTTTCCTCCCTCCCTTGTTCCCCACCTTCCTTCCTTCCTCCATTCCTTGTTCCCCACCTTCCTTCCTTCCTCTCTTGGTTTCCACCTTCCTCCCTTGGTCCCCACCTTCCTTCCTGTGGTGGGGTTGCAAGGGGTCAGTGGGTGGGGCATATGTGTCAGTGGGTGGGGCTTGCAGTGGGATGGCAGGGTCGGGGATCAACCAGCCCCTGACACATTCTCAGCCACCAAATCTGGCCCTCCTTACAAAAAGTTTGGGCACCCCTGCCCTAAGTTGAAACCCCCAATTTTTCTGTTCTGTGTAATTTCAAGGATGAGGACAAACAGACTGAAACTTAATCCACCCAAGAAAAAAAGGTGACCCTGGCAGTGGAAAGGAAGACCAAATAATAGGAATCAACTTGTACTGAATAGGGTTACACTCCGCAACATCTCAGGGCAGCATCTTGGGTGTGCTTTGCTAAATCTAGATGCCCAGTGAGGTCTAGGAGTATATTTCCACTGCTAAAAATGGGATCTAAGTCTGTGATGTAGTGTTGCTGGAATGTTGTCTCTTATGTTGCTTATGTAGTGCTGTCCAGTTTTCTTTCAGTAACAATTAAAAAATAATAATTTCTGGCATTTTAAACATGTTTGATATACTGCTGGGACATATATAAGATTGAGTCAGATCAATCCATGTACTGCATTACTTGGTTGGCTCATGTGGATTTATACGTTCATCTTCACCAGACCTACTAAGTGAGATCCTTAACTATAATATTTACTGAGGCTAGCACATTCTGCACGCATACGTGTTAAATAAAGCCCTTTCTTCATTGTATGAGGTACGCTCAAGAAGCATTTCAGTTAAAGACTGACTGAAATGTGTTTGAGCGCCAAGTTACATTTGTCACTAGTTACACATTCAGAAACAATATAGAATGCTGTTAAGTTTCAAGCGCAGGCCCCTATCAAATTTAACTAAGTAAAACCCCTGTTTCAGCTACAGGTGTGTAATAGCATGCTTAGGTGTCTATTGAGTACAGCTGGACATTATGGCACAGCAAGAGACTATGAATATTTAACAACATGGATTTGGCTTCAGCTGCTGGAAACCAGTGCCGATATATATAAATAATGAAGCCATCGTTAGTAAGAGAGTAAGAAAATGTATCTGCGTTTTCTTTTGTTCTCAGTTGTATCCTCAGAGCTGTGTTAGGACGTCATCTATAAAATACAGCTGACTGAAAACTTCGTAAATAAAATGGAAATATTCTTGGGTACTAATGAATTAACAGCACTTTTTTGAAAATAAATAAATAACTTGATTATCTCTTGGATTTGCTATTTTTGGCAAACCTGTCTTCAGTTTTATTGGAGATGTTACTGCAAAACTGTGGATCCAAAAGAAGAAATTATGTCCTCATATTTTCAAAATCTTGGATACAATAACTTTGCATCACAACATTGTTTCCCCTTTTAAGTCTCTACTGTGTTTTAAGAAGGCAGTTATTGGAAATACAGAGGAATATGACATTGCAAATGCATTGTTTTTGATAACAAACGATGTCAACAATTATGAACCGGGAGACCAGCAGAAAATACTGGATTTCAGGTAGTAAAATTCAGTTTCTTAACCTGGTATAGTGTGGATTTCATTTTAACTGTAAACCCAGCATTATTTATAAGATTACATGCTCAGTAGAAGATGCTTACAGAACTGTCTGAATCATTAGGACTGCATATTTTAAAAAGTGTTTTGAAGTTTTGGATCACTGGTAAGTATATTCTCCAGGAAAGCTATACCTTAGTTGTACATATCAGTATATTTTTAGTGAAACATATATACAAATAAGAACATTTATCAAACAGATTTAAAACACATTTCAATAATTTTATGTTCAGTAATTTTGTCTGCATTAATCTGGATGTATAGAATAATAATTTAAGTAAGGATTTACTAGTTGAAAATGTTTAAACCTTTTGATTGTTCTAAACCACATTAGATCAATGGCTATGTTTTCCTCTTTGTAATATATTACTTGCAGGCAGAGTATCCTAAATAATTTTGGAAAGGCTAAATTATCCACTAGTACTTTGTGAAGTCTATAGCCAAATCTGTCTTGCTACATAAGCATAATCGCCTGCTATGCCATAATGTTCAAGAGAACTCAACAAAAATTAACGTATACTGTAAATGATTATTTCATATAAAGCTCAATTTATGTTTCACTCTGAAGGTATAAGATAGTATCATTTTGTTCCTTGTTTGGGTGATAGAAGACTTGGAATTTGGTGAAGTAACTTTTATTGTGTTGTATTATAACTTATTTTGCATGATTATGTATATTAGAAGAGACAGCATAATATTGCTTTCTCAAAAAAGCAGGTCTGGATAAATCAGTTAGACATAGTATAGTTATTGAATTGCCAAACATATTTCATTTGTCATTATATTGTTCTTTGAGAAAGCTGTAAGACTAGGATTACTTTTTAAAAATCATAAACTTTGGTATTCAAACTAAATTAGTAAACATTGAACTATAAATAGTTGTAGCAAAGCAGTAAATTAGTAGAAATAGACCAAGATTAGCAATCTAGATCAGAATGTCTATGTGCTACCCTCTAGCACAATATCATATTAATAGTGAAACTAAGGATTTGAAAATATTTTAAGTGTTTGCTAGTATAGATGGATGCTGGTGGTTTTCGATGATAACACTGTAAATTACTGTGTGAGAGGCTATGCCGTTGCATTAGTGTAAATCTTTGGTACTTCAGCTATCCTTATAAAATAATTTTGCGTGAAATCCAGTGCATATATCAAAAATACAGGATGGATAAATCTATGGTAAGACTCATTTTAGTCAATGTTACTGTCTTACTGAAATTTAAGTTTCAATTTAGTATCCAACTCACCCACTTTCTAATAACCCTATTTAAGGTTTTCACAGAAAACTGATAATACTTTGATACTACTAAAAAAGGAGCATCAAGAATTCTTGGTAGAACAAAGTTATGGTAATTTTTCATGTATAAGACTATATTTTTGTCTAAAATTGTTAAACTAAAATTTGAGGGTTGTCTTATAACTGGAAGTAAGTTGAGCAGAGAACTGCATGGTTATAAAACTGTAATTTGAGGTTGGAAAACTGGGGTGTGTGGAAAATATGGGTATGTTCATAAGTGATTAACTCATAAATAGAAGGTGTCCTTCTGCAATAGATGCCTTCCTGTTATTTTTGGCCACAATTCCCATCATCTTTGGTCATTGCTCATGTTAGCTGGGGATGATAGGACCTATAGTCCAAACAGCCTGGAAGGTACTGTGCTGTTGAAAGCTGATAACAAATGCACAGTGACCTGTGAATGGCCCCATCATAGTTACCTAAGAGTGTGTGGTTGCAAACTGTCTCACACTTTCCATCTCACGTGTACACAGTGAGAACCATAAGATCGGAAAGGAAGATGTGTGCCTCCAAGCAGTAAGACCATCATACTTTCTAAGCAGCTGAAGCCTATTGTAGCGCATGCAGATAAGAATTTCTGTCACAGAAGTTAGGAGGCTTTAAACATGCATGCTCACTGAAACTCTTTAGAATTATTTGTTTGTGAACTAGGAGCAATAATATAGGTTAGTTAGGCCAACATTTTCCTTCCTCAGTTCTCAAACGTTTGTCTTTCTGGAAGCAGTCTTTAAAGATGTAATAAGGAGCAACCATGAAACATGTATATAAAGCTGTTGCAAGAGGAAAGATTCAGAGTGGATGTGAGCCCTTAGAGAAGAGGGATGATATGTTTAGAAAAGGAAACAAAAAACATATTGTTGGATTAAAGTGGCCACAACTTCATTTTTTATGCTGACATGCCTTGGGCAGGATAGAGTAGAATATCCAGGCATCAGATAATTTGCCTGCCAACTAGTGAACGCAATATTCTCAGCACACTTTTAGGGTTAAAATAATGGGCATCCTGTGGATATAAGCTCCCAAGTGTTCCCCATGCTAATAAACCATGAGCTGGGCAATATTTCAGATCCTTATTCCCTATTATTATTTAAGGTGATCCCTGAATTGGAGGGAATAGGATGGATGCAAGAAAGGAAATGTACCTTCACTCAACCACCCAGCAAGACTATTGGGTGAATAAGCAAATAGTAATCTATGTGTCCAATGTGAACTATGCACTAGAAAGAAACTGCTGCCATGCATTGCTTTGTGCTTTGTAAGATGCATGCTTGGCTGCATATTTGTCTAAAACTTTTCATCTCCCATTTCCCCCAACTTTATATACCTTCCTGAAGCAAAAATATAAATACTGTACATTGATATATTACTCTCCACAGGAAAAATAGCAGTTTAAATAAGGAGGAGCCCATGAAAGAAAAAAAAAATTCAATTTCCCTCTTGCAGTAGCATGATTCTGTTTTGATCTAGCCCCCTCCCCATCTGCATCTACATTATAAATCCCTCTGGAAATCTTATTCATGGGTCTTCTCTATGACATGTAGAGTGACCTCGCTGCCAGATGGGCAGTATAGAAATCCAATAAAATAAATAAATAAATAAATAAATAAATAAATAAATAAATAAATAAATAACCACAAGTAACCCGACCCTTAAAATGGAGAGTAGGTATGGTGAGATACAGTTTCTTTTAGATTTATTTGACTATAGTCCTACTTCTAGTTTTTCCTTTTAACTTTGGGTCCCACTGTTGGTTGTTCACTTTTTAAAATGTATATTCTTTGGAACCAATTATTATTTCTTTGAATTTCATATTGTGATATTTTACATTTGTTAACCGCCTTGAGTTCCCATTTGGGAAAATCTGGCAGTATATAAATATAAATATAAATAAATAAATAAATACTGGCACTGTAAGGTCCCTAGAGTCCCTCAACATTCATTAATGTCACCTATTCTCAGTTGCAAACCTCATTCAAATTAATGGCATTTCAGTGGGCACTGGGGTTTGAGCTAAAAAGAACATTATTGCTAAAAGCCACTTTCTATGTTCAGGCAGAGTAGAACCAGGTAGAGTGCTATTGGTCATAAAATTTCCATTTCATCTTGGCAGGCCTTCAAAAGAAGGATGATGAGCTGACTTGACAAATGGCAGCCACAGTCTTACACGTAACAGTATCCACATTCCATACTTAAGTTGAGCATGATCTTGTGTGTGGTGTTTTGAGCTCTTGTAGATTTCACGGGGCTTAATATTAAACAATGTCAGGATAATAGCGTATTTCAGTAGTGGACTCACATTGCTTCCTTTACATTTATGTCAAAGAATGCATTGGTTTTATTTGACCTGCAGCGACATGCAGGCAAGAGCATCTTATGCTCTAAGGGAAGAAAGGAACTGACCCCAACATTTTGGGATAAGACTCCAACTCACTCAGGCTATCTGTGTTTTTGTAGATTAGCATAGACCTGAATATTTGTGGTGTTTTGGACAGATACAAAATTACTCTGTGGGAAGTAAAATGCAAATCTACTCTGTAGGAGTTAATGTAAAGATTGTGAGTGAGACTCTATGTATACAATACAACAGGAGAGATTTACTCAGATATGGTGACCATCTATGGAACAGTAAAATCCCACACGTGACTTGTGTCTTGTTATAGTTATCAATTTTATTAAGAGAATGTTTGAATTAGTAATAGATTCATGCTGTGGATAGAGTAACCTCAGAACACTGAGAAAATAAACTTCCAGTTCCTTAAAACCACAAACATATCCTCTTTGCAGATTTCTCACAAGCAACAGTATGGCTGCTTTGTGAACAGAATTTTGGACTAGATGGACTTTTAGCTGATCTCATCACATAAGCTGTTCTTATGGCATTTTTCTTATTCTCATATCCACAGGAAAGCAGTGCTACTACGGTGACTGAGACAACTTTGTCACTTTCAAATATATCTAAGGGTGTATGAATTACTTTCCCATTTCACATGCTGTACCGCTGAACATAAACAAATCAGTTGGATGGTTCAAGCAAATTGCATGGTCTTTATCTCCCAACCAGCATTCTGCTAGTACAGTGGCCCCCAACTTTGGTTCTGCACATGTTCTTGGAGTAAAGCTCCTAAAATCCTGGCCACCACAACTAATAATGAAAGCTTCTGGAAGTTATCATACAGAAAATCCCAGGTTCATTTAGTACATAATTGGTACTAGAGATGAGTACTAAATGCACTTTGGAAGTTCAATCCAGTTGAACACTGCAACTGCACAAGTGTTATGTGGGTGCCGTGCACTCCCCTCTCCATCTCCTCTGCGTGTTGGATCATTCTCTGGGTGATATGCAATTCCCTCCCCACCTCCCCAACATGACTACTTACTCATGGATCTTCATCATGTGTTTCTGTCCTCTGCCTCCTCCAGGGTCACCAGCTCAGATAAGGAGGTAGGGCAAGGAAGCTCTGCTAGTAAAATACCCAGATTGGCCTTTGGCTAGATGGGTGGTATATAAATCAAATGAAATCCATCCGTCTGTCCATCCAGAATCTGTTCCCTGACTTTATATGACAGATGGATGCTGGAAGGGTCCATGTTTTTCATGAAGAATGGGCTCAGTTCTTTCTCAGGGGGACTACATTGGATCCCATATGCCCCTGTTGTACACCTGCAGATGTCCTAACAAGGAATTCCTGGGATATGTGCCAACTCCCCTTTTTGATAAGTGGATAGAGGGACGCTCTTCTCCCTCTCACAAAATACCAGAACTAGGGAACATACACTCAAATTGTGGGCTGAGAGAGTAAGAACAGACAAAAGAACATATTTTTCACACAGCGTGTTGTTAGTTTGTGGAACTCCCTGCCACAGGATGTGGTGATGGCATCTGGCCTGGGTGCCTTCAAAAGGGGATTGGACAGATTCCTGGAGGAAAAGTCCATTGGAGGTTACAAACCATGACGGAGATGTGTAATCTCCAGGCTTAAAACCAGGGTACTTCAAGGGCCAGAATCAGGGGTGGTGGTATCAGGAGACAGATATCTAGTCTCGTGCGCTCCCAGACACATCTGGTGGGGCCACTGTGAGATACAGGAAGCTGGACTAGAGGGGCTTTTGGCCTGACCCAGCATGGCTTTTCTTATGTTCTTATATTCTTACAATCTGTACATCTGGGTATCTGGTGTCTTCCTCAGCAGATTTCACCTTACTGTAATGTGTCTTCATATGTTGCAGTTGTCATATTCTGGCACTCCAAATCCAGGCAACGTAATTTGTATATGCAAATCAGGTCAATTAATAGTTGCATTTGTTTCTACCAATATGTTTGACAGTTGGCACCATTTATATTGAAAGTACTAATTTGAGAGAGCCAATACACTCCTGACTACGCTACCCCTGGCTTCTCCCCCTATTTCCCCTTCCTGCTCATTTCCAACCCACTGGCCGCTTTTCTACCCGTTAGCCTACTGGGCTAGCTTCTTCATCCTTTCTTCTGGGGTATGTGCTTTGGTTTTTGCATGGTTCCCCACCTGGTTTCTGCTTGTTTTTTTGGAGGATGTTTGATGCCGGCAGTGGATTTGAGCTCCTGGTGGCTCCTGGTAGTTTTGGGTGGAGTTCAAGCTGGAAGTGGGAGCAGTGGCAGTGGTGGCAGTTCTCTGATGTGGAGGCCCTGGTGGCTGCAGCGGTCATGAACTCGTGATGGTCCCTGGCTTGGAGGTTGCCAACAGCTGTCGGTTCTGGCTGGTGCAAAGCGTGGAGGTAGCGGTGACACCAGTGGAGAAGATTGCTGGATGTGCTTCCACTGGTGCTTTGGCCAGTGTCATCAGCGTCTTTGGCTCCTCCTGGCCTGTTGGCTGCTGGGCATCTCCCAGCTTAGCGTTTCCTGGGGCAGGTGTCTCAGCTGCTTGCATGCTGGACATCTTTGGGGGCACACTATTGCTGTGGTGCCTTATTTCACTGTGAGAAGCCTAGGGTGGCCATTTGTCCCCTTGTTCTACCCACCTGCAGGCCTTCCTACCACGCCCTTCCCGCAGCTAAGGGCATCCTTGTGTCACCGGGAGTGGCTGTGGGGGGTGGTGGATTGTGTGGGCTACCTGCTCTTTCTTAAGACTCCTGAGGTGGTGTTTGCCTGCTCTGGTATGGCCCGTGGACTGCAGGGAGGGAATGCCACGTGACATCTATGGCAAGGAAAGCAGTGGCTGATTACATCTTGTTGTCCATGCTCATCTCCACCTGAGACTTCCTTCTTAATTGTGTTTGGACTCTAACAATCATGCATGGGGTGGTAGACCTCATTGGATGGTGCTACTTTGTGGGGGCAGGAGGCACCTCCTTTAACATCATTTTGACGGTGGCTTCTGGGGACTGGCTGGTGGTTTATAATCTAATTATTTGTTCATTTATGGTATCTTTATTTATGTTGTAATTATGGTATTTTTACTTATGTTGTATTTTTCTACTGAATTGTTTTTATTTTGTTTACTGTATTTGTTTTATTAACCTGTTGGTCTTTTGTTGTTGTTTTGGTCGCCATTGACTGCAGGGGCTCCCATTCTGGTGCTGTCAGGCTGTGAGAGGTACACTGGGGCCTGGGGGATCAATCAGGTGAGAAGAACTAGGGACAGGCAATTGATGTCTGCCCCCTGTTCTGATCCCCCAGTCCACCACCATGTGTCAGGGAGCAATTCTGTCCATCCCCCCAACCTGTCCTGTCTGCTGATCAATGTCAGGTCGGTTCAAAATAAAATCCCTGTCCTACATGATTACATCTTAGATGGGTGGGCTGACCTGGCTTGTTTTACTAAAACCTGGGTGGGTGCAGGGGGAGGGGCATCCCTCTCCCAGCTGTGCCCCCCAGGGAATCATGTTCAGCATGCAGGCAGGTTGGAGGGTCTGGGAGGTGGGGTAGCCATTGTTTATAGGGAATCTACTTGTCAGCAGGGCCGTGGTGTTGGCGTGTCCAGGGTTGGAATGCCTGTACTTATTGGTGGGTCAGCGAGATAAATTTGGCATTGTGCTGGGTACCGTGCTCCCTGCACCCCTGCACAATCCCTGCCAGAGCTCATCAAGTTCATCGCAGCAACATTGCTGAGACCCCCCCCCCCGCCTATTGGTGGTGGGAGATTTCAATGTGCATACCAGGGATGGACATTCAGGAGTGGCTTTGGATTTCATGGAGTCCATGGCCTCCATGAATCTATCTCAGCATATTATAGGTCCCACTCATAGGGCTGGGCATACCTTGGACCTGGTATTTTCCTCCACATTTGCCGATCTTAATCTGAGGGTTGGGGATATTTTTCTCCAGCTTGTGTCATGGTCAGATCATTACCTGCTGACCTTTTCCCTGTCAATTGCTGTCCCACCTTGTGGGGAGCCTAAGCCCTTAGTTTGGGCATGCCTCTGAAGGCTCCTGAACCCTGATTGGTTTGCGGAGGCCTTTGAGGGTTTACAGGATGGTCTGGCTGATGATACAGTTGATGCCCTGGTGGATAAGTGGTATGATGATGCCACCCATGCAGTCGACCGGATTGCCCCCAAGTGTATCCTTCAGTGCGGAACTTGTGCCTCCCCATGGTCCATGGATGATTTGCGGGTGATGAAGCAGGAACGAAGGAGATGTAAGAACAGATAGAGGAAGGACCGGTCAGAGATTAATTGGGCTGCAGTTTGTTTGCTCACCAGGCACTACATTTGTGCGATTAGGGAGGCTAAAAGATCCCATGCCTCCCTGAGAATTGATGCAGCCTCGAACTGCCAGGTAGAGTTGTTCCAGGCTGTTTGAGATCTCAACAATCCTGGTCAGCATGGGCCTTCTCCTGGTGATTTCACCACTGAAATCACCAGTGCAGTCTTTTTTAGAACTAAAATTGAGGCCATCCAAACTGGCCTAAATTCCAGTTGTACTGACCTGTCCCTCAGTATCTCAAGTGCTGCACCCCCTCGGTCTCCTCGGCTGGTTGAGTTTGGGCCTGTGTCTTCAGCGGATGCCTTCAGGGCAATGGCATATTGCAGGCCAGCGGCTTCTCCTTTCAACCCTTGCCCATTCTGGCTAATAAAAATCACTGGAGGGAGCATGCCTTTGTGGATTTCAGTGATTGCCACTGCCTCCTCCAGAGAAGGGACTTGCCCCTCTCATCTGAAGGAGAAGGTCTTGAAGCCCACTCTAAAGAAATCTGCTTGGCTTCAGATGATTTGTCCAATTATCGCCCGATAGCCAATGTTCCTTTTCTGGGCAAGGTGATTGAGAGGGTTGCCGCTGTCTGGCTCCAGTTGTTTCTGGAGGAAGATCCATTCCAGTCCGGGTTCAGGCTGCATCATGGGACTGAAACTGCCCTGGTCGTGCTGCAAGATGACCTCCTCAAGGGGGCTGACAGGGGTTGCTCTTCTTGATATGTTGTTGGTCCTTCTTGATATGTCAGTGGCCTTTGATACTGTTGAACATGGTATCTTGCTAGGTAGGCTTGCCGAGGTGGGGATTGGAGGTCCAGCTTTCAGCTGGCTCTAGTCCTTCCTTGGGGGCTGTCTCCAGTATGTTAACTAGGGGAGGAATTGTCAGCCCCTAGTCAGCTCCTGGAAGCGCAGGTGGCAGCCGTCTCCAAGCTGGCCTTCTTCCATCTTTGGCTGATTGCCCAGATTCACTCATACCTGGATGAGGCTTCCCTGAGAACAGTTGTGCAAACACTCGTGATCTCGAGGATAGACGATAGTGACACTCTCCACGTGGGGCTTCCCTTGACCCTTATTCGGAGATTGCAGCAGGTACAAAATGCAGCATCCAGACTGGTGTTGGGTGCGGACAGATATTACTGCATCTCCCCAGTCTTGGCTCGCTTGCATTGGTTGGCCATTGCATCCTGAATAAGGTTCAAGGTACTGGTTTTGACTTACAAAACCCTCCACAGCTTGGGACCTGAATACCTGGCAGAGCGAATCTCCTTAAGATCAGCAGCGGGTCGATCCACCATAGCATCACAGGTGTTCTCACTCTGGGTGGCCACATGTAGAGAGGCCTGAAAAACCATCAGCAGGAGTTGGGCCTTCTCTGTCGTCGCCCTGACAGTGTGTAATCAACTCCAGGGTGAGATTCGCCTAGCAGAGTCCCTGCCTGCCTTCAAGAAAGCAATTAAAACTACCATTAATAGTTTTCTTTTTAAAATATGTTTTTTTCTTTTTATTTTCTCTCTCTCTCTCTCTCTTGGGACCAGTAAAATAAAACTGCCTGCCGCTGCTATTATTTATGGGTTTTATTATTATGTTTTGTTGTTTTGAGTATTTTACTGTGATTGACATTGTTGTTTTGGGTTTCCCCCCTCTGATTTTTATTCTTATTGTTTTATTGTAAACTGCCCAGAGTTCTGTTTAGAAGGTGGGTGGTATATGAATGAATGAATGAATGAATGAATGAATGAATGAATGAATGAATGAATGAATAATATAGTACAAGAATTTGAGTGAGGGATTTGGGACAGGGAGACCCAAATTCAAATCCCTGTTCCATCACATGTTACTTGGTTTCCTTAGGCCAGTACATATCTTCTAGCCTACCTTCCAGGGTTGAGAACAAATGGGGTGTGGGATCTCCTAGGGTTTTGTTAAACACTCGTCTGATTTCGGAAGCTAAGCAGGGTCGGCCCTGGTTAGTCCTTGGATGGGGGACCACCAGGGTATACCAGGTGCTGTAGGCACCTGGAGTATGAACTGGCATACCACAGTATTCCTGCCAAGAAAACTCCATGGGCGTGGAGTCATGAAGGGTCGGTCATGACTGTAACAACATGACACCCACCCACACCCACACCCACCCACCCCTACACTTGCAGGAAACTCTTCAAAATATAACTTATTTGTTTATAAACAATCTAGATTGATACTTTCCCCAGATTGCAACATTTACCTGAGAACTGGAACATATGGAATTTATTTCTACCTTGCATGAGAGCTGTCAAGTGATGGTGGTTGGTTGTGTGCATATCAATCTTTTGAAGCTGTTGATGCAGAATTCCCTGTGTTTCACACTGTGCTAATCCTTCCTTCTAAGTGAAAGTAGATGTGAATGGACAAACTGTGTTATAACTAGAGGACATAATTATGACATAGTTCAAGAAGTGCCAGAACAATTTTCAACTTCTTTAATCTTTTAAAGGCAGCTTCTCCCTTGTTTGTGAGACATGTTTGACTAGCTAAATGCATTAATGTGCATTTATGAAAAAAAATAAGCAGTGTAGAGAAGATGGCATTTCACCAGTTTGGTTATATCCTTGCTGTACGAAAGGAAATCCTATAGCACAGAGTATTGGCTTAGAGAAAGAATGGAAAAGGAGATATTTTCCTGTAAATTTTTGTGTGCTGTGATATTTGTACTATACAGTATGTTAGTAATAGGATTACTGTCATATAAAAATACTGCATCTACACAAAAATAAACCAAGTTTTATATTTTACTGACTCTAAGAAATAAATTACATTCATTAGGACATATTTGTATTGTGATTGTAGTCAGTGTTATGGCTTCTTATTGTGCTGAAATGCCTTTCTTTGCAGTAGTGTATTGTGAGAGGCATCCCAGGTTGACAGTTTAGCCAAAAGAGTATTTGTTAATTATCACTGTGAGTTTTGAATAGCTGAGACACTCTTGGAATAGCAGCATGAGATCCATCAAGTTTACCATTGAGCTACATGGAGGAAAGGCAGAATTATATGTAGATCTATGTAATACATGATAGATAGATAGACAGACAGACAGATAGATAGATAGATAATGGAAAAATAAGCAAAGCACTGTAATTTAAATATTATTTATTTTATTTATTTATATAGCTTGTATGCCGCCCACTACTCAAAGGTCTCTGGGCGGCTCACAATAAAAGTAAACAATTTAGACAACTAAAACATCAAATTACAATAAAATTAAAAAAATAACACATTTAAATACAATAAATACAATACATTAAAACGCTGCACTAAAATCGCCATCAGGACCCACAATAATCGGTTAAAAAGACTTCTTGAACAGGAATGCTTTTACCTCGTGCCGGAATGACATCAATGTTGGCGCCAGGTGGGTCTTGCTTGGGAGGGCATTCCATAATCTGGGAGCAACTGCCAAAAAGGCCCTGTTCCTACAACCCATCCCTTTCACCTCCTTCAGGGATGGCTCTTCCAGGAGGGCCCCCTGGCTAGATCTTAATTGCCGGGTAGATTCATATGGAAGGAGACGGTCCTTCAGGTATCTAGGTCCTAAGCCGTTTATTATATTGTGTTATCATTTGCAAAAGTTATTATAACAGCTAGGAAAATTGCTGATTGGCATATGATGCAACCAGCTTCAAAATGTCCACTGTTTTAGCAATATGACAAGTATTGTTGACCATAAAACTTTCTATCAGTGGTTGCTTTTCATAATAATCTAAAAATTGTTTTGGCAGGTGAGATTAAAGGTCTGTTGACCATTTCTAGCAGAAGACAATCCCATACCTTGCAGGGTGTGTGTGTGGGGGGGAGGGTTCACAAGCCATCTCCTGTTGTTTACCTTAAGCAGCTTATAATTGGAGGCATGTTTTATCATGGAATACAGAATACATTTACATGTCCTACTATTACTATGTCATGTACTATTTCTGCACCAAATTTTCTAACATATTTTAGTGGTATGTAGCCATTCATGTGAAGTATAGTGGGAACAATGACAGACTAGGACTCAGGAGATCTGGATGTTAATCCCTGCTTCGCCGTGGAAATTCTTTGGTGGTGGTGGATGGAATTGGTAAAACTACACTTGATCTCACCTATCTTTAAATTCTTAGTTTTCTGTAAGTTGGTTCTGACTTGAAAGCACATAACATGCATATGCAGCCATTCATATGCCTTTTGATAATAAATTTGATAAGGTGATTACTGATTAGTATTTATTTCTCCTTCTGGTTTCTCTAAACCTGACACCAATTAATTTCATTAGAGTATCCTAGTTCCACTAGTGTGTGGCTAGAATCATATTGTTTAGGTTCATCCATGTTAATTGCCATGCCACAATGACAAATTGCTCTAGTTGAGGAGTGTCTATTTGTATTCTTTATTATAAACCTATCACATGAGTTAGTGTACAATGGAGGATACAAGTCGTGACATCTTTAACAAGTAGCTGTTTGCCATTATGATTTATATGGTGGCACTTCCATTGGCATTCATAGGCAATACGATTCCCATTTAGGTCTATTTAGGGGAAGTGGCTGAAACTGGCTGAGAAACAACTAGAGTAAGCCTATTGAATTAGTGGTACTTATAAAGAAATTGACTCACCAGTTCCCCACTTGTTCAGTGGGACTGCCCTAGCTGCAACTTACTATGCTAATCAGCAGGATTTAATCCAGTGTCTTTTTCTTACTAGACTATTAACTACTGTATGTTAAGTTGCTGTGGTCTCATAGAATGCATTCACTGCCTAAAAGTAATTACAAACTGGCTGAATGGTAATTATAAATACCAGATTTATAATCTGGTAATTGTCAATTATAAATACCTGACAATTTATATTTATTAAATTAAACCTAAAACTGGGGTCTTGGGACAGCTGTGGTACAGCGGTACCTCTACAGTGGTACCTTGTATAAAGGAATTAATTTGTTCCAAATGAGATTATGTTAAGCAAATTTTCCTTTATACAAATTCCCATAGGAATGCATTGGAAACTGAGTAATCCCATTTTTATGTTGTACAGATTCTCCCCATAGGCAATTATGTTAAGCAGATTTCCCCTATCTCCGGAATTCTTTATGTTGTACAAATTTTATGTTATACAAGCTTTTGTTATACAAGGGTCCACTGTACTTACAAATTTAATCCATTCCAAATGCCTCCTCTTAACTCAAACAACTCTTAAGTAGAGGTACCGTATCTAAAAAATCGAAAAAATATATTAAAAATTGAAAAAAATAAAAAAAGTAAGTAGAGCAGACCACATCTAAAATTTGTAAGGCGGCAGTTAAAACACCAACAGTTTTCCACTCTTAAGTCAAACTGCTCTTAAGTGTATCACTGTACTTGTCCTACCGCTCTAGCAGGAAGTTTTTCCTGATTTTCAGTTGAAATTTTGTTTCCTGTAACTTGAGCGCATTATTACATGCCCTGCGCTCTAAAAAGATTGGGAACAGATTCTGCCCCTTCTCTGTATGGAAACTTTTCCAGTATTTGAATAGCGTCACCTTGTCTCCTCTTGATCTTCTCTTCTCAAGGGTAAACAAGACAATTTCTTTCTGTCCTTCCTCATAAAGCCTCACAGTCTCGTGATCATTCTTCTTACCCTCCTTTGAACATGTTCCAATTTGTTCCCCTCTCTCTTAAAGCATGGTGTCCATCACTGGACACAGTGCTCAAGACGAGACCTAACTAGTGCTGAAGAGAGGGGGGTTAGTACTTCCGTATATGGTAGTCATAGTTGGCATGTGGGAAATGGAGCAAGCATGTTTTCAGTGGCTCCCAAAGGTTGGGCCCATATTTCACATAACATGAAATATGTTGAGCAAACATTAGGTAGAACTTTCTGACAGAACTATTCAACAATGGAATGGGCAGCCTTGGCGACTAATGAACTCTCCTTCCTTTGAAGTTTTTAAACTGGCTGAATGGCTATCTGACAGCGATAACGTAGCTGTGGATTTCCTGCCCTGAGAGTGGTTGCGCCCCGTGCCCTTGGATATTTTTCACTACTACTCTTTTCTGATCCTGTGATTCTGAATTCCATGGCCCAGGATATCCTTGTGCAAGGCCAGAGATGTCCTTCAGACTTAATTATTGGAAGGGATTTCTTGTAACCAAGGCCACTTGAGCCTTTAAAGAAAGGGGCTGATAAACTAGAACTCCTACCTAGACTATGAACATAGTATTTCAGGAGCATCAGAAGTACGTAGATCACTTGTTTTCTCTTACTCTCATTCACTTGAGGTCTTTCTGTGGTTTCATATAAGTTTTGGAAAGCATGGGGACAGAATAGTCTCCTGTTGAGCAGTGGCATGCTACCATGGAGCACAGCAGCAACCCCAGCTATTCAGTTTGGAACTGAATCATTCCAATACTATGCTTTCAATCCCCACCTCAAATCACTGCTGTATAAGGAAATTATAATCAATGATTCAAAAACTGCTAAGAGCTGCAGAGAAATACCAGGTGCCTCTTCCTAGTTAAATCATCCCTCAAAATGATTACAGCTCTTCAAGTGGCCAACCAGGAAAAAACCCAGATATGTTCAATATTCGTATCTTCTTTCTTTTTATTAGTACTTTATTTTCACTTACAAAAGTGGAACAGGTGATACCTTTAGGCTACTAGAAAAATAACAAAAATGTTGCTAATATTTCGAGGGTGAAACCCTCTTTCTCAGAGCAGTATCAATAGGTTATAACATGGCAAAAGATGGATTTGCCAGGAGTTATTTCTTAGATGTAAGGTCCTTGGCAAGATGGGGGGAAAAAGCCAGACAGTTTCTTAGTTATGGTTCGGAGCTTGGATGTTGTAGGCTGCATCCGAAATGAAGGGAGGGAGGCGTTTTTATTGCCCCAGTCCTTCAAAGACATGTCTTGGCTCAGATATACACATTTACACCTCTCCTCAGTGTGGCTCATCGAGGCCAATGGCCCCTGCCTTGCCAGCGAAGGGGGAGGGGGGTTGGTGCAGAAGGGCCATGCATATCATTTGAGGATTTGGATAAAATTTGGAAAAGTCCACTGAGTGTAGCCAATTGGATCAAATAAAAAGGAAAGAGATTACCCAGTGTTGCAGTCTTGTCATGTCTCCGTTGATGGTCCATTTCCCCTTTTCTTGGTATGTGGTGGTGGTGATGGACAGCTCATTCCTGGTATCTCAGTATTTCCAATTGAAGCGAAACAAGTTGAGGAGCCGTGTAGCTCCTCAACTACATGGCTCCTCAACCTGTTTTATTTTCACTGTAACACATGCCAATTGATATTTTTGTAAAGCTTTCCAGTGACCCCAAGATTTGCTTATTTATTTACTCATGTAAGAGCATTGCACAATTTAAAACTGCAGATGTATATGAAGCACAGATGACATTCAAACAAATCTATTTTTTTTCAAACAATTATATTATTTTAACCTTATCAATAGTGTTAACTCAGCCATTTACTTGATCTTCTTGGGTACATATGATGGGACATAAATTGCATACAAAAATGTTGTATTGACTGAATTTTTCCATATTCACAGAAAATTTGTCCTGTATCCAGGCAGCTTTTACGTAATTGTTTTTTGATCTTCCTACTTGGCTTCAAAGTCTAATAAATGGCTTCCATATGATCCAGCCAGAAGCTTGTCCTGGTGGTATACACTCTGTGGCATTCATCCATTTGGCAACATGTATCATTTTTGCTCTCCATAGATTTAGCTTAACATTTTCTGCTTTATCATTTAGAGCTTGAGATGTATACAGAAAACTTTTCCTTGATTTTAGCCACGGTCTAGGCAAGTAAGTGTCCGTGAGGTGGATGGGTTTGATGCTGTATTACCTTATTTCGTTCATTATTTGCTAGTGCCTCTTGATTACTTCCAAAGGGCCGATGCCAGCCAAGTAATTGACTTATTCAGTGGAGATAGGTTTCAGGCATCCACTAATAATCCTGCATGATTTATTAAGAGCTAACTCTACTTGTTTGTCAAATGCTGATTTATACTATGCAGCAAGGCTTGTTTTCTATGTGTTTTAAGATTTTCTCTTGGACGAGGCTTTCCACCATCTTCCTTGGGATAGATGTAAGACTAACTGGCATGTAATCTTCTGGGTGCCCCCTCCTTCCGTTTTTGATAATTGGTGTGACATCCATTATCTTCCAGTCCTCCGGCACAGTGGCCGTTTTAAGAGACAAGTTGCATATTACCATTAAGAGTTCTGCAATTTCATTTCTCAGTTCTTTAATAACCCTTGGGTGGATGCCATCTGGGCCCTGTGACTTGTTGATCTTCAATTTATCTATCAAATCTAAAACATCCTCTCTTTTAACCTGTATTTGATTTAATCCTTTAGTCAAGAGGAGCCTTTCAAGCAGCAGAATCTGCCCAGGGAGTTCTGTTGTGAAGACAGATGCGAATAAGTCATTTAATTTCTCTGCAATTTCCAAGTGCCCTTTTACCTCCCCTTTACCTCCCTTACCATCCAGAGGGCCAAAGGGTTCTCTGGCAGGTTTTCGACTTCTAACATATTTAAAGAAGCTTTTATTATTCTATAGCTAGCCATACGTTCCACAAAGTCTTTCTTTGCCTCTCTTATCATCTTCTTACATTTCTTTTGCCAGAGTTTGTGTTCCTTTTTATTTTCTTCATCTGGGAAGGATTTCCATTTATGGAAAGACCTCTCCTTGCGCTTTAGAGCCTCTCTAACTCCACTCGTTAGCCATGCTGGTGCCCTCTTGGACTTAGAGGAGCTCTTCTTTCTTTGTGGTATGCACTTGTGCTGGGCCTCTATTACTGTTGTTTTAAAAAGGCTCCATACACTCTGGAGAGATTGGATTCTTTTTACCTTCCCTTTCAATTTCTAACTTCCCTTTCAGTTTCTAACTAGTTTCTTCATTTGAGGGAAGTCTGCCCTTTGGAAATCAAGGGGTTTTGTGTCTGATTTGCTTGACACTCTTATCTCGACATGCATGGCAAAGGAGATTACAGCATGGTCACTGTTCCACTGAGGCTCAGTGACATTCACATCCATGACTAGGCCCTGAGTATCACACAGTATTAGATCCAAAGTTGCCTGTTCTCAGATGGGCTCCATGACAAGTTGCTCGAAGGTATAGTCATTCAGCATGTCGAGAAACCTGGTTTCTTTTTCTTCCTGAGAGCTTGTATTGGGGTTAATTGACATCCCCCATGATTACTGTCCTGTCCCGGCTGCTATCTCACCTGGGTTTCAATCCTGATCTTCTGAAGGTCTGGCTTTTCCTCTTTGTCCCATCACATGATTGAATAAGTGGGACAGGAGTTCCCACATCTAAAGCTGTTTTTTTTATTTTAAAGTGCAGTTCACCCCCCTTGGCCAGCAGGTGGTGCTAACATTTGAAAAAAATGGACCACTTGGCTGGGGAAAATTAAAACTTAGGGCACCGCATGGAGCTTCTTGTTTCTCCGAAGGTGAAAAGAAATTTAAAAAAAAACAGTGCCGATCGGCCCCAGGAACAGCCGGTCGGTGCTATGAGTTTAAAAAAAGAAGAAACCTGGATCATCTGTGTGGTCCCTCGACGCCTGCCTCTTTAAAAGGTGGATTTTTAAAGCGAGGCAAAAATTTCCCTACCTCTTGGGTAAGTCACAGAAACCTCGCTTAAAGGGGCATTACCAGGTTTTCTGTTTTCTTTTTTTTTTTTCAAAAAGCCCGGTGGCTGTGAGGACAGCATTTTTAGACACGGTTTATCTAGTAATTTAAACTGCTTTTAAAGGGATGTAAGAGGGCCAGATTTGATGGCTGAGAAAGTGTCAGGGGCCGGCTGTTCCCCGACTCTGCCACCCCACTGCAAGCCCCACCCACTGACCCCTTGCAACCCCACACGCAGGAAGGAAGCTGGGGACCAAGGGAGGGAGGGAGGAAGGAAGGAAGGTGGGGACCAAGGGAGGGGGGAAAGAAGGAAGGTGGGGACCAAAGGAAGCACAGGGAGTCGTGGCCACAGGTCGCCCCTTGGAAGAGGCGATCTGTGCAACCTTGCACCCCCCCAAGCTCCCCAGCATGGGGTGAAGAAGGGGGAGGGAGGGGTGGTCAGCCAGCTGCGGGCCACTCAGAATGGCCGGACTTTGGGCAGGCCTGCCTTAGACACTTCCATGATTTGTCTCCTCATTTCAAGGTCCCCCTCAAGGTTTTGATCTGGTGGATAATAGCCCATCCCCACTTTTACATTGCTTCTTGGACCTGGTAGTTTAACCCATAGTGATTCTATGGTGGAGTCAGACCCACCATCAATCTCCATTCGGCTGGATTTTATACCTTCTTTGACATAGATGGCCCCTCTCTATCCCTCCTATGGAGTTTATAGTTTGAGATTGCGGTATCCCACTGGTTCTCTACATTCCACCAGGTTTCTGTTATGGCCACTATGTCAATGTTATCCCTAGCCACCACATATTCAAGCTCTCTCATCTTTGCTTGGAGGCTTCAAGCATTTGCATAAAAGCACCTGTACAGCAGGTCCCCCAAGAATGGCTGCTTGTTTGTTCTTTTTTCTCCACAGCTTTTAATTTCAGTAAATAATCTACCACATCCCATTATTATCCCAGTGCTAATACCTCCTATGTCATCACTTTGTGGTTCTCTACCCTCTCCAACCTCGTTCCATGGGGATGAAGTTTTCCAAACTGGATGCCACTCAGCTCCTGTCAGCTTTCCCTCAAGATTCAGTTTAAAAGCTGCTCTACCACCTTTTTAATATTATGTGCCAGCAGTCTGATTCCATCATCATTCAAGTGAAGCCCACCCATCTTGTACAGGACCGGCTTGTCCCAAAACATTCCCCAGTGCTTAATTAATCTAAACCCCTCCCTCTGGCACCACCTTGTCATCCATGCGATGAGACCCCTGAGCTCTGCCTGCTTAGTTGATCCCGCATGTGGAACAGGTAGCACTCTGAGAATGCTATCTTTGAGGTCCTGGCTTTTAGCTTCCTCCCTAGTAACCTAAATTTGTTCTCCAGGACTGTGCAGCAACATTTGCCAACATCATTGGTGCCGACATGCACCACCACTGCTACCTGGTCCCTGGCCCTCTCTATCAACCTATGTAGACAAGAGGTGATGTCCGCGACCTTTGCACCAGGCAGGCAAGTCACTGTGTGGTCCTCACATCCATCACAGACCTCCTGCTCTATGTTCCTGACAATCGAATCTCCCACTACAAGAAGCCCACTTCCCATCTCCCCTCTAAGAGTATCCTCAGTGCAACTGGATACAGGCCTGTTTCCTGAAGAAGGGGTCCCCATTAGGGGATGGTTTCCCTTTTCTTCAGAATGGTGTCCTCCATCCTGGAGACTTCCACTCTGAGCAGCTACAGAGCTTCCTGCCTATGGGTGGGAGGATGCTCGAAGGCCCATGGAAGTGTCACTATGGCCCCTCTCTCCCTGCCTCTGCTTCTCCAGGTCTGCAACCAAGGCATGAGCTCCCTGAGCTTTTGGAGCTCCTTGCAGAGAGGACATATCCATGACTTTTGCTCAAGTGGCAAATAATCATACATAGGGCACTCAGTGCAAAACACTGGCTAGTCTCTACACCCCTGCTGTATGTCTGACTGCATGCTGGAGGCTATTGAGAGGTTTGTGAACCTTCTTTGTAGGGGAAGTTGTAGTATCTGAGGGCCTGGCTTCAAGGAGACCTGGCTTTTATTTTCTTCCTTAGCACTTACCATTTCCCTTTGAATCAAACAAATAAATAAATATATTTTGTTGAGAATTTGTTAGGGGCCTCCTCTTGACCTCCCCAGTGAACTCCCCTGGGAAACTCCTGTTTGCTCACTGGCCACTCACTCCCTGGCTCTGCCTCTGCTTTAACCCTTCAGCTGAGCTCTGCTTGGTGTCAGGAACCAAAAGCATATGTTATTCCTTGTCCAAACATTATTAAAGAGTTGAAGGAACTCTTCTTTGGTAATTTATCCACTTTGTTGAATTTGCTCAGTCAAAATATTGAGTCCCACTGTTTTGCTATTCCTACATATATATTTTTTGGCTTTCTCTAGTTACATACAATACAATCTTTATTTGCAGCCACCGGCCCAACCAATAAGGTAAAAATACATACATGAAGTTTTAAGAGGATAAGAGGGTAAAACCATTACAAAATTTTTAGATAGTTAAAACAGTATTAAAAGTGAATTATATAAAGATTGTGCAATTCATAATTATATTAAGAGCTAACAGAGGCCAAGGTTGTCTTCCGTATTCTTTGGGCAGAAAAAAGAAACTTGGCCACAGATTCAGTGGTACCCTTGTTTGTGTCACTTAATAAATATTTTAAATACCAGTTCAGCGTTCTACCTGGGAAGACACTCATTATGGGCTTGAGTAATTTAGTACGCTCATTTCTATAAAAATCACATACAAAAAGGACATGATTCAGTGTTTCAATTTCTTTGTTATTACAAGGACACAATCGGTTTTCATAAGAGACACCAGAGAAACGCCCATCTAAAATTGCAGATTGGAGACAGTTAAATCGAGCTCTTGAGAAAACATGCTGATATTTGGGCACAGTCAGGTTTTCCAGGTATCGAGCACTTTGTGAAAAGTTAAAGTTTAGTCCAAAGTGCAGAATAGAGCAAGTTTTCTGTGCACTGTTGATAGAGTGCTCTAGTTACATCAATATGAAGGCAGTGGAAAGTTGATTGGGTTCACTCTGCGTATTTTTTGGATGTGCTAGTTTTAATTATGTATTATTTGGTGTTCTCTGACAGGAGCAGTTGGTGTGGTATTTATCTAGCATAAATGGCATAAAACTTGTTTTAGTTTATTTCTGAAGAATTTGTTGGTATATACTACATACTCATGGTTGAAACATTTTAATATAAAATATAGTAAGACAGACAGATATTTTCCACTCCTAGTTAGATTGTATGGTATTTAGAATCGAGCAATACCAGGAACCTGCACAAGGTGGCGTGCCAACCTTTGTTATGAATAGCAAGCTCTGCGAATGTGGCTGTCTGGAGGAAGTGTTTGCTTGGAAAACAGATTGTGTTCATAAGAACATAACACCCAAGAACATAAGAGCAGCCTTGCTGGAACAGGCCAAGGCCCATCCAGTCCAGCATTCTGTATCACACAGTGTCTCACCATTTGCTTCAAAGATTCCCAGCCAAGATGTCTTCACCTGCTTATGATTCCCTGCAAATGGCATTGAGAGATAGCCTGCCTATCTCTCCAACCGGGAGGTTGTCCTTAGGTATCCATAATGATAGCCGTTGATACCCTTGTTCTCCATGAACTTGTCTAATCTTTTCTTAAAGCTGTCAGTACTGATGGCTCTCATCACTTATTCTGGCAGGGAGTTCCACAGACCAGTGATCCTTTGGGTGAAAAAGTACTTTCTCTTATTTGTTTGAGATCTATCAGCCAAAAGTTTCATGGAGTGCCCACTAATTCTAGTGTTGTGTGATAGGGAAAACAGCTTTTCCTTATCTACTTTGTCCACATTGTGTATGATTTTATAAACTTCAATCAGGTCACCTCTTACGCGACGTCGTTCAAGAGTGAAGAGGCCCAACCATTGTAGCCTCAGTTGGTAAGGAAGGTGTTCCAGTCCCTCTAATCATTCTAGTTGCCCTCCTCTGCACTTTTTCCATTTGTGTGTGTTTGTGCACACACACACACACACACACACACAGAGAGAGAGAAAGTATATGCAGTAAATTTTAACCAATTTGTACAATTTTAATTTCAAATATTGCAATGTAATCATGTATCAGGTACAAAATGTGCAAGACAAATATAAATAAAAGTTAACATGTGTGGCATAATCAGAGGCTATAATCTGAGGAAACTCTGTTTAACTACTGTATTTCTTTAGTATATTTATGGCTCTCATAATTATTATGTTGCCTGCCTCATTAATCTAAGGGATTACTGATTATTGTCATCACTATAATTGGTCTTTGTGTTGTCACTTAGATAAGAAACAGTGGTAGTATAATTGCATATAAACTGCATTTTAAGAACTGTGTATATTGTTTTAGAAATAGATGCTTTATAAATTTCATTCTCAATATTTTATTTTTCTGCTTCTAAAAATACTGTAGATCTTTTTGGGTAAACAGTACAAGTATGTAAACACTTTAAATATATATATATAGTGCCCTACAACAAAAATCTGCACAGGGTGTTTACCAGAACAATTACAAAAATAACTGCCAAGTTAAAACACCATAAGTCTCATGTAAACCTGTAGAAAAGGCAAGTGTAAATATGTAAGACTGATTCTAAAATGAGATGGAATGGAAAGCTTCTTAAAAGAGAGTAGAGATAACACATACAGGAAGTCCAGGGACAGTACAAAATTATCCTCCCAGTAATATAAAAATATAGAAATCTGAGTCAGTTATTGATCAAGGACTGAAGAAACAAGAGAAGCCTCTTCCCACTATTACACTGCTTAGGTACCTGGTCAGTATTGACACTGACTGGTTGTATATTTCTAGGTTTTCAGAAAGTATTTTCCCCCTAGATGCCTCTAGCTATTCAAGGAATTGAAAACATGCAGAAGGCACTCATTGGGACCGCTGATGTCTACTTATTTCATAGGTTTTTTCATTTGTTAGACTACTGAAGAATTAGAGTTCTCTGGGAGATGTTGTCCAGCACATAAAAGTATAAAACACAAATAGTAAAATTAATATCCCATAGTAAAAAAAAAATGAAACACCGTAGAACACAAAAGCAACATAATACGAGCACGAAGGAGTAAAAATGCTGCAGCACATAAAATCAAAGAAAAACAGCAGCAAAATAAAACAATGTTGAGGATTAATAGTACTAAAAACAATACTTAAATGCCTGTGATATTGGCAGGAAAGAGGCTTTACTGGCTGCTGAAAGCCCATGAAAGCAGCACTGGATGAGGATCCCTGGGGAGGGCATTCCACTCTCAAGAAGTGCCATCACTGACATGGCTATCTGCCCTGTAACCACCCCATCCCACTTAGGAAAGGCAGCCGGCTTTGGATATAATTTTGTTAGACATTGTCTTTAAAAGGCAAATGTTTTATTCTCGCTTTTCA
>JAHTLZ010000204.1:21337515-21352396 GCA_023846285.1 Phrynocephalus versicolor | reverse complement strand
CTCAGTGCTTGTTTGAATTCTAGGAGAGGGTCAAGATTAGGGATAAGCACAAAACGGAAAAATAGCATTTTGTTTTGCTTCATTTCTTACGATTTTTTTTTAAAAAAAATTCAAAATGAAACGAAATGAAATGGCTCCCCTGGGTCCTAGAGGTGCCAGATGTGGTGCCTGGGAGTCATTTTTAAAGGGCTCCTGCTCAGCTGTTATTGGCTGGACCCCTTTAAACCTGGCCCAGTCGGCACCAGGGGGATCCCCTGGTAGTGACTGGGCCAGGTTTAAAGGGGTCCAGCCCATGACAGCTAGGTAGGAACCCTCTGAATATGGTGGGGAGGGCAGTTTTGTGTGAATCTTCCCTGAGAAGATTCTCAGTCATCCAGGTGAGTTTAACTGGAAGTTGAGTCATGGCAACTGAACTTCTTTTCTAAGATATTTATCTTCCCTTCAAACTGTAAACATTCTCTTTTGCAGATTCTACAAGTAATAGGAGTCAAACCTTTTCTTTCTTAAAGCTAATTTTATATGGCATTTTAACCAGGATACTCCAGTGTTCAGGACATGAAGCCAGCATGTATTCAAGAAGCTTCCTAATTCAGATAGCAAAGGAATTTAAAAAACAGCAGCTTCCTCTATATTTAATCCCTTCAGAAGCAGTGTGAAAACAGGGAGGAGTCAAACTCATTTTAACACTTATTTGCTGTTATCAGTTTGATATAAATATGTGAGTTTCTGTAGCATACTTCTAGAGATGTGTGTGTGTGTTGCGTCGTTACAGTCGTGACCGACCCTTCGTGATCCCATGTCCATTCTTGGCAGGAATACCGGAGTGGCTTGCCAGTTCCTACTCCAGGCGCCTACAGCACCTGGTATTTCCTGGTGGTCGCCCATCCAAGTACTAACCAGGGCTGACCCTGCTTAGCTTCCGAAATCAGGCAAGATCGGATGTGCTGAGGGCAATCCCTAAATATTAAAGAAATTCTACATCACATCAGAGCAACTTGTGAGACAGAAACCTATTACCAATTGAATGTATGATCAGATGGTGAGACAAACCATGAAGTAACTATGGAAAGTACTGAAATGACTTATTCACGTGTTAATTTTCTGTAGATTTTGTCCTATGTCTGCAAAATATCATTTGTTCATAGGATTACCACAGTAATTTCTTTCACTAGTTTCAATAATAGTGTGATGCTTGATAGGTCATCCACCTACCATGATCTGAGTCATGCTTAGAATCTTTTAGGAATGCTGGCATCACGGCCCCAACAGAGAAGCATCTGCCATGTAGGCAAGGTGCCAAAGGCAGCTTGTTAACTGCAAACTGTGCCCTGATATTGCTCTGTTTCTTCTTCTTAAGACCATCTAAGTACAAGAGAGACTTTAAGACCTAAGTCTGAAGTGAAAAATATTCTACTAAAATAGAATTTCCACTGATTTCAGCTTCAGTTTTAAAATCTGAAAACAATGACGTGATACTGTAGTTTATTGTTTTCTTAGCCTTCTAAAGCAAAGTGTTCTGCTTATATACCACCCCATACCACTTTAAGTAGTCTCTGGGCGGTTTACAATTTTAATTACAGTGTGCAGGCTACACATTGCCCCCCCAGCAAGCTGGGTACTCATTTTACCGACCTCGGAAGGACGGAAGGCTGAGTGAACCTTGAGCCTGCTACCTGGGATTGAACCCCAGGTCGTGAGCACAGTTTTACCTGCAGTACAGGCATTTAACCACTGCGCCACGAGGCTCAGTGCTCTAAAGGAGATAACTAGGTAAATGGAATTACTTTGAGTATGACCATAGGTTTTATGCTATTTATCCAGTATCTGGAAGTTGAGTCATGGCAACTGGACTTCTTTTTCTTGAGAGAAAGAAACATTTCGCTGCTCATCCAAACAGCTTCATCAGTCTGAACTGATAAACTGATAAAACTTCCAGATTAACTCACCTGGATGACTGAGAATCTTCACAGACATATTTAGCCAGTACTTTTTCCATTATTGAATTGCATTAATGTATCTGCTCAAGAAAGGTAAGGGAGTACATAAAAGGAAGTATGCAAAAACAATGCTTCAGCGGAAGAAATCAATAGTTCAAATAGGAAAAAATTGGAAATTTTAGTGAATTGTAGAGTGCCTGCTGTGTCCTCCCCGGGTAATCCATCACTGACCTCATAGTTCACTGCAGCGTCTCAGGAAGATGACCTGGTCCACAGCCTTCTGGTGCTGTGAGACGCCTCATATGTTGAGGGTTTCTGAGGCCCATCGTGGCCTCACAGAGTTGCCTCAGGAACAGGCGACTGGGAGTGACTACTCTGCAAGCAAAGTTCAAATGACTAAGTATTTTTTGCTGGTTCCTTGCTGCCTCGTGTCTGGCCAACAGTCTTGAGAGGCAGTGATTCAAATCAGTCAGTTTATCATAGGGCACGTGGCAGGTTTGGCAACAGATATCGAGTTCTGGGTATTCATTTTGTGGTCAACCCTAAGGTTCACAGGCAGGAGTCCGAATGTGGCTTTAATGTCGCTTTTCACCAAGAGGGCGCCAACGCCACACCGCCTAGTCATGTGCACTGCTGCATCGAACGAAATGTAGCACATCATACACAACTCATGGGTGATCATGTTATTCACATACGATCCTTCAGGGTATGATAAATGAAGGATTAGTCTAAACTCACCAGCCTCTTTTCTAGGAACCATACCTAAAGGGGAGGAATGAAAAAGAGCTGTGGGTAGCCGCGGGAAGGGCCCTAGCACCCTGCCTAGTGCCATCTCCTTCATGATCTTTTCCCGGACTATGTGTTTGTGAGCTTTAATGGAACTCAAGTTATGGGAAGTTATGGGAGTACACAGGCCGAAAGCTGGGGTATTCCTCTCTTTGCTGGACCTTTAAGGGGGCTATGGCCATTGGCCATGTGACCTCTGGTCAGCTCTAGTCATGCGTCGTCCGGACTGTGGGTGGTAATTCGTGACTGCCTAGCCCCGATCCCAAACTGTCCTGTCACGAACGGGTGGACAAGGAAGCCCCGCCTGGCACAGGAGGCTGTCAGAGCTACCTATCTCCTCATTTTCTTTCTCCCTTAACAGAATATTCTGTCCCTCCTCTTCTACATAGTTCAGATCCTTGGGTCTGTCATATACCTGTATCATGTTGCTACCACTTTATTCAATCCTCATTTTCCTCACCAACATGTAGGTGTTAAAGAAATGTGGGTAAAGCAGGCCAAGACTCATTTTGAAACTTCATCTAAGAAGCATGCCTGAATTACTTGCAGACCAGAGCTCCTGACTTAGGCCACTGCATTGTAATGTGAAAGCAATTTAAGCACATGGAAAATCAGCAGTTGGTTTGTTTCAGATATTTGATAGAAAACAGGCAAATTTGCAATTCCCAAATTTTTTGAATTGGGACACAATTATTATTTTGAGTTTGCACATGTTGGGAATTTATGATACATTCTCCAACCCCCAAATAAGGGGGAAATGGTACAATCTAGGGAAAGATAAATTTTTGCTTAAATGAAAACATTGTACAAGAGAGCAGTTGTTGTGAAAACTGCTTGTTAAATTCTTCATTAAATTAAAAATTAAATTAAAAATTTACTTTAGAAACGATCACAGACTGATGAAAAAACAAGGTGGGACTAAACTATGTTTTTAAAAATTGAGCGTATGATCCAGGACCAGTCTTTCACTAACTTGAACAGTAGAATCCAACCAAAATAAAGAGAGAAATGCCCTCCCATTGCCTCCCCTGTGCCCCAAATCTGTGTTCCAAATGGCTAGAAAAAAGCTCAGGGCCCAGCTTCTGAGTAGCTCCTTGAGATTGGTGGGAGGGAAAGAATGTGCTGGTGCTTCCCTGCAAGCAGAACACTGAATTTATATTTGAAAAAAGAGAAGCAGGCAGATTCATGCTTCTCTACTTCTGTGTGTGAGACTATATTTTTGTATAAAATTGTTAATCTAAAAATTGTGGGTCATGGAAGTAAGCCGAGGAGAGAACCATGTGGTTGTCAAACTGTAATTTTAGGTTGGGAAAGTGGGGCTTGTCTTATACATGGGGACATCTTATAGATGGGGAAAATACGGTACTTTAGATACCTCTGCAGTATGAAAGGTGCCAGTTACCTGGGAGTAGCGCTCACTGAACTCTATGGGACTTAACCGCTGAATACCATGTAAGATTGTCCTATTAGAGGCTATAATTGAACATATTAGCTTTTGTGAAATAATATGATGAACTACAATAGTTTTGTTGATGCTTGAATTATTTAGTTGTCAAATATGGAACTGGTTTCTCTGTGGTCATAGTAAGCAAATGGGTATGTGTTTTCCCCCCCCCCCCCAAATATCTGATCGATGTCTTATCAGATAATTTCAGCTAAATCATAAATTCTAACATGGAACTTTCAAACTTGAACAGAATGAAGGTATTAGGTACCTGCCATGCCATGTGGACTAAATACTAAAAAAACAAACAGACAAATACCTAGCAGTAGTGTCACATATTAATAGTTCCTTATTTCAGTAACATTACTAGGCAATATAAGGTTGCCCAGAACATGGTACTGTCCATTACAACACTTAAATTTTTACTCGAAGAACCTGATCAGACAAATATAAAATGTCACAATGAGACATGTTCCTAGAACATGTACACTATGACTCTGAGAAGTGATAACTGACTGATTTTCTGTTGTGCAATGGAATGTTGATCAGCACAGGGTGATGTCGAATGCCTCCTTTGCCATGTCCTAGGGCAGTGTTGGCGAACCTATGGCACGGGTGCCAAAGGTGGCACTCGGAGCCCTTTCTGTGGGCACCTGACATTGCCCCCTCACAGCCACCTGTATTCGAGTTTAATTACTATATTGGCACTTTGCAAAAAAATAGAGGGTTTTGAATCACAGTTTGGGTACTTGGTCTCTGAAAGTTTTGCCATCATTGTCCTAGGCTGGCCTCTCTCCTCCGTGTTTCCGCTATTGTTTTATGCTTCATTCTGAAACACTGAGTGCTGTGTCTATAATCCATTTGGCTTTGTAGGGTTCCTTTTTGAATCTATCAATACACTTCTTTAATTAGCCGGAAACCAGCTTATTCCTTTCCCTTAGGGGGCAGAATCACTTTCAGAGAGCAGGCTTTAATAATAGCCCTCACTGTGTTATATTTTTTTGTATAGTGAATTTGTGAAGTAAATGGCATAATATTGATTTCTGTATATGGAAAATTAAATAATTTAAGGACAAACCTGGTACAGGTCCTTTTTCTTTTTCAGTGATAGAGTATATTGTACTCTGAAGCTGAAGAGTGAATAATAATTGGAAGATTATTTGTATTCATGGATGGTTATATTTTGGGTTTTATCTGTCATGCGCGTTATGCTTTAAATCCTTTAACTGTGTTTCGTTACATGAGCAGTCTTGTAAGGCAAGTTATAGGCTTGCTGCACTGTACATATATTGGAACGGTTGGTCTGCAATTCTTTGTTTGGCTTAGGGGAAGGACTGGTACAGAATATTTCATCTTTGACTGCTCCCAGCATTAGTGAATAGAATGCAGTAAGTGTCCAAAGCATGCTGCAGGTTTCTGCTTTTGCAGCAAACAGCGTATTTAACTGGCAAATTGTTCTGCAAGATTTTGTGGATTCATAGGATACATCATTTTCTCAGTACTGTGGGTACAATGTGTGCAATAAGTAACAGAACAGTAGTCAAGTGTAGGCTGTATGCCGTTTTCCATAGCTGTACAGTGAGAATAAATTAAACTGGCAGAGGACAAAATTGCCTTTTATCTTATGTACTATGCCTCTCCAAAAAGTGGTGACAAAGGGCCTATTGTTAAATTCTCTTTGCTGCATATTATCATTTGAAGGATATGCCTACTCTGCTTAGAGGGGTCTTTTTACCCAATGCTGTTGCCGTCAACTTTTAAAGGGGAAGGGGGTGGGAGAGACCCAGCTACACTATTATTGGTGTTAGTCATTTTTACAGAGGAGGAAAGGAGGAGGAGAAGCTGCAGAAATCCCTCTCCTCCCTCCCTCCCTCTCCTCTCAGGCAGTAGTAACTGTGTGATGATGCCTTGTCCTCATTTTTTTTTATTACTTCGGAGATTTTATTGCTGGCAGCCAGATGTGCCGAAACCCCTGATGACAGCATCTATACATTGTGCAGTTTGAGGAGGCTTAAAGAAATATGAGTAGTGTCTGTGAAAGCAGCTCAGCTACACACTTCAGGAGGGGATGCCCCAAAAGATCGCTGCTGCTGTTTGGAATTCTGGCTCCTGTGAGGAAGCAGCTCCACTGAAGCTAAACCTTCCACGGCTGAATTAGGAGAATAATGACTGTACAAATAACTATCAGCCCATGCTTATTTAGTCACATTTTTTATCGAGATCAGGAGAAATGTGGAACTTGATTGGCATGCCGGCGTTTGAGGGTGACTGCAAAACAGATGACTTTTTTGCACAGGTGGTAAGGAGGAACTGAAGGCAAGATAGAAAAAATGCAATTTGAAACATTGCGCCAGGTCTGCAATTCTGTGTTATCGCATTTTCATGGGGTTTTCTCGTCTCCTCCAAATATTTTACAAAATGACCTTTTTGCACAAACGTTGGATAATGCTAGGTAAGTAGGAATGTACTGTTCTCTTTTTCAGCAGTGGAATGTTCATGACAGCAGTACGTGCATGAGCTTGCTTTTCACTGAGTAATCACACCTTAACCTATCTTGAAATGTTAGGATGTTTACCGCAGCAAGGAGATGTTCATCAGTCATCTGTTGCTTTGCTTTGTGTATATAAAGAAAACACGATGTGTTAAAAACTGAATAGCTGCATTACTGCAACAAAAATATAAAACATGCAGTGTGGGTTCATGGTGAAGCACATTATCAGATACGTAGCAATAGGCATGGGATCCTGATGCTTATGAAATATTCATAGGATATATGTGGAACAAAATAACTGCACTTTGAACATGATAATACACAGGGTCATGGCTTTTTAACCATAACTGATTTGCTGGAAGGGGTAAATGAGCAGCTCTGCCTACAGTTTTCAAAAGATGCTGTGTGTGTGTGTGTGTGTGTTCAAACACACACACACACACACACACACACACACACACACACACACACACACACACACACTGGGGTTGACCAGTTTTAAGTACCATTTTATTGCAGGGGTTACCATTGTTTTTAGTGAAGTGATAGGCTTGTGTTAATTACAGTGAGCAGCTGTCAATTTCATTCAGGTTCCAACATGTATTTAAAGCTGTCTTGCATTTTATACTCATCGGTATCTTTTGTGGCATTTAATCAGTAAAATCCTCTATACGAGTCCTATTTATATAAATCCCATTTTTAGATCCTGATAATGTAAGTAAAACAATTCCCTTCCTTGAACCTTTGCAGCCCTTCCTCCCCACAATTTCCTCCCTTGTTTGACAAAAATGGAATAAAAACTGTTGGACTGCAAATTATCTATGCAAAGTGCTGCATACCCCAGGAGCATAACCCAAGGCCTGCATGCCGGTTTACTGTTCTCAGTCACGCATAAAAACCTATCCTGCTCAGCTTTTTCTGACGTGTAGCTCCCACTCAGCAGACTCAGGATGCTTGCTTCTTGTGCAGAAACAAATTCTGTTCGTGTGCATGTTCCTTATGTCTGTACATCTTAGGCTAGATTTTATATGACTGAACAAGTGTGTGCATATTTCATGGGAGTGGCTGGTAAAACAGCAGCCTCTATAGCTTGGTTTCATAATTTTAGGCTTTAGGAATCTTGAACTGTTCTCCATTGCCAGTGCTGTATTCTTTTTATGGGAGAAGTTCCTGTCGTGCTGTCACAAGTACATGTGATATTAAAAGCAAGCTAGATCACATCTGTTCTGGTAATCCAATTTACACAGTCTAATTACTGGCAAACTTTTAAAGACCTTTATAACTATTTTTTTCTCTCAGAGGTAAATATGAATTCAATTTGCTCTGTATTAATAACAAACTTGACGACCACACCGAATTATTGCTTACTGGATGACGGTAACTCCTGTTGTCAACTTTTACCCATTTTACGGTTTTCTTGGCACTGCTACAATAAATCATTTTTCATTTTTGATTGTATAACTTTTCTTATGGAATATTTACACTGTGAACATAGTGGAACATTTTTGGGTGAATATGCATACAATTGTGTTGACCTCTTGTTCAATATCAATTGTTAGCGTGTATCTTGAAAATCTTCAGAGCAAGGGAGCACACAAGCTATTTATTCATGTTTATTTGGTGGAATGGCAGCAAAACTAAGTTTGTTATGATTAAGTGAGAGAGCATTCTTGGCAATGGTGATGTTATTTATTTCTAAAATATTATACTTCATAGGAGCACTGCTGTCTGGTAACTAAGAAGATATTTTTGCAAAGATTGCACAGCCATAATTTTCGCTTCATTCTGTTAGTGTAGCATAATATTCTGTATTCTCAGATTGTGCGATGCACATGCACACACATACACTTGTTTTGTAGGATCAGGGGTACATTTTTGCTTCCTAAAAGCACTGCAAATTAATAACAGCATTTATCAAAGGGACTCCCCTCACCTTGTACTTGGGAAGCTTATTGAATGGCTCTTCTTTTATTAGCTATATATTTAACGGGCTTCCTGTTTGTATAGTAATCATTTTGGTTCTATTAACTGTACTGCAATGCTGCTGCACATCCTGCATGTGTGTTGTGGTATGCCATGCACTTCCAAATGCATAACACTTTCCTACAATTTCTTGCTGAAGCAGCAGAATTTTGTACACAAGCCCAGGGCTGTTGAACATCATAGAACACGCTTATCTGCATCTAGCTGTATATATTTGTTTTGGTTTTCTTGTTTATCGTGAAATTTCTTTGCTGGAAAAGGTTATATTTTATTTTTTCCTGGCTTACAGAGGGAAATTAATTTTTATACCTGCTGTATTGTTATTGTAGTAGAAGTAGATGAAATGAAATGTCTGCATGGTTTTTAAATGGTTCTAATTAAATTCTTACATTTGCCTCTCTTTAGTTTAAAGACATACTCTATAATATTGTTTTATAGGCTTTGGCCTATTCAGTCCAAGCATTTTAAAATGTAACTGCTAAAGGCATCATGTTGTAGTAGCTGTTACATTTTATAAAAACTCTTCATTTTGGGATATATTTTCATGACATTTTGATTCATGTTCTTCTTTTCATGTTGAATTACTAATATTTTTGTTAGAAGCTCTATTTATTTCAGGATTCTTTAATGGCAATGGAGTTCAGAAGTGCTTTTGTGTAAGAATAAATATCTCCGTGATGAAAAACTGTACAGAATGATAGAATTTTAATTTTAGAATCGTGTATTTGAATCTATTCACTATTATTATAGGATGGAAACAGGACTTTCCATTACCCAAAAACAACTTTCTCTGACATCTATTTTTAAATGGCTGCTAACAGTGAGAAAGCAATTTTTTGTGCATTTTGGCCACAGAGAAGCATGAGACTAATTGTTTCTGAAGACAGTGAAACAATTATTCCTATCATAGGGGATTTCCATGAAAAAGATATTATTGTAATTCTCTCTAGATGTTTTACTCTCCTTAGATTTTCTTTTAAACATTAATAATACAATAATAGCCTTGTAGTACTTTAAAATAAGTAAATAAATAAAACCTTGTAGTAGACATTTTAATGATCATTTTTCATATGATTTTCAGTCTAAAGTGTCTTATTTTCAATTGATTGTTTTAGCAAAATAAAATGAAAATACATGTGATATCCACAAATACTGGCATGTATAATTATGCCATATTAATGTTTGGGAGCTAATATGATGTAGTGGGTTTGAATCTTTTGGGTGGTGCTAGCCCTAAATAGCTTGCTTTCCTTGAACCCCTATTAGAGTTACTATAAGTTGAACTTGTTGGCATATAACAAACATACATGTTTAATGTATAACACTGGGACTAAAATTGTTCTGTGTTTCTGTAGCAGCTTTCTTACTTCATAGAAAACAAGTATTTTTAGTGACTCTGTTCACATGCCATCAAGCCTCATTTTCATATCCCATCCGTTAAAGATGACAACAGCCCATGTCAGCTTACAATATAATTACACTATAAATTAGTAATAATGACTGGCTACTGAAGTGATAAAAAACAAGTTGCAAAATTAAGTGTTCTGCTTATACTTAATCTAACCCCTCTTCACTGTAAAAAATAATAAATATTAGAAAATTTTAGTATACAAAAAAAGAATCAAGTTCAAAACATTAGCAATACAAAATCATTCTACCACTAAAATATTAACTAGAGATCTGATACTGTGGCTGAGATTGTTGTACAGTATATTATTCACTTCTTGTTCTTTGGTTATTGGTATTCTTCCAAAAAGAGCTGTAGTGCTCTTATTGCCACCGCCTCCTTCAGCGAGGGGTTTTTTCCCTGTCATCTGAAGGAGACGGTGGTAAAGCCCATTCTTAAGAAACCTGGCCTCGCGTCGGACGATCTGTCAAACTATCGTCCGATTGCTAATGTCCCGTTTATGGGCAAGGTAATCGAGAGGGTGGCGGCGGTCCGGCTGCAGTCATACCTGGAGGATCGGCAGTGCCTCGATCCATGCCAGTCAGGGTTCAGGCCCCGTCGGGGGACCGAAACAGCTTTGGTCGCGCTGCAAGATGACCTACTCCGGGCGGCCAACAGGGGTTGCTCTACCCTGTTGGTTCTCCTGGATCTGTCAGCGGCCTTTGATACCGTCGACCATGGTATCCTACTGGATTGGCTCTCTGAGGTCGGAATTGGGGGCACTGCTTGCAGTTGGCTCCGCTCCTTCCTGGAGGGCCGTCCCTAGTATGTTCAGCATGGGGGGGAGTTGTCGGCCCCGTGGGTTCTCCCTTGTGGAGTCCCGCAGGGGTCGTCGCTGTCCCCTCTGCTGTTTAACATCTATGTAAGGCCGCTGGCTGGGGTCATTAGGAGTTTTGGAGTGTGCTGTCATCAGTATGCTGATGACACGCAGCTCTATCTCTCCTTTTCCACCTCTGCAGTGGAAGCTGTGAGGATCCTTGATGGATGCCTGGACGCCATGCTGACCTGGACCGGGGCGAACAGGCTTAAGCTCAACCCCGAGAAGACGGAGGTTATGTTCTTTGGGAGCTCGCCGTCTGGGTACGGAGGCCCTCTTCCGCGCCTGGGGGGAGTTTCCCTTCAGTCCGTGGAGAGGGTGCGGAATCTGGGCGTGGTCCTGGACCCGGCGCTCACCATGGAGGCCCAGGTGGTGTCGGTGACCAGGTCCGCCTATGCCCATCTTCGCCAAATTGCCCAGATCCGCCCGTACCTGGATGGTGACTCTCTGAGAACAGTGGTCCAATCGCTGGTGATCTCGAGGCTGGACTACTGCAACGCGCTCTACATGGGGCTGCCCTTGACTCTTCTCCGGTGCTTGCAGTGGGTCCAGAATGCGGCGGCCAGGCTGGTGGTTGGTGTGCGTCGTTATGACCACATCACCCCAGTTCTGGCCCATTTGCACTGGTTGCCCGTTGCAGCCCGGATTAGATTCAAGGTCTTGGTTTTAGTTTATAAAACCCTCCATGGCTTGGGTCCAGACTACCTGTTGGAGCGTATCGCCCAGCGATCCACCTCGGCCCGACCTGTCCGGCAGTCGCGAGTGCACTCGCTTCCGGTTGCCACTCCTCGAGAGGCCCGTAAAATGCTCACATGGAAATGGGCCTTCTCGGTGGCAGCCCCCACTTTGTGGAACACTATCCCCAGCGAAGTGCGCTCTGCAGAGTCCCCGCTGGCCTTTCGGAAGGCTTTAAAAACCTTTCTCTTCCGAGAGGCCTTTGGCGAGTCCTATTTTTTTGTTTGTTTGTTTGTTTGTTTTACCCGCCATCAATAGCATAGAATAGCTGCTTATATTCTATTTATTAGGATTGTTGTTCGTGGTGACGCTGGGGCGTCCCCGTTTCTTAACTGTTTTATTGTGATATACAGTGGTACCTTGTATAAAGGAATTAATTCGTTCTAAATGAAATTATGTTAAGCAAATTTTCCTTTATACAAATTCCCATAGGAAAGCATTGAAAATGGAGTAATCCCATTTTTATGTTGTACAGATTTTCCCCATAGGCGATTATGTTAAGCAGATTTCCCCTATCTCCGGAATTTTTATGTTGTACAAATTTTATGTTATACAAGCTGTTTGTTATACAAGGGTCCACTGTAGACTTGTTTGTCCCTATTGTATTCTAACTTATGCTGTTAGGCGCCTAGAGTTCGTTTTTCGAAGATAGGCGGGGTATAAATATAATAAATAAATAAATAAATAAATAAATAAATAAATAAATAAATAAATAAATAAATAGTGGTGGTTTGAATATTTGGTTAAAGCAATATGAAACAATAAATGATTGTTCCTTGATATTTTGCGGAGGTTTTTAAAATTGTGTATCACCGTGGTCCCATAACCATCTAAATATGGCTCCAACATGTGCTATTGAGCAAATGATTGAGATCCTAAGTGGAAACATCTGTGAGCATGGGCACAGCTAGGCTAGGGTAATCAGGGCATGTACCCTGGGTGTTTTGCTGAAGGGGCACCAAAATGGCAAAATTGTCATGTGCCCCTAGTTGTAGCTTTGGCTCACCCATCTGGTTTCTCTTCTCACTTACAGAAGAGAGGAGATGGGAGTTGCTTGCTGTCTCCACTAGAGGAGCCTTCTCCTATTCCAGCAGATTGGTTGGCAGGAGGTGCTGCCAGGACCAGAGAGGAAGTCCTGAGTCACCCCTCTACTCAGGCAAATGGCAGAGGGAGATCCAGACTCACAAAGATGGAATGCCTAGGGTGTCCAAAGAGAGAGGAGGAGCACAAAGTCTTGGTGAGGAATTAGTTGGGGAACCCAAGCAGCCTGCCTGGATCTGGTTCCATTGGGAGGGGAAGTCACTGAGAAAGGCAAGAGGCAGAGGGGATGGATGAATGGGGGACCCCAGAGAGAAGGGGAGCTCATGTTTGATCCATTGTCCAAGGATTGCTTGGTGCCCCCTCTCCTCTGGTGAGGGTGAAGGTGATGACAGTGGTTGCAAGAAGTGGGGCAATGAGGAGAAGGGGCAATCAGCATGTGGCTCTCATGCCCATTGGGAGCTCCCATGGCCAGGTAAGGTGAGTTGGCTAGCACCCGGGAGGCGGGGCTCTCCCAGTGGACACAGGCACAGCATGTCAGGCACTGTCACTGAAGCTGACATACAACTCCACAGTGATATGGAATCCATGTTTGGCACAGATAATACAGGCCCTAGTTGGGGGGGGGGAGCTTTCTATTAGTAGGGATATCCCGACTGGGAAATTCCCAAAAAGTAGTGATGAAGAAAAAGAAGATAGGATTCAAAATCCCATAGACAAAAAATAGGATTCTCAGGCAAAGGTATCAGTGGAAGAGGATTTTAGAGATCTGAATATCTGAAAGTTAATATTTTATGTACCTACCGCTTATTAATTACTTGCATTGCATATATCATTTGCAGTTTCATTATAAGCAAATTTTCTCCTTTCTAATTGTAAGAAATAGCACTAGTGCAATACTGAGTCAGCAGCAGTAGTCTAACAAGATGGAGCTGTGGATCTGCTTTGCTGCACAAAAGGACTTGAAAATGGAAATGCAAAAGAATACATTCTGAATCTTTTTCATGACCAAAGTCCAAGTACTGTATTTCACTGGATATGTAGAACATTGCAAACGGTAACAGTGGGCCTTAGTTCAGACTAGCTTCTGCAAATAACAGTTAATATTTTCCATACCTTTCCTTTTTATCCTCTCCTCTATACAGTATATGAACCTTTATCAGCAATGAACCTTTTGTGTGTGAATTCTTTGCTCTTTGTGTGAACCCAATATTTCTTTTCTGTCGCTGTCAATGCCTTTCTTGACAGAATTCAGCAAGACAAGCTGTCAGAAACATAGAATGCCTTCTTTAGGAAAAATGGTAATTTCTCTCTATTACCTACCTGGCACAAGAGTAGGGCTCAGAGCCAGGGTGTCAAGGGTTACTGAAATATGTAGTGAGAGTCCCAAGCCAGGATGAGAGTCAAGCAGGGTCAGAACCAGGATGTCAGAGATAATCCAGAGTCGGAGTCAATTGTTGTCTTGGGTGAGGTCCAAGTAGTGAAACTGAGGCAGAAACAGAGCTAGGTTGAAGGCTAGAATATGTTATGTCTCAGAATGACTGGCAAAAGGGGGCATATATAAGGAGCAGCTAGGAAGAAGACACATGATAAAGATGGGCATTCTTTGAAAATAATTTGATGTAATTGGCTTTAGTATGTCAAGAATAGGATATAGTTTGGATGCCACAAACTGTAGATATTGCTGTCCAGATACCAGGAGTTTGCATTTGTTTCGGGGGAAATGACCTGCCTTTGGCTTCATCATACATATCCCATGCTAAGTGAATGAAGATCTTCATTTTGAAACAACATATTATAGTACACCCTTAAAGGCTCTGACCAAATAAAGGGGTCCATTTTCACCAAGTTCTATAAATAAGCTGGTGCTCCCATAATTCATACCAAAAGGCTTGCGAATTGGAAAGATTGAGAAGATACTAAGTTTTATTATTGTCCTCCCAAGTTGAAGGGAAGTAGGACAGTATTTTATATGGCAGTTCTCCATCTCCCTGATTTGACCTGGGATACTAATTCAAAGTTAAAGGGTGGGGCTGCAGACTTCTGTTCCCCTACTGGCCATCCAAATGGCATGAATGCCAGGGAATGATCACAACAGTACCCTTTCTGCATATGTTGCCAACTTTTCATGAAAGTGGCATTCTGTCTCAGATGACATTTATTTATTTATTTATTTATTTATTTATTTATTTATTTATTTATT
>JAHTLZ010000204.1:21290407-21313292 GCA_023846285.1 Phrynocephalus versicolor | reverse complement strand
TATGTATGTATGTATGTATGTATGTATGTATGTATGTATGTATGTATAGACCACCTTTCTCCCAATACAGGGACTTATAAACAAACTAATGAAGTGGTGGGATTAGAACTGATGTAAGAAGGATTGACTACTCTTTGTGATTTCTGATTGTTAGTTTCAGCTTGACAGTTGGTCTTTCTGTATGTTTTTAGATGGGGATAAAGAAGTTAAGTGTTAATAATTATTTACAGTACTCTTTAAGACTGACATTTTCAGCTTAGAAAAGTAATGTCTGAAGGATTTGTTTTTGTCACTCAGGTCATTATTTTGATTTTTTTTTCTGTTAGTATTGATCTGTAGATTGACTTGCAGGGTAATTCTGGCTGAGGTAATTAATATTTAAACCAAGACCTTATTGCTCTCAGCTCACTACACCTTAGTCACTACATCTATACAATTTACATATACACAATGCTACATGGATATACAGTTAATAAGGGTTGGACTTAAATAATTGATTTGAATTTTCTTGGAAATAAATGAGTTAATGAAATGATTTAAATATTTTCCTCAGAAAGAGGAAAATAGAGAAGAATAGATGAAACATCTTAATACTGACATTGCTCTTAATATTTTATATGCTATAGGGAATACTAGCTAACTATTGTGGGAATTATAACGAAGGGTAAATTGCAGATAGAAGACTAGGATTTATCTAGCTCTCGAAAACTGCTGGAAGAGAACGTGACTAACTTTTCTCCTACCCTATTTTCACAACACAGAAGGAGCAAGGCACACGGCTTCAAAGGGCCCAGTCAGACATGAGAAAAGAATCCCCATTATACCAGTTCTTTTCACACCTTCGTTGTACCAATACTTTTTTCCCAGCAGTCTTGTGGTATATATATCAGCGGGAGCTCTCACATTACTTTAAACTGTATCAATTCATTTTTTTTCTGTGTGAACTGCTATAGCAGGCTTCGCTGCTCTTTAATTTGGTATTGATTCATTTTCTCTGCTGCTTCTTGGGGCAGCCAGGCCTTCTCTCACCCTCTCATTTTGTCTTTTCTTCTTTATTCACTTTCCTGCATGCTTTTTAGTGTTTGGCTCTCATTTTTCTTCTCACTTTTGAACAGAGTCAGGGGGAGGAAGTGGGTTTTGAAAGACTTGCAAAGTATTGTGAAGAACAGGGTTTAAATATGCAATGCTTCTTTCTTTACAATTCAAAGAAGAGAATCTCAGGCCCTTTTTCATCAGAATGGGAGGGGGAGACTGTCTCCTTCTGAGCAATATATTCATGTGTTGTTTTGTTTTGTTTTTTAGCAGCTGCAGCTGCAGTGATTCATAAATATCCCCCTTTTAAAAAGGGATACAAGCAGAATGGCCATAAAGTGGACACACCACCCAGAAATGGATCCCTTTGCAAAGGAAATAAATCAACAGCAACATTCAGACATGCTGAAATGATATTGATCCATAATTTGTAAAGTTTAAAACAATCCTCAATTCAAAGGGAAAATAAACTGCTTGGCAGGTCAAAAAATCAATGTTGACCATGTGTCATGTGAACAGAAAATATGAAACAAGCTAAACAACAGCCAATATATAGTATAACTTGGATTCTTGTTGTGATAAAAACTGTTTCCTACATTATAAAATATTAATATTTTTATTTATTTTTTATTTTGAATATATTTACCCGACTTTTCTCTGTGGAAAAGGACCCAAGGTGGCTTATAATAATGAGGGGCAATATACAGCCCAGAACATTTAAGATACTGAATAGTGGGAATGAAGGATGGAGACAACCCAGAAGAACGATGAACAGCTCTTTATGTGGGCGAAAACACACACAGCCAAACAGCCTAGCTGGGCTGCTTATATAGTCAGCCCAGCCAGCGAACTACCAATCAGGAGGTGGTACTTTTCCTCTGAATATAGACAAGATGGACCTGAGTGAAAACTTCAACATATTTACAGTTAATACACAACATAAGACATACTCAAGTTAGGAACAGGGAATTGGAAGAGGCATGTCAGAACATTCAAACATAACATTAAAGCTACAAAGATCACGTGAAAAGAAAAATAATTCCATTATGCATGGCAATCCAGTCACATAATAGGTAGTCCTCATTCAGGGAAAGCTTGCCTGAAGAGGACGGTCTTTGCCTGCTTCTGGAACAACAGCAGAGATGGGGCAGTCCTGGCATCCAGCGGGAGTTCCAAAGTGATGGAGCAGCAACAGAGAAGGCTGTTTCATGTGTTCTTATGAGTCGCACCTGTGAAGGTGGCAGGATGGAGAGAAAGGCCTCTCCTGATTACCTTAGCACACAAGCTGGTTCATACTATTATCTTTGAGGTGGCTTGGATCCAGGCTGTTTAGTGCTTTGTAGATTAAGGTCACCACTTTGAATTGTGCCCGATAGCTGATTGGCAGCCAGTGGAGCTGCTTTAGTAGGAGTGTAATGTGATCTCTGTAACCCGCCCCAGTCAGCGATCTGGCTGCTGCATTTTTAACCCATTGAAGTTTCCTGAGACTTTCCATTGGCAGCCCCACATAGAGCGCATTACAGTAGACCATCCGGGACGTCACTAGGGCATGTGCCACAGTGGCCAGAGCAGGTTTCCCAAGAAACGGGCATAGCTGGCATACTAGTTTTAATTGTGCAAATGCACTCCTGGCCATAGCTATGATTACATGCTCAAAATGTAAATAAATAACATGGTCTATAATTTCAAATATGCCATCATTAAGAGATGGGAGAAATCACCTCCTTTTGAACCAGTTTAATCACAGTGTTCAGCCTCTATAGATAAGAAACTAGAATAAAAAATACTAAAAAATGGGCTTTAAGATACAGTGGTACCTCTTAAGACGAATGCCCCGGAAGATGAAAAACTTGCAAGATGAATGAAATTTCTGGGAATAGGGTTGCTTCATAAAATGAAAATTCCCTATGGGATACTTCACAAGAAGAAAATCCATTCCACATTTTGAAATAGCTCACCCAGTATGCATTGCATTGCGCCCCCATAGTTTGTGGAGGGGTAGGAGGAGTTTTTAAATCAAGTTTTGGAGCCATTCTGGACATTATTTTGCAGTGGTTTGGACTTTTAGAATTTGGAAAGGTAGGGAGCTGAGGTTTCCTTGCTTTCTTTTGTGTTTTTGCATTGTTTTTCATTGCACTTTTGGCAGGAACTACCGTTCCCTCCCCCCTTAGAGCTCGCTTTTGATCATCTCTGCGTTGTTTTTCATGGCACTTTTGGCTGGAATGACCTGGGTTTTTTTCTCGGAGCTTTCTTTTGTCCATGTTTGCATTGTTTTTCATTGCACTTGGGGCAGGAACAGGTTGGGGATTGTCTTGCTGCTTGCTTTTGACCATGTTTCATTGCACTGTGGTGTTTCTCTCTGTGTGTTTGTGTGTGTGTGTTCCGTGGGGTGGGTGCTGGCTCCGCATACCTTTAAAGTCCACTTTGTAAAGAGGTTTGGGGAGATAACGGCTTTTGGGGGGCTTTCCCCCCGACCTCTGAAATGGATTAATTGGTTTCCTGTTCATTCCTATTTTGTAAGACAAATCTTTTGTAGAACAAATTGACCCATGGAACAAATTACATTTGTCTTATGAGGCACCACTGTACTTCCAGTCCATCCCAAGGAGTCCCTCAGTTTCCTTATCTCATTATGTCTGGTACATGACTTTTGGTATGTTCCTGTTAGTGGAGACCTCTGCTCCCCTTCTTTATCTGGCATTCGCAGGTGTTAAACTACACTTAATTTTAAGTCTTCCTGTTCCCTAACTTGTTCCTGACATAATGAATGGGTTGGCTTAATTTAAGCTATATATAAGGCTTGGGCAATTCTGAGTAAAGTGTGGATTGTATTTTAGTTATCCTAACAACTGTATTTTTGTCAACATTGCTGGCTTTTTGTATTTCTGCATGTTTGAATGAAATAAATGGCCACCAATGCATTTTTGCAGCATTCTTTCTGATTTTCCACTTGGGTCATGGGCAACAAGGAATGGGAAAATTCATTACACTTGTGGCCAGTGTGATTGATCCCCAAAAGCTAGTTGTGTGCTTTTCTTGCTTTTGTAAGCACCAGAGAAACAGCAGGCGGTTGCACTGTATTTATTGTTCTCATTGGGATTGAGATGAAGCTGATCAAGGGAATTCCTGCAGAGATTCCTGATCAATTATCAAAGATTAACAGCAGGAGTTGTCCTCCATACTACATCCTCTCAATTCAGCTCAATTGAGCCTTCATGTGATGGATTTGGACAACAAGTTACAGGTTCCCCAGTTCTAAATTGAATGGTAGTCTAAAATAATAAAACAGAGCAGGTAATGATCATGCAAAATGTTGTATGTACAGTGGACCCTTGTATAACAAACAGTTTGTATAACATAAAATCTGTACAACATAAAAAATTCCGGAGATAGGGAAAATTTGCTTAACATAATCGCCTATGGGGAGAATCTGTACAACATAAAAATGGGATTACTCCATTTTCAATGCATTCCTATGGGAATTTGTATAAAGGAATATTTGCTTAACATAATTTCATTTGGAGCGAATTAATTCCTTTATACAAGGTACCACTGTATATTTGTCAATGCTTACATTGTTAATTGACTTGGTAATCCAAATTATAAAGCTGTTTTTATTTGTTATTGTAATGGCTGTTATTACTGGCTATAAATATAAATAGTACTCATCTCACAATGTTAGCTGTCCCAAATGCTTTTGATTGTACAAAGGTGCTTATAATAGGAAGGGAGGGAGGGAGGGAGGGAGGGAGGAAGGAAGGAAGGAAGGAAGGAAAGAAGGAAGGAAACTCTTTTGAGAGTATTATCTTGTAATTTCTTTCTCTTTTTCAGAAGTTTGCACCAGAAATTCCTCATATCATAAGATAATTCTAACAATCCTAACACTGTATTCTCAAAGGCTTTCATGGCCTGGATCTGAGAGCAATTGTGAGTTTTTGGGCTGTTTGGCCATGTTCTGGAAGTTTTTCTTCCTGACGTTTTGCCAGACTCTGTGACCAGCATCTTCAGAAGGCAAGGAGCTCAGGGAATTAGGAGTTCTCTCTGTGCTCTGGGGTACAGAGTGATAGAGAAAGTTGTAGGAAAGTGGAAACTTGTCCTATGCTGGAGAATAGGTGTTAGTCATTGTTTTGTGATAGAGGGATTAAGAAGTGTCACTGCAATCAGGGGTGGCAGCAATCCTCTGTAGTTAATGGGTGTTGTTAGCTGTTCTATTGTGTGAACTGATCACTGGTGCTTGCGGTTGGGTGGGACTCATTGAACTTTGATCTTTTGCAGGCTGTATTTTTTAGTACTGGAAGCCAGGCTCTGTTGATTTTTAGACTTTCTTCATTTTTATTGAAACTGTGCTTATGTGTTTGGATTTCAGTGCTTTCCCTGTGTAGTCTGACATAGTGATTGGTAGTGTTGTCTAGTACCTCTGTGTCCTGGAAGAAGATTTCATGTCCAGTTTGTTTCAGGGTGTGTTCAGCTACCGCTGTTTTTTCTAGTTGTTTTAGTCTGCAGTGTCTTTCATGTTATTTGATTCTGGTCTGGATGCTGTGCTTTGTGGCCCCAATATATACTTGACCACAACTACAAGGTATCCAGTATACTTCTTCAGTGGTGAGTGAGTTTCTTTTGTCCTTTGCTGACCGTAGCATTCATTGTATTTTTGTGGTGGGTCTAAATACTGTTTGTAGGTTGTGGTTTTTGCAACACTTTGTCCATGCGGTCCATGACTCCTTTTATGCTTGGCAGAAATACTTTGTTTGTTGGGGGCCGTTTTACTTCCTCAGTTTGATATTGTTTTTTCAGTTTGGTGGCTCTTTTGATTTCATTCTTGGAATAGCCATTTACCTGTAGGGCCTAATTCAGGTGTCTGAGTTCAGTATTGAGGAATTCAGCTTTACAGTTTTGGTTTGCACTGTCTACAAGTGTTTTGATTATGCCTCTTTTTTGTCGTGGGTGGTGGTTGGAAGTTTTATGTAGGTACCAGTCTCTGTGTGTGGGTTTTCTGCAGACCGTCTATCCTAACCGGAGGTCTGATTTGCATATGAATATGATATCTAAGAATGGAAGTTTCCCCTCTATTTCTTTTTCCATGGTGAATTGTATATTTGGGTGGATATTGTTGAGGTAGTTTAAATATTCTTCCAGTTTATTTTCACCATAGCTCCAAATTACGAATGTGTCATCCACATATAAGAACCAGACTATGAGAGCAAAGGGTGCCACATCCAGAGCTTGTTTTTTGAAATGTTCTATGTAGAAGTTTGCCATTACTGGGCTGAGAGGGCTCCCCATGGCAACTCCATCTGTCTGTTCATAGAAGTCATTCTCCCACTCAAAGTAGCTGGTCATTAGGCAATGTTGGAATAGGGCCTTAATGTCTTCTGGGGAACTCTGCTGGATGGGTGCTAAAGTGTCCTTTATTGGTACCTTGGTGAAAATGGATACTACATCAAAGCTGATCAGTCTGTCCCGAGGGGTCAGTTTTTGGGTGTTCTGAGTCCTTGATGTGGGATGAATTCTGTCCAATGTGGGCCTGTAGGAGGGTGGCTAGGTATTTTGCTAATTCATATGTCCGGGAGTCAATGGTGCTAAGTGTGGTTGAGTCTGCAAGACAGAAATTCTTTTGCCAAGATTATACGGACTCCCCAAAACCCACACAGCTATTGAAATCCACAAACATAAGCAGTTTCAACAAAAACGAAGAAAGTCTAAAAATCAACAAAGCTTGGCTTCCAGTACTGAAAACTACAACCTGCAAAAGATCAAAGTTCAACGATTCCCACCCAGTTGCAAGCACCAGTGATCAGTTCACACAATAGAACAGCTAACGACACCTATCAACTAAAGAGAAGGATTCCTGCCACCCTTGATTACAGTGGAACTTCTTAATCCCTCCATCACAGTACAATGACTTCCTGCGTAGGACAAGTTTCCTCTTTCCCACAACTTTAAAACCACACAGTCTTACTTACTCTATATCCCAGAGCACAGAGAGAACTCCTAGTTCCCTGAGCTCCTTGCCCTGTGAAGATGCCGGCCACAGTGTGGTGAAATGTCAGGAAAAAAACCTTCCAGAACATGGCCAAACAGCCCGAAAAATTCACAACATCAATCCTAACACTGTCTGCTTAAAGTAATTTATAGATTGATACCCTGCATTGCAGAGACTTACACTTATGAACTGCAAGATATTAATCTCTCCACTGCACTCCTAGACGTAAGGTCCTCAAATCTCTCTAGAGTAAATGTTTGGGAGGATCTTATGTTTTTTCCTCTGGCGAATGGACATGGTTTGCTACAATCCACTGAATTCTGTAGAACTTGATTGCAACTATATTAATGGAACAGTACAGTCTTGAGGCAATTCATAAAATTACTTTAAGGCTGTATATCATTGTCAATTTAATGTCATTAAAATAGTGGATACTATTTTCTCCACTTTTTACAACAAACTGCCCACTATAAAAAACTTATCTGGAGGGATCACATAGTTTCTGGAAAGACTTTTTGTTGGGTGGCTTTAGGGAAGAAAGGATAGGAAACATCCACAAACATTCTCTTTTAGTTAATTTATCCCCAGAGAACATCTCAGTTCCTGCTTGTGGACAAATCTTCCAAGTTGTCGGTCTCAATGGCTGAATACCTGGCCAGAGTGCTATATACCATTAATGAGACCCCCAGGACTAAGGGTGGCCACTAAAATGTTCCATTTCTTCTCTTTATTTGTGTATCTTTTAGTCTTTTAGTCCACAGTCTGATGCTTTTTTCTTAATTTATTTTATGCCCTTAAAGGTTTCTTGACTTGACTTGACTTGACTTAGGATCAAAATCAAATGTATATGTGTATTTATGAGCTTTTGTATGGTTGTTTATTGCTCCATATAAGCAACATTTAATGTGAAAATATGTCAAATAAAAATGATGGCAGAATTATATCACTTGGTTAACTCAAAGTATTGTTTTGTTCAAAGTTGTTATTAAAATTGCTATTCTTAATTTGATAATAGTAATAAGTAGCATTTAACATTAGTGTATGTGCATTTTTTCAGTGTACTGTTTTTATATCTTGTTGAAAACATTGCTGTAACTTCATAAGGTAGGATAGCATTGTGTGTGTTGCATTGTTATAGTTGTGACCGACTCTTCATGACCCATGTCCATGGAGTTTTCTTGGCAGGAATACTAGAGTGGTTTGCCAGTTCCTACTCCAGGCCCCTACAGCACCTGGTATTCCCTGGTGGTCACCCATCCAAGTACTAACCAGGGCCGACCCTGCTTAGCTTCTGAAATCAGGCAAGATCGGATGTGCTTAGGCCATCTTACTATATCTTAATTGAGGACTAAGAGTTATAGTGGTTTTCCTAAAGTCACCTGGTGAATTTTCTGATAGGCAAAAGATTTGAACTGAAAATTATTGTGCAGGATCTCTGTAAAATCAATTCAGTGTAAAGCTGTGTTTTTCTCCTTTAGCAGAATATGATTAGATTTTGAGAAGGCTTACACTTCTATTATATTTCAGCTGCAAATAGTAATGTCTGAACTGATTGGTTACAGATACATTTACATGAAAACACTGACCAGATTTTCTTCTTCTCTTTCTTGATTATGTAGAAAAAGAAGCCCATCAATATCCAGAGATCAGAACAGAAAGTTCAGCCAACTGGAGGAGAGAGACGATTATTCACAGTATGCAACATCAGACAGTGCAATGCCAAGATCACCATCAGATTATACAGAGAGACGATCACAACCTGCCTCTCAGTTGTACGAGGAACCTGACATTGATGACTACAGGGATTCCAACAGGAGAATTCACAGGTGTTCAAGGGAGTATCCTTTAGAGGAAGATGAAGTGCAGAGGAGGGAGGAATATGAGAGGCAGCGTCGAGAGGAGGAGTACCAAGCACGGTACCGAAGTGATCCTAATTTGGCTCGTTATCCAGTCAAACCACAACCATATGAGGAACAAATGCGCATTCATGCTGAAGTGTCTCGAGCACGTCATGAAAGAAGGCACAGTGATGTGTCTTTGGCAAATAGCGAACTGGAAGATTCCCGGATATCTATAATGAGAATGGAAAGGCCCTCAAGGCAGAGGTCTGCCTCTGAACGTAGAGCTGCCATGGACCAACGTTCCTATTCAATGGAAAGAACTCAGGGACTAAGTCCCAATCGGCAAAGGACCACAAATCATAGTCCTCCAACACCTCGGAGGAGTCCAATTCCTTTTGATAGGCCAGAGATGAGGCGGACTGATTCACTACGGAAACAACACCATTTAGACCCTAGCTCGGCAGTACGAAAAACAAAACGTGAAAAAATGGAAACAATGTTGAGAAACGATTCACTAAGTTCAGATCAGTCTGAATCAGTTAGGCCTCCACCACCAAAGCCTCATAAAACAAAGAAAGGGGGTAAAATGCGTCAAGTTTCACTGAGCAGCTCAGAAGAAGAGTTGGCCTCTACTCCAGAATATACAAGCTGTGATGATGTAGAAATTGAAAGTGAAAGTGTTAGTGAGAAAGGTGAGACTTTTTCTTCTTCTCTTGCATTGAAATCAATATTTGTTGTTGTGTCCTGTCAAGTCACTTTTGACTTATGGTAACCCTAACAGTGTTTTTGAGAAGGTCAAGGAACGGTTTACTAGGGATTGGATCCTAATGCAACACATCAGCTACCATACCATGTTGGTTTATATACTGAATATAGTATACTTTTTGTGGAGTTTATGGTTTTTCATACAATCTTTTAAATAATGGCACTTGTCCACTTAGAAAGGTCCTCACTTTGACTGTTCAAGGTGCAAGACCCTCCAATCCACTCTGGTTATGAATTGTATGCACTTCGAAGTATGGTTTCATCTAATTCTGTAGAGGCTTTATTCTTTGGACAAGTCAGGTTTTTTTGTATTCTAGATAGATAATTATGTGAAATAAATAATTCACATGTTATATCATTTTGAAGTGAGTTTTTAAAAGAAGGATTCTTTTGAGCCACTTAGCTACAAATTAGTCAGGAATTTAAGAGATAAACCATATATCTGGCATAAGAGTTACCAAATTAAAGCAGCAACTTAACAGCATCCATGTTTGGGGATGGGGTTGAATCAGATAAAAGCAGTGGTGCTAGGGCAGTGTTGGCGAACCTATGGCACAGGTGCCAAAGGTGGCACCGGGAGGCCTTTCTGTGGGCACCAGACATCGCCCCTACCTGTATTCAGGTTAAATTGCTGTATTGGCACTTTGCAAAAAATTAGTGGGTTTTGGTCACTCGCTCAATAGCAGGTTTGGCATCACTGTGCTGGGGTCTGCTGTGTTTGCCTTTCCCCACTATGTTATTTTACTGATTAAAATTTCTCATACATGTACACAAATGAAAAAAATGATATTAACCACACTCTGTGTGGGGTTGTATATCTAGTTATGATTCTCCCACATCATATGTCCTTTACCACTCAGTGATTACTAGCTGAAAAAAATTATAATTAAACATAATTAAATATAAATATTTGTTTTATTATGCTTTGCATGAATTAAAAATAGAGATATAAATAGTTATATATTTTGTAGCTCTAGTGGGCATACATATATGAACATACACATACAAACAGAGATTATCTCATTTAGATTCAGTGACAGTGTCCTAGCTTGCCAGAATATTGATTTGACTATTTTACACTCAGATGATAATATTTTAGGTTCTAGAGAAGTAAAGGTTTGTGCTGAAATGAAATTGTGTTGTTAGGAAGTACAATGAGTTGTCTCATTTTCACTCAAAACCTCAGTTTCACACTAGTGTTAAAATAATGGGATTGTAATTTACCCAACCATTGAAATCTAGGCCTGTTTTGCTGACTCTCTGATTCTGAGCATGTAACCCACACTGGTCACATCTTCCTTTATGATGAAGTGGGCTGGGATATTTCAGCAATAAAAAGCACAGTTCTGCTATGAAGTGAGTAGTCTCTTTTAGCAAAGAGTTGGATTGTTTCAACAAATCTCCTGGATTGCCAGGTTTATGATTGCATAATTATGGCTGGTTCCTCAGTACAGTATGTTTATATAAAAATAAGAAGGAAAATTTGTTTGCCTTTATATTGTTTTTAGGATTGCAGATTCCATTACCCCCCCGCCCCACTTCAGTGTTGTCTCAATCAAACACATTTGCTGACTGAACAGGAAATATTACAGTATGAAGTTAAACTTATAGTAACCCAACATAAGTGAATTGTTTAATATTTAGTAGACAGCTGTAAATTTATTTACCCTCACACTGTGGTCATTTGTTACACAGGTACATTTTACATATTTATATGTTCAGACAGATTTTCATTTGTCCTTATACACTTAGAAGTGTGTACTCTCTCATTTTTTTCCATTCTAAAATCCCTCTTTCTGTAAATGCTGTGTTTGTTGTCATTTATATGCTCAGACAGATTTTCATTGCCCTTTATAGACTTCAGTCTGCGTTTCCTCCATTTTGCATTCACGGAGCCCCTTCCTCCATTGCTTAGCTCATCATTATAATGATTTAAGGGTCCAAAATGAAGGATGGGGTAAGGAAAAAGCTGAAAATGTCTTTACTACATGTACATAATCCCCTAATTCTGAATTTACCCCAGGAGCTGTGTAGGTCAGCATCTTCTGTCTTTATTGTTGAAAATGTGCTTTGTGTATTCAAATATACACTAAAAGATATGGTGTCCTTTAGTGAGATATAACGAGAGTTTATGTTGCTTGTATTATCTTACAGCAGTGAAGTATGGGACTTAAGTAGGCCAGCTGTAAGCTAAATATCTAAAATCTGTCTACTGCTCATTGTTTAATTAGTGCTTTACTTTTTGCAAGTTATGCACTGCTTAATAGACAGTTGGGTTTTTGAATGGCTTTCCCCTTGTTTTTAATTCTTGCCTTTTGTACTTCTGTTTACTTATTTAGCCATCCAGAGTAGTGGCTTGCCGCTACGGAGGGTTATAAGTCTTTAACAAAGCAAAACAAAACAAAACATATAACATAAAATAAATGCCTATATCTTTCTTTCTCCTACAATGGCAAAAGGAGTATCACTGAAAAATGAGGAATGGTAGATTATTATGCACAAAAATTGTATATCTGTTTTAACAACCGGTGCCATATTGTGTTCCAAGTGCTCATACTGGATTAAAGTGGCCTCTTTTTTGCACCACATTCTCTAGAACTGTCAGCTCCGGCAAGGCCGATACTGAGTATTGTAGTATGGAAAAGAAATATTTCCCAAGCAATATAAATCGAAATCTGCTGTAGGTGAGCTTTAGGAAGCTGCATGGGATCCAGAATTGTGTACTTACCAGCTGTTCTGTCTTTCCACCCCATGGAGTTACTGCTGTCAGAATTCTGTATGTCAAAGACACAGACCTAGTATAAAACTTTTAGAGGGTGCAAAAACAGTGCAGAGCCTTCTGCACCATCGAAAATGGAATGCAATGTTGGTGTACTTGTACTATTATATTAGTGCAGTAATACCGTACCTTAGTTTAAGAGTAACTTGGTTTAAGAGTGTTTTGCAAGACAAGCAAATATTTCTTCTACATTTTGCCTGATCAACAAGCTATGTCTTGATATACAAGCACTGGGGCAGGCCACATGAGCCCAAGTGAGCCAATAGTGCCCCCCTCTCTCCCCCTCCCCTTGCTGGATTGTGGGTGAATGTCTGGAACATTCCATTTCAGGCAGCCTCCAATGCAGAGGGAGAAGAGAGGAATAGATGTCTCCCTTGCACCAGCCACAAAAATTTTCAAAGGGGAGTGCAGTTTTATTTTTCTTTATATTTATATTTTTACTTAATTTGTTTTCAACATTCTTTCTTAATTTTTCAAACTATTTATAGTCATGGGGCAGCTAGACAAGTGTGTATAGGACTGCAAATTGCACTTTATTATTGTCACATTGAAAACACTGAGTAATATCCAGTTGTTAGTGCCAACCTAAGCAGATTTCACAGCCAGGCACCTAAACCATGGTGTGGACGTGGGCTTCTAGCTAACTTCTTTTGTGACTTTTGGCATTTTGTGTGTACAGTATGTGGTCTATGGGACCCCATAATGAATAATCCGAGTTTCCATTATTTCTTATGGAGAAATTTGCTCTGTCAGCAGTGTTTTCAAAAACATGTCCAAACAGCTTCATCAGTCTGAAGAAAGCTAGTTGCGAGTCCTCCATTTTATAGTTCACTTTGACCTCTTGTTACCCTGGTCAGAAATAGGCTCATAAGAGGAACAATGGCCTAAATAGGCTTGTTAGGCAGACAATAGTATCCATAGCCTTAAGGTGAACAATGGCCTGAAGTGCTGAAACCTATAAAGAATTGGTCATTAGCTATGGCCTTGGTAGTGAAGGCTTTTTGGTTTGTCTGGGCACTGTTGAAAGCACATCCTGATAAGTAGCGGATAGACTATGCCTGAGGCCGCCACCTCTGTTGAGGGAGGGGGTTCCAATGCTCACATGAAAGGCTTCCCTGACCCCTCTTTCAAACCATCTCTCTTCTCTGTCTAATATGTGTACATCCTCATCCTTAAATGAATGCCCTTTGTCCTTCAGGTGGAGGTGTACTGCTGTTTCAGGTCCTGAGCTGTTACCCCTTCTATGCTGGGCCATCCTTCCGTTTAATGGTTGTTTAGTTTCTACAATGTAGAGGTCTGCACACTCCTCACTGCATTGGACTGTATATACTATATTGCTCATTTTGTGTTTTGTTATCTGGTCCTTTGGGTGGACGAGTTTTTGCCTTAGTGTGTTTGTGGGTTTGAAATAAACAGGGCTGTGGTGACAAGAGAAGATAGATGGTTTGAGAGAGGGATTGGGAAGCCATTCATGTGAGCATTGTAAACCCCTCTCTCAACAAAGGTGGAGGGCTCACGCACAGTCTATCTGCCACTTACAAGACTGTGATTTCAACAATAGCTAGGCAAGCCATTCCAGTATTCCTGCCAAGAAAACTTCATGGACATGGGGTCATGAAGAGTCAATCATGACTGTAACAACACAACAACAACAACAACAACAATAACAATAACAACAACAATAGCAACAGACAAATCAAAATGCTTCACACCTTCACCACCATGGCCATAGCTAACGAAACCCCTTTCTCAACAGAGGTGGGGGACTCAAGCACACTCTATCTGCCAGTTCATCTTATGAGCCTATTTCAGACCAAGGTGACATGAGGTCAAATTGAACCATAAAATGGAGGACTCACAACTAGCTTTCTTCAGGCTGACGAAGCTGTTTGGATGAGCAGTGAAATGTTTCAATCTCTCAAGAAAAAGAAGTCCAGTTGCCATGACTAAACTTCCAGAGAAGGGCTAATCTTGTCTCTATCTCCAGAAAGGACACAGAGGAGGAATTAAAGACAAGTCAGTCTGACATCAATCTGAGAAAAAGTTCTGCAACAGATCATAAAGTGGTCACTATGTAAACACCTAGAAAACAATGCAGTAGTAACTTGAAGCCAAAACAGATTTGTCAAAAAGAAATCCTGCCAGACTGATCTCATTTTTTAAATTGGGTTACCTCCCTGATAGACAGAGGGAATGCTGTAGACATATTCTATTTCAACTTCAGCAAAATTTTTGACAAAGTGCCCCATGATATTCTGATTAACAAGTTTATAAGGTGTGAGCCGGATAGAACAACTGTTGGGGGTAGGGTACACAGTTGGCTACAGAATTTTACTAAGAGGGTGATGATTAGTGGGTCTTTCTCAAACTCGGACAAAATTACAAGTGTAGTAACCCAGGGCTTAGTTCTGGTCCCAGTGTGCTTCCACATTTTTATTAGTGATTTTTATGAGGAAATGGAAAATTAGGTGGAATAGCTAATACTTTGGAAGACAGAAGCAAAACTCATAATGATCTAGATAGGCTTAAGCTGTGGTCTCAAAACAACAGAATGACATTCAACAGGGTAAAAATACCTGTATTTCCTCAATGTCTGGAGTGTCTGAGAAGCTTAAAAGGATTTTTTTGGGAAACACCACATCCCTGTTTATTTCGAATCCACAAACAAACTAAGGCAGATATTCATCCAACCAAAGGACCAAATTACAAAACACAAAACGAGCAATATAGGATATGCAGTTCAGTGCAGTGAGGAGTGTGCAGACCTCTACAATGGAGAAGCTAAACAGCCATTAAACAGAAGGATGGCCCAGCATAGGAGGGGCAACAGCTCAGGACCAGAATTAGCAGTGCACCTCCACTTGAAGGACAAAGGGCACTCATTCAAAGATGAGGATGTACACATATTAGACAGAGTAGGGAGATGGTTTGAAAGAGGGGTCAGGGAAGCCATTCCTGTGAGCATTGAAAACCCCTCTCTTAACAGAGGTGGGGGGGCCTCAGGCACAGTCTATCTCTACTGCCACTTATCAGGCTGTGATTTCAACAATACCCAGAAAAATCATAAATACTTCACTCCTTCACCACCAAGGCCATAGCTAATGACCCATACTTTATGGGTTTCAGCAACTTAGGCCTTTGTTCACCATAGGCTATTGAGACTGTTGTCTACCTAACAAGCATATTTAGGCTATTATTAATTAATTAATTAATTTTATTTTGGATTATTTTTACCCCACCTTTCTCCTTGGAAAAGGAGCCAAGGCGGCTTACAGTAATGAGGGATAATATACAGTCCAGTACATTTAAGACATGTTCGAGTATTGAGAACAGGAAATTGAGGGACATCTTACACAGCATTAAAAGACAACATTACATTAAAGTTACAAGAGAATGCAAGCTGTTAAAAGGAGGGTAAAGTTCCATGTAAAGTTATGAGTGATTGAAAACATAGTGTCAATGTTCATTTTATGAGCCTATTTCAGACCAGGGTGACAAGGGGTCAAAGTGAAGTATAAAATGGAGGACACACAACTAGTGTTCCTCAGACGAGTCCAACTTCTCCATATATATTCCACTGATTCCTATGGGCCTAATGTAACTTTAGCATACTGAGTTGTAATAACAGTAGCCCATTTTAATCCATGGAACTCATGGAGGAGTTCTAATCCTTTATGCATTTAAACAACAGAATTTTGGCCTTTGTCTTGTGTTTATTCATTCCCCATATCAAATGATAGATATTAACACATAGATCACAGAGTTTTGTGCAGCATGCGCATATCATTTCAATAATAATGCCACATTCTATATTTGAACTCCAAAGTGAAGAAATACATAATTTCTAAATCGTGTCCTTAGATCAGTGGTGGTGAACCTTCAGCACTCCAGATGTTTTGGACCACGACTCCCAGAATTCCAAGCCTGTATTGCCAATTACAAAGGACTGTGGGAATTGTGGTCCAAAACATTTGCAGTGCTTAAGGTTCGCCATCACTGCTTTAGATTCATACAACCTAGTTAATCTGTATTAAGGTGATTCTGTTCTTGTAAGCAAAATGTGATAATAAAAAAGACAATGAAAAAGTGAATGTGTGAGAATGAAAATTTAATTGAGATTTCATTATATTTCACTTATCTTGTCAAATAATATTGTAGAAATACCTTAAATTGTTCACAGGGATTTAATTTAAATCTATCAAGTTTTACATTTGATACCTTAGTGAACATTTAGATTATAATTCTTTTTGAGGGCTTTAGTTATATAATCTGTTTACTTGGAAATTGGAGAATATGTGGACGTCAGTTATGTAATATGAATTACAGTCACAGTGCAGTTTTCATCCCAAATCTGTATAGTGCTGTTCTATTGTAGGAGTCCTTTGCATTCTTTATTTGAATATGTACAAAATTTCAGTGAAAAGATGAACAACGTCAGTGAAAAGATGTATGTCTCAGTAAAATGAACCATCTATTTGCCAGTTTGGTATCAATAAATGTAATACACGTTGCTGTAAAAAAATAGGATTGAAAAACTCTGGTTTTAGACAAGAGTCTTTCTGCATCAGAAGATGCACCCATTGGAAACAACACCAAAGGGGCTTTACATATTAGACATGTAAACATATTACACAGTCTCAACACATTATGTATATTATTTGGTAGCTTACAAATTAGGCCTCAGTGCATTCACAGTTTCCTCTGTAAGCTGTGGCTGAATCTGACACTCGTGTATTCCTTTTCCTCTGCAAGCTGTGACTGGCACTGAAACTCAGGATGTAGTGGAAGCATTAACTATATGGCTTCCAAACTGACCTCATGCTTTGAGAACATTCATTTTGGTTAAAGGAAATGGCAGTCACAGGCTATTTATGGTAGAGAAGGGAGTAAGATTGTTCAGAGATCTACACAATACTGGCTATTGATGAGGATTAGGGCGAGTTGCATTATTGTGATGTGCCATATGGGTTATTGAAATAAAAGAGATGTTAAGTTTTGCATTTCTTGGTAAGATTTGACTTTGCAAATAGCCGGTTGCTTTTAAGATGAAATAATATAATCTGTTTTATTTACAAGAAGAGCAGGTGAACCTGATATCTTGTTAATGCTTGGTTACTTTCTAGTTTTAGTTAAACATGCAAACAATCTGTACAACTCACATAAGAGTCTGTCTGTGAAGAGTCTCAGTCATCCAGGTGAGGTTATCTGGAGGTTGAGTCATGGCAAGTGGACTTCTTTTCTTGAGATATTGAAACGTTTCACTACTCATCCAAGCAGCTTTCTCAGTCTGAGGAAAGCTAGTGGAGAGTCCTCCAATTTATAGTTAACTTTGATTTCACACCCTGGTCTGAATAGGCTTCTAAGCGGTACAATGTCCTGAATAGGCTCGTTAGGTGGACAGTGGCCCAGGGTGTGTAAAAGTCCCACCTATGCAACCCTTCCCAACACCCATCTTCTCTGAGAAGATAGGTGGTTCGAGAGATGGGTCAGGGAAGCCACTCATGTGTGTACTGAAAACCCCTGTCTCAACATTGGTACGGGACTCAGGCACAATCTTTCTGCTACTTATCAAGCTGTTCTTTCATCAATCTACAGGCAAAACAGAAGCACTTCACACCTCCACCAGCAAGGCCATAGCTAACAATTAGAGATGGGCACGACTTAGCGGTATTTTCGTTTTCGTTTTCATTTATTCGTTTTCGTTACGTAACGAAACGAAAACAAAAAACGGTTCAAAAATGGACCAAAAACGGAAACGAAACGACTAATTTTGAGCCAATTTTCATTTTTCGTTACTGGAAAAACACATAATGGAGCTAAATGGGGAGAAACGAAAAATTTTTCGTTTTCGTTTTTGTTTTTCCGTTTTCGTTATGTAACGAAACGAAAACGAAAAATTTTGAAAGTAGCTCACGAAAACGGAAACGAAATGAAACGGACCCTAGCCGAAAACGAAAACGAAAACGAAATTTTTTTTCTGAGTCGTGCCCATCTCTACTAACAATCCATACTTAATGGGTGTTGGGAAGGGTTGCATAGGTGGGACTTTCAGATACCCTAGGCCAGTGGTGGCAAACCTTTGGCACTCTAGATGTTTTGGACCACCACTCCCAGAATGCCAAGCCTAGATTGTCAATAACAAAGGACTGTGATAGTTGTGGTCCAAAACATCTGGAGTGCCAAAGCTTCACCACCACTGCCCTACGCCATTGTCCACCTAACAAGCCTATTCAGGCTATTGTCCACCTACGAGCTTATTCAGACAGAGTTAATACCAAGAACATGAGCATTTGAATTTGACCTAAAAAGGAAGATGAATTTTTCATAAGTTGTATGCATTAGCAGATTTGAACTGAGCGCAAATTTCAACTCCTAGCAACATCACTGGAGGTAGAATTGGGAGCACTAGCTGCTAAAATTAATGAAGCAGAATAGATGGCATGGATCAGTGAATGAAGCAAACTAGTTCCACCTTCTGATTAACCTTGGGAAATATCTTAGCTTTAGCTCAGGTGTAGCACAGTGTGTTTATGCAAAAATGAACTGAGAAAGAACATTGACTGCTATTAAACAATTGTTTCTCAATGGCTGGAATACCCAACTATGCTACTCTTCAGAAGGAAGGAGAAAAATAAATCTGAATGCCATTCAGGTTGGAGTATTTTATTCTGTGTCATTTTGCTATAGGTTGCCTAACTATATATAGTGGAAATTTTCAATCAATTAATAGATGTTATAGTTCCTTGACATTTAGAAATAAACCATTTTGTATTTAAAAGACATAGAGTATTAGGGTTAAAGTACTGTAGCTGGGAAATGTTTTATGCAAATATTACATTGCCATGTTATTTTATAAGACTAATTCATTGCTTATTATTTGAATGACAATGCAGATGAAATTTATTTTTGAATTTAGCAGTTAACATTTAAGAAGAGTGTTATCTGCCATTTGACATACGGATCATAAAGCATTTTGTAAGGCCATAACTAACTGTGAATTACATTTTGAAAGAGAAGCTGCTTGAATAATGTTGAAAATGTTATAGTTAATATTATTTGCAAATTGCCTTATATAAGCGAAGTTGCAAGGAACTTATAAACTTGCTTATATAAAGCAATTTAGGTGACGCCCTTAGTATTTATAAAAATATTTGGGAAGAATTAGTGTTTGAGTTTCAGTTACTGTGGACAAGTTGATGCAGAAGCAGAAAAAGAAACTAATGAGGATATTTTTAAAAAATAATTGATTTGATACAATAGAAGCATTACATCAAAATAGCAAAAATCTCTACACATCCAGTACAGTGGTACCTCTGATAACGTATTTAAGCCGTTCCCAGAGGCAATTCGTTATCAGAAAACAATTGCCATCTGAAACGTGATTTCCCATTGAAATGAATGGGAAACCACTTACTCTGTTCTGGAGGTCCAAGAAAAGAGGCAAAGAAGTCGCCTCTGCTGCCTCCCCCTCCTCCTCCTGCCTGCTTCCTCCATCCTTTTCCAGGGAGGAGAAAGAGGGGGTTGCCTGGATCAGCTCGATTTCTCCAAGGGGGGAATCAATGTTTTCCCTGTCTCCTTTTCCTCCTTCTACATCAAAAGCCAAAGGAGAACCAAATCCCCACATCTCCAATACCCCTCCTCCCGACTTCCACCCTCTCCCCATTATATGCCCCCCATAGCATTTTCCCCCTGATTTCATTGCACCCACCACCTCCTCTGTCTTCTTGAAATTTTTTCCTCTATTTCCAGTGACCATAGGACTTTGGGAGGGGAGACAAACCACGTGGAGAGCAGCACCTTCCTAATGGTCATTTCCTGCCACTCTAGGAAGTGGAACTCACTGCTTTCCACCCTTGGAGGACCTAACCCTAACCCTAACCCTTGGGGGGGGGGCAAGACCTAGAATGATCAAAGAAGTTCACACTGGCAAAAATTGTATAGTTTAGTACAGTGGTACTTTAGTTTACGAACGTAATCAGTTCCGGAAGCAAACCAAAATACTCATGTATCAAAGCAAATTTCCCCAGAGAAAATCATGGAAACTTACCTGATCTATTCTGGGCCCCCAATTCCCAAGATTTCCTATGAGGAAATTTGCTTTGACCGGGAGCCACAGCTGCCCAGGGTGCACTGAGGAGGCCATGGCCAGGCCCTTGTTGGGGCCGGGTCGCACTGAAGAGGCTGCGACTGTGCAGCCCAGAAGTCACTGCCAGTCAGTGTTGGGCTGGCCGGATGCTCTAGAGGCCCATTCCAGGAAATGCTGGGCCGGCAGTGAGCCCCAGAGGCCTCTTCCAGTCTGCCAGAAGTCAATTCTGGTTTGCCGGAAGCCACTTCCAGTCCATGCCAATGCCTGGCACAGCCCCACTGCATAGCCCAGAGGCTATTCTGGGCAGCGCCAGGCCTGGAGCGAGCTATGGAGGCCCCGCACAGGCCCACCATGTGGCCTGGAACAGGCTCCAAAGGCCTGTTCCAGGCAGCACAGGGCTTGTGCTCAGGTAAGCTTTGCTTGCATACTGGAGCAAGGCTCACAAACTGAGGCAAATGTTTACTAAATATTTTATTCAGTTTGCAAAATGCTTGCCATCCAATGTACTCGTAAACTGAAGTACCACTGTATAATAAATTGCGGCAGTGTAGGCCATTGAATCAATGGAGATACAATGAACCAATTCTTCATACATTTCATTGATTCAAATCGGCCTACTCTTGTGGCACCTCAGTATGCTAAACAATGGTACTGATGTGTACCCAAATTCTGTTATAAGCATCCTATTTACACAAAGCCCACTGAACATTGGTTGTGGTCTTTGCTGCAAGAGTAAATTGTGGAGCAAATAACTGCTGGGAGAAAGTATTAGAATTATTGCACGGCAATAGTAATGGGATGATAAATGAACTACAGTAGTATCTTGGATAACGAATGCCTCTGTTAGTGAAAAATTTGGATAGCATAATGAAAGTTCTGGGAATAGGAATGTTTTGGATAACGTAATTTTCTTATTGGATTCCTCTGAAAAGGAAATGTTCATACAGGATGCATTGCACACACATCCCCCCCCCCCCGGAGTTTGTGGAAGACTGGGAGGAGTTAGAGCATTTTTTCATTGTGTTTGGGAGCCATCTTGGACATTTTTTTGCTGAGGGATTTGGACCTTTTGAATTTGGAAAGGTAGGGAGCTGAGGTTTCCTTGCTTTCTTTTGGGTTTTTGCATTGGTTTTGATTGCACTTTTGGCAGGAACATCTTGGGGTTTGTTTTGGAACCAGGTTTTCTTCATCTTTGCACTGCTTTTCATTGCTTTGAAGGCGGGAACAACCTGGGGTTTCTTTTGCTGCTTTCTCTTCTTCATCTTCGTACTGCTTTTTGTTGCACTTTTGGTGGGAATGACCTTTGTTTTGGAGCTTGCTTTTGTTCATCTTTGCATTTTTTCCCATTGCACTTTTGGTGGGAACAGGCTGGGGTTTGTCTTGTTGCTTTCTTTTGTCCATGGTTTTGTCTATATTTGTGTTCTGGGGTGTGTGTGTGGAGTATTCCAGTTCTGCATGCCTTTAAAGTGCATTTTATAAAGAGGTCTGTAGGGGAAATTTGCTTTTTTTGCCTTTTTTCAGGCCTCTGGAATTCATTAATTGGTTTCCCATTCATTTCAATGGGAAACTGCATTTTGGATAGCGTAATTTTTGGATAGCGTAATGGCTCAGAGAATGAATTAATTACGTTATCTGAGGTACCACTGCACATGTAAAATGCCTTACTATTTATTTATTTATTTATTTATTTATTTATTTATTTATTTATTTATTTACCACCCATCTGGCAGCAAGCCATGCTGTCCTATTTCATGCAGATGATTCCCAACTTAGAAATTGTCTTACCTGAAAGAGTGGGTCAAAGCCTCAGTAGAATTCACAGCCTAGTCATGCTCTTTGTGAATATGTAAAAGAAAAAGACAGGGGAGAAAGAAAGAAAACAAGAGAATAAATATGAGTGCTTAAGTCAACTGGTCAACTTTGAAACTTGGTGCATAAATAGCAGCAGATGGGGGTATTTATTTGGGGATGGGGCAGGATATCTTCTGCTGTTCCATTCTTGAATGATGGTGCTAATGGAGTGTCTGAGTGAGTATCCTGCTTGCATAGGCTTGTTTGTATGTTTGTACTTGCATGCATTTTTAAATCTGAAAAGTAAGTATTATCCTAGTTTTGCCTTCTTCTCCATCAACTACAGTGAGTGCCATGGGGGCCATGAGGACTGCATTGGAGGCCTTGATGGACTTTGGTTTTAGATCAGTGTTTGATATCAGTAATGCATTGGATAAGGACAAAGAAACTGAAACTTAATCCAGATGAAACAGAGGTGCTTCTGGTCAGTCAAAAGGGAGATCAAAGAATAGGGATGCAGCCTGTACTGGATGGGGTTACTCTCCCATTGAAAAAATAGGTATGCAGCTTGTGGGTGATCTTGGATTCATCTTTGAACTTAGATCAGG
>JAHTLZ010000204.1:21276736-21289907 GCA_023846285.1 Phrynocephalus versicolor | reverse complement strand
CAAAGGTGGCACTTGGAGCCCTTTCGGTGGGCACCTGACATCGCCCCATTCACAGCCAACTATATTCAGGTTAAATTGCTATATTGCCACTTTGGGCAAATTGCAGTTTGGACACTCAATCTCTCAAAGGTTTGCCATCATTGTCCTAGTGGAAGCCTGGTTCTACGATCAGTTATCCTCTGATTGCATTGCAAAAATCAGTAAATATGATTGGAGAAAGCAGAAATGTCAGAAACATGGTTTGATCAATAAACATCTAGCTCATCTTGTTATGTTGAATGGAATCTATTAAGTTATAGATGAGAATTGATTCAAGGTAATGATGATGCTTTACTGGAAAATGCTTCCACTGTAACTGTCTCTACAATTCCTGAGAGTATAACACCAGTGTTGTATATTTGGAATATCTCTTCTGCTTAATTTTTAATTGTGTGTGTTGTGTTGTGTTGTTATGGTTGTGACTGACTTTTCGTGACCCCATGTCCATGGAGTTTTCTTGGCAGGAATACTGGAGTGGTTTGCTAGTTCCTACTCCAGGCGCCTACAGCACCTGGTATTCCCTGGTGGTCTCCCATCCAAGTACTAACCAGGGCTGACCCTGCTTAGCTTCCGAAATCAGGCGAGATCGGATATGCTTAGGGCTTCTAGGCAGCAGTAATTTTTAATTATTATTTATTAAAAACAATATTGTGTTTTACTTCTGATATCCTTCCTTTTATGACTTAATGGCTCGTTTATCTTTTCCATCCCCTTCTGTAAGATCCACAGTTAGGGATTCTACCCCTTCTCCCCAATAACTGTGTTCACATTGTAGGATTGCTCTTACCACTAAACTGCTTTTGTTCAAGTTCAAAAAATATCCACTATCTATTAACGTAAACTCATTAGATCAAATGGATGAGGAGATATTCTTTCTGTTTTGACTGGCACAGTTCTTGAAACAGCTCCATGAAGAGAGCTAGGCGAAGGGGAAGCAGCAGTTTGCGGGCTCCTTCGTAGTCCCAGTTTACTCTCCAGCCACACTGCTCTGGGCATCCTAAAAGCAGAGTGGCTGGAGAGTAAACTGGGGCTATGAAGGAGCCCACAAACCACTGCCTCTCCTTTTCCCAGCTCTCTGCATGGAGCCATTTTGGCGGTCTTGAAACGACTCCCCCTGGCTTTCCTGACATTTAGCACCCAATCCACTTCTCTGCCCAGGTGCTACTCTTTCGGAAAGTGACGATTGAAGAACAGGCTTTTGAATTTCCTGCCGCAACAGCATCCTCACTGTGGCCGCGGAAAATTCAAAACCCCGCTCTTCGATCTTCACTTTCCCAAAGGTTAACATCCTCTGGGAAAGCGAGTATCGAAGAGCAGGTTTTTGAATTTTCTGAGGCCATAGCAAGGGTGATGCTGCCATGAGAAATTCAAAAGCCTGCTCTTCGATCCTTTCTTTCCTGAAGGGTAGCACCCCTGCTCTTCGATCCTCACTTTCCCAAAGGATAGCATCCGAAGCATTTGTAACCTGGGGTACCACTGTATTCAGGTTAAGTTGCCATATTGGCGCTTTGTGAAAAATAAGTGGCTTTTCAGTTGCACTTTGGGCACTTGGTTCCTAAAAAGTTCACCATCACTGGCATAGGTTAAGTTATTAGTACTATCTTATAAATTAAAAGTTAAGTTCTTTGAGTGTGGATCCTCATGTTGCTGAAAGGGTGCTCATGCAAAAGGCTGAGACATTGCAAAGGCTGAGGAGGAAAAACAAAGAAAGAGAAATTCTGATGTTGGCAAGTGTAATAGGATAGCATTGTTAGAGCTCTAATCTGAAATAGCCTACGCTGAAAATTTGTGTTGCAAATCCAATTTGTGCTCCCCCTCCTCCCAAAAAATATAGGACTATAATCATGCTGAACATTGTAGAATACTTTGATTTTGGTAGAGATGAATGAAGACATGCAAGACCATTTGGTATTATTCTTGAAGTGTTACATTTCCCAGTCTTCGAGAACCAACTCCAGGCGGAACATTGTCTATCTCCCTCTCTTATAGCCTTTCATAGGCAGTTAAAGACTTGTTGTTTAGGGAGGCTTTTGAGACTGGCCACAGCTGATAGTTTCCTTTCCTTACCATAATTTAATTGCTTAAGTTTCTGCATTTTTATGGCATCATCTTATCTTTTTGTCTTGTTATGCTCTATTTTATGTTGATTGTTATCTTGTTTTATTTCTTTTTATATTCTGTTTCTTTATTCTAATGTCCGGCCTTTTGCCATTTGTAATCTGCCCAGGGTAGCCTGTGTGCACTAGCTGGACATGGTTAAAAAATGGAATAAATAAATAAATATTTCCTCTTCTCCTTCCTGTTTTATCTCTTTGGCCCTTCTGCAAACTGTCCAACCCTCTTACTCAGCTCTTCTTGAATACAGCATTGAAAAGGAGGGGAAAATAGGATGAAAAGTAATACATTGTATGATGTTAATGTATCTTCTGAACAATCTTTGTGTATTGTTGATTATGGTTGCACATTTTTGATTTAATTTTTAAATATTCTTTTAGATTAAAAACAGTGTGCTAGTTCTGAGCATGTAATGTTTGCTTTAACATAATTTAATCTTAGGATTGTTTTGTACTCTTTTTTAACAGTTTCTCATTTTTTTCCAGGTATGTCAACATTTTGAAAACAATATAGCAGCATAGGACATAGCAGTGCATTAATTAGATGCATTGTTTTAGCTAAGGGGTTTAGCTATCTGCATTAAAACACATATAAAGTCCCACTTTTGTTAATTTAAAATTCTTTTTTTTGGAAGTGTGTACATATAGCAGTTAGAGTTCTTAAATACTGTATACACACAAATTGTTGCCCTGGTTTTAATGACAAAATAAGGGTTGGGGGAAATTACCAGAATGTTCTGTCTGCTGGATGGACTAAATTTAGAAATGTGGGTTGTATGACCATGACATGGTGATGTTGGGGAATTGTACAGAATAAAAATGGGTTCTCCCCATAGTCTTGAATACCACTGCAACATCACTGTGATTAAATACATTATCTTAAATGCATTATCAGTAGCTTCTCATCTGTTTTCAGATGTGTTTGGACAAACATGAGAGGTACTTTGCTGTAAATTTATTGCATGGTTGTTGGTACACTGAAGTTTCTGTGAAGCTGTCAGGTGTTAAAGGCATATTCCAAATTATACATTTATTCAGATTTCTAAACCCCTAATTATAGTTATTTGTATGTATTATTACATTATAGTTCATAGAGAGAACATTATTTATTTAAAATTCCTTAAATGTTCCTTTGAACAAGACAAGTTCAAACTATTTTGTAGGCAAAGGTATTGTTGGCACAGATAATACCTTCTGGAAAAGCTGCAGTATTAGTCTTTAGCTAGCACCAGTAAATTAAAAGTGTTTTTATGTCATCTGATTGTGGTATGCTGCTTCCTGCTTTCTGTATCCCAGTGATTTTAGTGGAGCTTATTTCCAATTTATTGATCTAGTACCACAGCCAAACGTTATGTTGACCGAAGCCCTGTAGAAATCTGATTGAACACACCCAGTGTTTTAGAATCTCTGACCTCATGTTGCTTAAATGCACAATGCTTCTGATCTGTGCAGGATCATAATCTTGAACTTTTGGGAAATGTGGGGAAAGTTAAGTGATTTTAATTATACCAAATCTATAATTTACATACTATAGAATCCACCCACCCACCCAATCACTCTCTTCTACACTTCATATGTATCATCCTCTTGCCCCCCCCCCAAGAGTATATGGTAGAATCAAAATAAAGGCAGAATAATAACAGTCTATGATATTGTTGTCTGTCCTTTCTTTCACCTTTCCTTTACTGCACTATCTTGTCTGTCTGATTCTCACAGGAGACATGGATTACAACTGGGACCATACGTCTTGGCATAGCAGTGAGGCATCCCCAATGTCTTTGGTGAGACATGTGGAGCCTTGCCATTCAGTTTCCTTTACCATTTCACACTTCCTTTGTTTTATTTACATCTCCGCTTGTTTTTCTTTTTGTATTCTTTTTATCCCACACCTGTAGGGGACAGTCAAAGGGGAAAAAGAAAAACTAGTGAGCAGGCAGTTTTATCGGACTCTAACATCTTATCTCAGAGACAAAAGAAAATGGTGTGTTTTGGTGGCCACTCTTTGGAAGAGGACTTGGAATGGTCTGAGCCTCAGATTAAAGACTCTGGGGTAGACACGTGTAGTAGCACAACTCTAAATGAAGAGCATAGCCATAGTGAAAAGGTATTGGCTCTGTGGTGCCTGCATTTTAATCTTCTCATTTGGTCTTTGTTTGCTCTCTGTCACTCATCAAAACAGATAAATAATTTTTAAAAGACAAGTTCAATCAAACGTTTCTGAAGGCGCAGAAAAGAAAAACAAAACCACAACTACTGGATTGCTTGGCTATTTTGATTTTGGAAACATTTGATAGAAAATATTATTCAGGCACTAAAAATAAGTATTGCTTTTATGGTCACACAGTAGCGATGTCACCTTATATCATAAAGTGACGAAACAATGAGATACATTCTGGATTGGCATGTTTGATTACTATCATGATGTTCCTGGGTTGAAATTAAATTAATAGTTTAACTCCCAGGTTGGAAAAAAAGTTGGTGGGAAGAAAATCTGCTTGTACAGAAAAGTTGTTTTTCTTTTTTTCCCTTTTATTGCAATGTTGATTCATTTGTTTTGTTGTCATGTCATTTTTGTGCTTTGCTGAGTAGTGTTTGTCTTTGTCACCTGCTATGGGCTTTTATTACTGTTTTTTGCTTTCTGTTTGAGGTTTGTAATAAGTTATGTGCTGCCAAGAAATAAGATGAAAAGAATTATGTGCATGCTAATTTTTGCATGTGTAAGAGCATGAAATTAGTGCACAAATGTGAAAAAGTGCTATGATTACACAGAACCGAAGGTGATATATATAAATTTTTAATTACAACATATTAGCTATATTACGGAGTAATGCTAATATGTATTATTTTTCAATTAACTTGGTAATACTCAGTTGTGACATATTAATATGTAGTATGATGGATGTTACTGCTGTATATTATTTAAATGTATACTGTTGAAGCTTAAGTGGGTCTTAGACTATGAACATCGGTAACCAAAGTTGGAAGCAAGTTCTGCTAAAGTTGATTAACAATTAACAAAGTTTAGATTTAGACTGTTAGTAAAATCTGTTGCTTTGTTACACAATAACAGTATTACTACATTATGAGTTGCCTGAGATAATGTCTTAATCATATTATGTTTTAACTCAACGTATTTAAAAATAATAGTAGTTGTTGGGTTTGATCTCACCTTCCTTTTAGCCCTGTTCAATATAATATTCCCTGTGTATAAATGATCATATAGGGCTAAAGCCAGTTGCTAGTGCCAAACAGAGACTGGAACGTATTAAATCAATGCCTCCATAAATCCCATTGTTTTAATGAGTTTACCTGAGTTGGGACTAATACCTGGATTTAGCTCATAGTGCCTAATGATGTGTGTGTATGTGTATATGTATGTGTGTGTGTGTATATATATATATAAATTATCAAATTGGCTTTTCATGTAGAGTTATGATGTATATAAATTTGGAAATAGGTCATAACTACTAGTGCTTTACCTTGAAAGGTTGATAGCAGTCCTGATTTCTATCCATAAATTTAGCAGTAGTTGTGTAATCATAGCTGTTTCACAATGCTTTAAAATCGTAACTACAGTAAATATTAAATCTGAGATTTTTTGGGGTGCAGAAACTGAATTATACTGATTTCTTTTTTCTTCTTCTTAAAACATATACCATTTAGCATCCTGTAACCTGGCAACCATCCAAAGATGGAGATCGTTTAATTGGTCGGATTTTATTAAACAAGAGGCTAAAAGATGGAAGTGTGCCTAGAGATTCTGGAGCAATGCTTGGACTGAAGGTTAGTGATGCAGCTTTTCTTAGGAGTTAAAATTCAGATGCAAGACTTTTACTATGTACATATAATAAACTGTGCATGTGTTAATGAGTACTGATGAAATGTCATAGCTTCCAAAAGTGCTATTTTGGTATTTAATTAACCTGAAAAAATATGTCTGACAAAGTGGACATGCCCATAAAATGTAATAGTCAGTCTTTAAGGTGCCACATGCTTCATCTTGTGTTTTGTTTTGGTTCTTTGGATTTTGCCTGTATGCTTCCACAGACTAACATGCTACATCTTCCAAAACTGGACAGTTACTCTTGTTTATGAATCATAGTCTAATGGCACAGAACAATGTCCAGAATCCTATTTGGTAGTTCCTCTGGCATTAATGTTGTGGTTATATGCTACCTAGTCACCTCTGACTCATGCGACCAAATGAATCAGCCCTCTCCAAAATGTCCTGTTCACAACTGCTCTGCTCAGCTCCTGCTGACTCAAGCCCACGGACTCTTTTAGACAGTCAGTCCATCTCATTTTTTGTTTCCCTCTTTTCCTGACACTACTATAATTGCATAAATCTCAGCAGCAAATTACTGATTGTGAATATGTCACCACTTGTCAACATTCCAGCATAGAACCTTAGCCTTTGAGAGTGACAGATATATAAGCAGCTGCAGTGACCGACTGGGAAAACTTATTTTTCTTACCCTGGTATAGCAGGGTAAATTTGTCGCTGCTGTGTACATTATCAGCTTAGGTTGGAACTGTCTTCAAACCACCCTGGGTATGTATGCTCAGCTTCCATTTTGACCAGCAGTACATAAGAACATAAGAACAGCCTTGCTGGAACAGGCCACAGCCCATCCAGTCCAGCATTCTGTCACAAACAGCAACTCACCTTTTGCTTCAGGATATTCCCAAGCAGATGTCTTCACCTGTTTATGATTCCCTGCAAATGGCATTGAGAGATAGCCTGCCTATCTCTCCAACCCGTAGGTTGTCCTTAGGCATCCATAATGATAGCTATTGATACCCTTGTTCTCCATGATCTTGTTTAACCCCTTCTTAAAGCTGTCAAAGCTGACAGGTGTCACCACTTCTTCTGGCAGGGATTTCCATAGGCCAGTGATCCTTTGGGTGAAAAGGGATCTTGTTTGTTTGAGATCTAACACCCAAAATTTTCATGAAGTGCCCCCCACCCCCAGTTCTAGTGTTGTGCGATAGGGAAAACCAGTTTTTCCTTATCAACTTTGTCCACACCATGTATGATTTTGTAAACTTCAGTCAGGTCACCTCTTAGATGCCATCATTCAAGAGTGAAGAGGCCCAACCGTTGCAGCCTCAGGCGGTAAGGAAGGTGCTCCAGTCCCCAAATCATTCTGGTTGTCTTCCTCTACACTTTTTTCCATTTCCATAATATCCTTCTGGAGGTATGGTGACCAGAATTGTATACAATCAGAGATGGGCATGAAATGAACTTTTGGTTTGTTTTGTTATTCATTATTCGTTTTGTTACCTAACAAAATGAATAATGAACTGCCCCCTCTAAGAAAAATAAAACAAAACAAAACAGAAATTTCCATTTCATTCCGGTTCACTTTTCATTCCGCTGGTGTTTCCTACCTGTGACTGGTGGTCCGGTCTATCCTCGCTGCCACCCCCAGTCCCCAGGGAGGGGGCTCCCAGAAAAAAAAAGCTGACTGGCCCACGCTACAGCTGGTAGGTGGGCCACACGGTTGGCCACTTTAAACAAATAAGAAAAATGCTAAGATAATTTAAAAAAAAAAAAAAAACGGCCCATGGGCTGGCAGAACAAAATAAAAAATACAGAAAATTAAAAAACCCGATCTGACCCGCGGGCCACTGAACCGGCCCACAAGTGCTGGACCCAACCCGTGGGCCACTGACCTGACCCATGGGTCACCGAACAAGCCTGTGAGTGCTGGACCCGACCTGTGGGCCACCAACCCGACCCATGGGTTGCTGAACTGGCCCGCGGGCCATCAGAATAAAAAAATAAAAAGCTGACCAGCCAGCGGTACAGCTGGTAGGCAGGCTACATGGTCAGCAAGTTAAAATAATAATAATAATAAAAATAAAATAAAATAGTCACTGCCGAACTGGCCTGTGGGCTGGTAGGATTAAAATAAATAAATAAACAATAACAAAAATAATTTAAAAACCCTGACTGGTGGGGTTCAAAAGAAAAGAAAAGAAAAGAAAAACCCCAAACTAAAACGAATTACAAAATGAATTATTTTATAAAAATCATTTTCTCATTAACAAAATAAAACAGGGTGGGAGAACGAATTATGAAACAAAATGCCATTTTGGCGTTTTGTGTCCATCTCTATATACAATACTCCAGATAGGGTCTCAACATAGATTTATAAAGAGGCAAAATCATATTTGGTAGTTATCTGGCATTAATGTTGTGGTTATATGCTATCTAGTCACCTCTGACTCATGCGAGCATATGAGTCTAAGGACAACCTCTGTGTTGGAGAGATAGGCAGGATACCTCTCAATGCCATTTGCAGGGAATCATAAACAGGTGAAAACATCTGCTTGGGAATATCCTAAAGCAAATGGTGAGCTGCTGTGTGTGACAGAATGCTGGACTGGATGGGCTGTGGCCTTTTCCAGCAAGGCTGTTCTTATGTTCTTAAAATGACACTTGCTGACTTATTTTCTATACCCTTCCTAATGATCCCTAGCATTGAGTTTGCTTTTTTCACTGCTGGGGCACACAGACTTTATTATTTGTAACAAACCTGACTAAATAATCAGACCAGAATAATTGATAAAGGCCTGTTTTTTGCCCCCTCAGTTTTGTTAGTGTTCATTCCATTTTGCTGCCAATTGCCTAAAGAACTCCCCTCTCTGGTCACATCTCAGAAAATGCCAGTCCCGGTGAATTTTTCTCATCATCACAGCCAATCAAAATTGGGTGTTTGTCTCTCCCCCAACCCTCTTTGAAATAAGAACTGAAATAACACTTTATATTTTTCCATGTACACATGTATGTGATCTCCTGAACTGAACTTCATTAAACCTTATCCCCCTTCACGTTGGCAGAGACAGACAAATAAACTTTTTCATGCTTTGCAATATGATTTCTATCTCCCTGTTATTTAACAGCAGCAATAAAACAATTCTCCCTACCTTTTGAAAGTTACAATGTAAAAGTGAAAGATGCATGTAATGATAATGAGGTTGATTTTTATTTGGAAAAACTGTAGGTACTGTTTGATCTCGGTGCTCAGAACATTTGATGTCCCTCAATTCCCGGTTCTCAAACATGAATATGTCTTTATTGTACTGGACTGTATATTACTGTAAGCTGCCTTGGGTCCTTTTCCAAGCAGAAAGGCAGTGTAAAAATACTCTAAATAAATAAATAAACAAATTCTTGGCAGAGGGTGTGTCTTTTGTATCAGACTTTAGTTGGTGGATCTCAGAAATCTTGTAAAGAAAAAGAAAGGTGTTTCCATTAACATGAAAAATATCCATCACTGCACTAGGTTTTGATTACATGATTCGGGGTCACCATTTCAGCTATATCCCTTACAAATGGACTTGTACAATTTCCTCAGTCTACTCATTGATCCTTCATGTGCTAATAATGAGTAACTTCAGCAGAAATAAGGCATTGCACAGGTGTCTATTTAGCATGTCCATGATTAAATGGTCTCAGGGCTGTTCTACGAAGAGCAGATTGTTGGATTTTAATTATTTATGTATTGAGCTGGTGACAACTACAGTTCTCTAGTTTGTGTATTTGTTATATGTTACAAGATTGAACAGCCCTCTGAAACTTCAATCCTGATTCTTCAGAGAAAATGAAATTCACTTCATAACTGCCTGAACAGCATGTGGATTTCTTAACTGTAAGGATTGGTCCGTTTTCCATTCTGTGTATATACAGTAGCTTTCAATACCAGTTCAGTCTGAAATATTCAATACCAATGCATAGGTAATTCACAGTTTACTGGCATGTTTTGACAGCTAATTAACACAAATTTAAGAAAAATCTTACTGACTTGTCAGGCAAAATCGAAAGGCACTTTAGAGGTTAAGTATTATGTTTTAATGTGAGCTTTCATTGAACTTCTTAGCCCTCTAATTAGAATTTAAGGTGCTGCAAGGCTTTTGTATTATTATTATTATTATTATTATTATTATTATTATTATTATTATTATTGTTGTTGTTGTTGTTGTTGTTGTTGTTGTTGTTGTTGTTGACTGATAAGCTTGCACAGACTAATATGGCTATCTTTTCTGAATCTGCACCTTTGCTAACAGTTTCCTACCCTTGAAACCAGCCATTCTCAACCTTTTTTTATACACAATATAAAAAAGCTAAATCAGGATTGTATAAATTGCAAAATGAAACTTATAAGAAGGTGTGAGAAGAGTTGTTTCCAATCTGTGGCCCCCTTCAGATGTTCCAGGGTATCTATAATGTTGCACTTTTTTCCTATTTTTAACTAGGTTGTTGGTGGAAAAATGACTGAATCAGGTCGTCTGTGTGCATTTATCACCAAAGTGAAAAAAGGAAGTTTAGCTGATACAGTTGGGCATCTTAGGCCAGGTAGGAGACGGAACTTGAATTGAATTTTGTACTATTTGCTGTTCTTGGAATCACAAGTCTGTGTTACACAATCACTGAAACTCTTACAAGAAGTGCTGATTGATTTGGAAATCCCTTTCTTCATGCAGAAGCAGATTTCTGAAAAATGAAACTGCTAGTACGATTTTACCAGCAGCTGTAATTTTAAAAATGAAAGACTTCCCGCACAGCCCCCAACAGCATCCCTTGGATGAAAGGGATTTCATGGGGGCCTCAGGACCTTTGGAGGGGAACCATCAGTTTGTTATTTGTAAAAAATTGCTGTGGCTAATGTTATCCGTCTTATGTAGCATAAATTAAGGAACAAGATTCCAACCAAGTCCTTCCTTGCCCTTTTGGCACACACTTGTATGGTGGGTTGGCATCAATGTTTCCTCTATCTTCAGCTCTCTTAGGCAGGGCTCCCTTCTTTATATGTGTCACTTCACGCACACCCAGTGCATGCACCCTCCATGGGTTCCATTGCAATTGGTACAAAAAGTATTGATTTTGGTGCGCAGAGGAGGAGCCTTGTACAGTGGGAGGCAGATGCATATGCACATTCACACCTTAGAGCAATCCTTGGTTGGTACACATTTGAAAATCCAAGCAGGAATTTCCAGGGAGAACTCGCTGTGACCTATGGTGTTTGCCTTCCACAGGCATAACAAAGACATTGGATTTTGACCATTGCACTAGTGTGGCTCACGGACTGGCTGTGTCGTGTGTCTTGATCAAAATTTCATATCCCTGTTATCTTGATGAGCCACCCATAAACTCTAGAATACTACTATTCAGAGAATTTGCCCCCCGTGAGAAATCCAATTACAGCTGTTTTAAGCCAAGGATTTCCAGACTTTCCAATTACATTATTGCTGTCTTTGAAACAACTCATGTTGTTTCCAATCTAAATCTAAAGGGTTGGCACAGATTACATACAACAAAGACTAATATGTGTAAAGAAGTGAGCTAAAGTTCGCAATATTTGTTGGGAATTAAAAACCAACTAAGTGTAAATTCAAGATGCCACAAGATTCTTTTTTCCTGCAGAAAATTAGCATAGCTTGAATAGAGGTCTCTTAAATTGTATTCTCAACTTGTAGTCATAATAGATAAAATCTTTTGTAAGTTCAGAAAGTTCTCAATTGATCATAGCGGTTATAATTAGCATGTTTTTACTAAATGGCTTAAGTTGCTTCTAGCAAATTTTGTTTTGTGATTGGACACCGAAAAGGGCTTAATCTGGAAGTCTCTGATCACCCAGGCTTTTGTCTCTGAGGAATCATGTTGTGGGGGGGGGGGGGACAGCTCTTTCGTAATGAGTTTCATGTTTGATGGCATTACCATTTAGCTATCACTTAACGTGAAGAATGCTGAAATCAATGCCTTACTACCTAAAATATAATCATTTTGGTAAACCTGTTAATGGATGGCTTTTACTTTGTAAAATATAATAGAAGATGAATAATAGAAATGAAACAATATAGCAGTCCGTCTGTACTTATACCTTAATAGGAAAAATCTGTTTCACTACATTTTTTTCTTAAGGTGAAATACTCTCTTATTTGGATAGAACTGTATCTCTGTATTATTGCTTAGGGCTACCATGTCAGTTTAAAATATATTTCTAAATTTAAATAATGCTGGGCCTGAAACAATCCACAGAGGAAGTTAATCAACCTCACACAAGTTGTTCTTAAACAGAATGTTCTGTCTGTGTTTTTTTTCAGGTGATGAAGTGTTAGAATGGAATGGCAAGTTTTTGCAGGGAGCCACCTTTGAAGAAGTCTACAACATTATTTTGGAATCTAAGCCAGAGCCGCAAGTGGAACTTGTAGTTTCAAGGCCAATTGGGTGAGTTTTATTAGGAATTCCTTTTTCAAATGTTTTAACATATGCACAGAACTTCTTAGAAATAGATTGATTTTAAGTAGATTTTCATGTTTGGCAAACAATTAATTGTTTTTAATCTCTCCCTTCATCGATGCATATCTTGATTACAGCAATGATTACAAAAATCCATAGTTGACCAGGCTTCTGTTTATTTGGAAACTTCCAGCTGATTCACAACATGATTGCCAGATTGTAATTTAGAAATAATCATTGTAGCCATATTTTACTGATACAGAAAGTTCTCCAATAAGTCATGCTTTATAATCCTCTGTATAATTCACAGTCTTGGTTTTGAGTGATAAAGCCCTAACCCAGCTGGTACTAAACAAATATCTAGAACAAGAATGGGAAGAAATTAAATTGAGATCAACTGATAGATTACTGGTGGTTTTCAGTAGGTTGAAAATGTTTAACAGTACCATCAGCAAAACTACTCCTGGCGCAACCTAAATTGTGCTGCTGAAATGAGGAAAGCTGCATCTGGAGAGATGCAAGTAGGTGTTTTTTTTTCATGGAAGGATGACGACCTTCCTTGAAATGTAATACTAAAGAAAAGATAATAATGAACCAGATAACTGGCTTCAAAATAATTTACTTCTAGAGGGGCATGTGTGATTCAGGCTTAAAGGAATTAAGGCTGGTCTTGCAAACTCATAGTCTGTCAACTTCTGACAGACCCCCCCCCCCCCGAGACGGGGGGGGGGGGTTGGGGGGGTGTGTGGCGGGCCTTGGGTGGTGGCGTCGT
>JAHTLZ010000204.1:21163437-21276726 GCA_023846285.1 Phrynocephalus versicolor | reverse complement strand
ATTCCTTCCTTCCTTCCTTCCTTCCTTCCTTCCTTCCTTCCTTCCTTCCTTCCTTCCTTCCTTCGATTTATATCAATAAAGAGGCTACTCTAAGGCATCTTCTAAGGTCATACTCCCCTTCTTGCAGAGATTAATTAAATTGGGTGATGGAGAGACAACAGTTGTATTCAGGCATTACGGAATATGGTAGGATTCTCAAGGTGATTAGTGGAAGTTCCTAGCTTTGATCTATACTTTATGAGTTTTTCATTTGATCACTGACAGATCAGAAGAGGACAGGTTCTTCTTTGAGTGTAGGTTTTATAGCAAGCATGTTGATAGTCTAGATTGTATATTCTCTGTGTAATCTGAACAAACACAAAGGAGTCGTGAAATACGATCTTTACTCCAAGAGGGTTACTTCGGTTTTTTTTTTTACATGCACAAGCTATACCCATACGGTCTTATGGTTGGAAAAGAAGTGATTCCTACTGTGCCCCTCCCCCCAGACACTTGGTGTCTCTCTCTAGTCATAAGAGGTCTGCCAGAGAAAGAAGGGATTGATCCATTTTATTTTCATGATAATTGTAGAAGATGGTGCTTTACTTCTATTGTTTCTGAAGGTCCAAGATGGTAGATCACAGAGAGTGATCTGAAACTTCTCAGCACTCACTCTTCTGCATGGAATTATTAAATGTCTATAGTTAAAAGGTGAATTATTCATAAAAGGCTGTATTATTATCATGCAGATGCCATGCAAAAACTGCCCTATTTGCTAGAGTGTTTAACTAAAAATAGCTTTTAATCTCCCTATGGTTCTGTGGATGTTTATTCTCTGCTGCTATTCTAGTTTTCTAGTGTTTAATTGCTTTATTATTGTAGTATGTTTCTTATTTTCCATCTTAGTGATTTTAGTAAAATAGTATTTTCTGTGAAATTATGGGTAAAGCAAATAATCCTTTGTCTAATTTCATATATTGAATCAATACAGATTATTTTCACCACACAGGGTGACTTTTTCATAGCAATGTCATAAAAGTCTCTGTGTGTTTTTGTTTTGTGAAAAAATTAACATTGAAATCCAGTGTAAACAAAATTATAGGCCATACTTTGTTGTTACATGAACAGCGTGTAAGTCTTGGACCTGTGCCATTCCACCTGAGGAAAACATTGAAAGCGTCTATTTTCAGTTGTAACTAATTAAAATTAGTTCCCAATACAAAATAGGACCAAATTGTAGTTTATTGCTTTGTTTGGGCCATGGCCACAAACACAATATGAAAAAATCTAGGTCTAATCAGGATTGTATAAGTCATATTATGAACCTTATAATGTGGTGTGTGAAGAATAGTTTCCAGTCTACGGAACCCTTCAAATGTTCCAGGAATCCTGTTGAGAATGGCTGGTTTAATGTATCCTAATTTGTTTATCAGAGCAGATGATGCAGGCACCAAAAGCTTACATAATGATTATTAGTACATTGCCATGCATTCAGATTTAAAATCTAATAGGTTTAATGCAGAAACACACTTGAGGCAAGAACTATAGAAGCAGTTCTTTAGGAAACAATCAAAGTAAAAAGTATAATTAATATTCTGATTATTAGGATTTGAAGCACACTTAAAGTTTTGACATTGCTCTTTTAAAACTGTAAAGAGGTTTTTGTGGGAAGCTTGCTTGTATCCAACCTACTGTGAAGATTACAATTTATTCCAAAGAAATTGTGTTTTTGTGTTATATTTGTTTGGGTCCCTTTTAGCCTATTTCATACTTGGATGTCAACACATTGTCAGTCACAGTTTATTAGCAGACCACTTGTAGAAGCTGATGAGGTAACAATGGATTCAGCAATTATTCATGCCTCTGAGATAGTCTGCTTGGAACAAATCAGTTTCTGAATTTAAAAAGTAGTTGGTCTCTATATTACAACACTGGACCTCTGTCTCAGATGTATCCATTCAACTGTTTGGAGACAATGCCTTGTGTCTACTGGTGTCTGCCATAGGCCAGACACTGTTGACAGATCTCCTGCCTCCTGCACTCTATACCCTGTACACACTCTAATCTGCCTCAAAGACCTGGGAGCAATGTGCCCTCTTATTTCCGTCCCCGCTACATGGGGATGTGTTCCATATGTGAGCATATCTGCACACCCCCTCCCCCAATACAGTTGCAAATGGAACAAAATGGTTGCAATGGGCGCACAGAGGTGGAAAAGCCATCCGCAGAGAGGGCAGAGGCATGCAAGCCCCTGCACACATGTGTCTTAGAGGGACCCTTGGTTGGGTAACTGAGTGGAGTAGATCAGCAGGACACGGAGAGGAGTGCTGAAGGAGTTAAAGAAAAATGGGGACAATTAAGTGCTGTTGTAGGAGTGGAGCAAACTCATATGGCATTCTCTGTAACTTATAAATTTATTTGTTCCATGATCTAGGTATTCTGCTATATACAATTCTATTTTTAAATTTAATGTTTTGTGGTAAAAAAAAATCTGGATTTAATAGAAACAAAGTAATCACATTTTGCTCTTCACAATTTCAGGGATATTCCCCGAATACCTGACAGTACACATGCACAGTTGGAGTCCAGTAAGTTTACTTTTTCTTCATCACTTAGAAGTAATTTCACATATCTCAACTAAGGGGGAAATTGGAAAGATGCTTATATTTCCCCTGAATCTTGCCTCTTATAGGTATATTTCTTCTGCGTGACTTATCCATCTTTTTAATCTCTGTTTAATAATAAGCTGTGAAAAGTCTAGAAAAATAATGCCAGGATTGTGTCTTATGCCCTCACTCCCATACACTGTTCTTTATTAAAACGTGTAGTGGGGGAGAATGTAGTGAATAAAAATATCATTGACTTCAATCCAAACTTTTTAATTTCCTGGTTTTTGTTAATATTGTATACTACAGAAATTATTAAATATAACACATTTCATGAAGTTGGAGATTTAAACATCAGAAAGTTTATATTTAAAGACATAGACCTCTTCCCTGTGATCTCTGTATTGCACCTATGTGGAAACTGGATCAGAAAGGTCCAGAATGCACTGCTGAAAATGTAAAGCTTTTTCCCACCCCATTATGCTATGTGCATGCTCTAAGCTACCATTGGTTTCATCCAGGTTCTCTCAGTCTGCCACATGAACAGCCTCTCAGAGAAAGTGTTCTGCACAGCAAACTCTTTTTTGGTACTCCTATTGTTACTTACCTTCTCTTTCCTTTGTTTTTCCTTCCTTCATCTTTGTTAGATCCTGAAAAAAGCAAATAAAAAGTAGTTATTTCCCTAGTTTTGATGTCCTTCTCCCACCCCACTTCTTAGTCCACCAGGTACCTATCCTGTCAAAATATATGGCCTTTCTGGCACTGTTTATAACGTACACTTATTGTGGGGTAAATATTTTCCATATTGACCACCACACTGTTTGTACTGTCTTGGGAAGGCACACAAAAATGGGGTTAAGTTAAAGGAAGCCAGATTTTGGTTGAATATTGGGAAAACCTTCCTGTCAGAGTAGTGGGAAAAGTTACCTCAAGACTTGGTGAGTGCTCCAACACTGAGGGCAGATATCCTTTGATTTGCATTCCTACATTAGACATGATAGCCTTTTAGGCTCCTCCATTATCCTATGACAGTGTTTGCGAACCTGTGGCACGGGTGCCAAAGGTGGCACTCAGAGCCCTTTCTGTGGGCACCCAACATCGCCCCTTCACATCCACTGTATCCAGCTTAAATTGCTGTATGGGCACTTTGCAAAAAAATTAGTGGGTTTTGAATCGCAGTTTGGGCACTTGGTCTCTAAAAGGTTCGCCATCACTGTCCTATGATAAATGTTATGCTGATAAATAGTTACAATGTAAACTATATCTCTGACCCCTCTGCCCCCCCCTCAAAATCCCCTCTAGCAATGGCCTCTGTTGATCAGCAGACTGGTTCCAACCCATTTTCTCTTATGCAGTCTAATACAAGTCTGAGCAGGTTGAAAACTTCTCAAACGTCCCACCCCCATGAGGCTGTCTAGAACGATCTGAAGCCTGACCCAAGCGCTGAGACCCAGAGTAATCTGTCAGTACATTCAAAACCTTAAGTCTCCATCAGAAGCAAAGACAAAGCAGAGCTTTAGTGTCTGCAGATCTTAAGAATGCAAAGAAACACAAGAAATCAGGCAAGTTTTTGGCTTTGAAACCAGCACTTCCAGTTAACCAGTCAGCAGCATTGGTACTGAAAAAGACCTGTGTAAGGATATTTGTCCTCAGCTGCTCTCAACTTTGCCATCTGCAGCTTCTCAGAATGAAGTACCAGGCCTTGGCTTGATATTAGAAGGGGAATAGCAAAGCTCTCCACCATGTAGTGCTCTGCTTTCACCATTAGCTCATGTGACCTTGAAACCAACAGCATTTCAAAATCCTAGCGGAGAGAAATCTCTACATTACTCAAACTTGATGGTGCAGTCAAGATCAAGATCTTAATATCAACACCAAGTCAATAGATCTATTTCTGATATGATGTATTCTTCAACATATAGATATTCAAGGTCACCATATGTGGACTCGATCTGTAGGAGAGATTATGTTTTTTCTCCTGTGTACAGTACTTTATGGCTCCTTGGAATTTTCCTGGCATGAGTAATAATCTCTGAGAATGACTAGCTTTAGCCACAAAGTAAACTGGTTCCATGTGGAACAGAACTGAACTCCAAAGACAAGGAGGAGAAAGTCATCAGTACGTTCACAGATTCCATCTTCCTCATGCAGTAGACACTGATACCACCAATCTGATCCAAACTTAGGAGGAGACTTTCCCATTCAAAATCTCATATTCCTCACAGGGTTCATTGTTCACATCATTAGCTTTTACCACAGTCTGATATAACAGCTATCTCCTCAGCAAATCTCTCTAGAAGTAGATCTACAAGATAGGTCGGTAGACCTGTCACAGTTCATCCTAGAACAGATATAGCTACTAAATCTATCTATCTATCTATCTATCTATCTATCTATCTATCTATCTATCTATCTATCTATCTATCTATCTATCTATCTATCTATCTATCTATCTATCTATCTATCTATCTATATCAGATTAGTTGGATTCAGACAATGATTCTTCACCCTGTTCTCCTTTTCCATTTATTTCCTCTCCAAAATGTTTTAAGAATGGCAAACTCCTTACAGGGGCCAAAAGAGCAGCTGATCCTGTTTTTGCTCAGCTTCAACACAATACCAATGGTCAAGTACAGCTCTCAGTTCTGCTGACTCTTTAACTTGTTTGTTATGCAGTTTTGGCTTAAGTCTTCCTCTGTTCCTTTGACATGTTATAGAACTGAAAATCTCTACAGAGTTCAAGAGGAGGGAGTCATCTGTCTTGTCAAGTATTTTATGCCTAATTCACTCATAGTTGAAGTCTTTCAAACTAGATCTAGGGGCTCCCAGCACTCAACACCCATTAATAAAGAAGGGTGCAAATTTGGTATTTTAGGATGTGGATTTTTCTCTTCAGCAACTTCAGGAGCCAAGGTATTAAACTAACAAGCAGCCAGGTCTTCAGATAAGCAATTCATATGGGAAAAGCTACACGTGCATCCTTTATTCACATTGTGTATGGAGCATATCTTCCACAAGAAAAGATTCTCAATAGTATTCTCATAACAGTGAAGATGATTGTTCATTGTTCATTACCAGCACATTTCATTTACAAACTTTTGGGAGTGATGTCCTCAACCACAGTGGTTATCAAATGCTCCTGACTGAAAATGAGGCTTTTTTCTTTACCACTTTAGTATCAACAGTGGTTAGATATCAGTGGAGCCAAATGTTGCGAGTCTGACTCCTTGACAAGAGGTGGTCAGTGATTCATAGGGACCACTCCAGCTCTGCAGATCTAAGATTACTATTAAAAGGCTTTTTCTTCTACCAGAACTAATTATGCAACCAAAAATGGTAGATGTTCCTACCCAGTTCATTTATGGGAAGTTAATTGAAGCAATTGCAGTCATCTGTCTTTTTGAGCAAATAGGCTAGCAAACTTAGGACAGGGAGCCTATTGTCAAAAGACATCTGTTCATGCAAAGTAGCCTCCTTGCAGGATGAGAAATCGCATGAACTAACTTGGAATGTCTCGCCATCTTCAAAGCCTTTAGCGCTTTTGAGCTTACTTTGACAGGAAAATTATGCATACAAATAGTAGTTTCTTTCTCTGACAATATACCAATTGACAAAATATTTGAGCCTTTGATGACTGCAGACTTCAGACCCTTGACTTTCAAGACAGTATTTTTACTTTCTGTAGCATCACCTTGGAGAGTAGCTGAGATTTGTGCTTTCAGGTCTGATTTCCCATTCTTACAGTTTCATCCAGATAAAGAAACTTTATACGTTGACATGGACTTCTTACCTAAAGTCATCTCCACTTTCCACTCCACATATCCTGTTCTTTTTCTCTGCCCATAATGCCCAATCCTCTCAGGCCAAGCATTTGAGGCATTTAACACCACAAGAGGCCTGCAAAGATAAAACAAGGAACAGGGCCTTCTCCACTTGCTCCACATCTCTTGAATAAACGTCCACCTGAGCTCTTGGTCCCATTTCCGGCTGTTTTTAAATAATCTTTGAAAACTTGGATATTTAAGCAGGTCTTTCCCCAAAATGAAACATAGCTACAGCACTTTGGCCATCAAATTAACATCTTCTCCTTTACTTGCCAGCATATAAATAATCTTTTTCATTTCCATTTTATTTTATTTTATTAGATGTTGTCATTGTGTAATTGTATCTTGTTGTAAACCATCCGGAGTGGCCTTCATTGCTAGATAGGCAATATAAAACTTAAATAAATAAATAAATAAATTTCTAGAACAAAAGGAAAATGGAGAGGATTTTTGACTGTTACTATGGCCACAGAGTGGGTCAAGCTGTTTCTATTCAATGTTTGTCAAATTGGATGGCATCTGTAATCCAACTGACTTATGCTATGGTAAAATTCCCTTCAGCATCTACAGTCAAGGGTCATTCAACTAGAGCTCTCAGTACTTCAACAACATTTTAAGGGAATTCAGATTCAGAATATTTGTAAAGCAGCAAGGTCCCAACCACTCAGTCAAACATTACAGACTAAATGTCCAAAGTAAACAAAGAACGATGCTTCTTTCAACCAGGCAGTGTTATATTCTGTAGTGTAATGACCTCCCTCATTGATGTGTCAACGCTCTACATCACTCAGTGTTGTGATTCACAGTGGTCATGGAGAATAAGTGGTTGCATATGTATAACTGTGGCTGTCCAGATGGACACCTGGGGAATTCACACAACCCACCCTCTTCTCCTCTATTTGCCATGCCTCTTTCAATGAATTTGGGTGGCGAATGGAAGGAAACTGAGGGAAAACCCTTGGCAACTTGGAACACATGCACAGTATAATGGGGAAGAAGAACTTTTCATTTTCAGCTGTACATCCGGGAACATTCCTGACTGGACTTTTGCAACATGTGCAAAACCCAGTTGTGTGGACTCACAGGTTCACTCAAAGAACCCCAGGTAAGCTACGTGTTCAACCATTTATTCACCAATGGTGCCATCCTATACAGGTCTTCTTAGAATTAACTACTTCAGTAAGCATTTTTTCAAAGATAAGGAAGCCAGAATGATTTAATAGTTGGCTCTGTATTAGTCCCCCACTATATTGCAATTTTCTTTGATTACTGCACATATAAATGGGGCATACGTAAAGCATCAGAGATCTCAGCAGATGTTTCGATTGCCTTTTCCTTAACGCTTTAATACCTTATTTGTCATTTTTTCAATAGTTATAAGGTGACTCTGGCATATTTGGTTATATCTGTTATGACTTATTCACTGATATAGAATAAAAAAGCTCTATAATATATTCCTGCTAGATAGCAGGAAGCCTTATTCCCAAAACTCTTTTTTTAGTTCTAAAGTATTATTGTGCTTGACTTCCTTCTTTTGTATGTTGCATAACAAGCACGTCTTGATCTTACCAGTTGCAGATAGTGTATCTAAATACAGACTATTGTACTGCATTGTGTTAGGTAAGGGAAATAAAAAGCATTATCCTGCAGACACTAAGATAAACACCATCAAGTCCCCATGAAATTACTTAAATTACAATCCTTAAATTAATAATCAGCCATTGAATATTAATTCTGAAATATGTGTGAGAAGGTGGAAGAGTTCAGTGTTAGAATGACAGAGATTCTTAATATACAGTATCTGTAATTTATTATAGTAGACCTTTTAAAATACCTGACATGATCCTGTAATTTAATATAATGTTAGTTGTAACATATTTCATTTAGGCATAGGTTCCATTTCCTGCTGTATATTTTTAAATGTTTTATTGCACAGTATTAAATGGCTGATATCCTGGTACTGAGTGTAGTAAGTCACAATGGGGATTTGATGAATCTATTCTTCTGTAGGTTCCCTTGATTCAGGGGGGCCATTCTAGCTAAATCTTACTATACTCAGGAACAAGATATCAACAATTATTTATACGGGTTTTGAAAAATTGGGTGTATTAGTCTGTTTTGGTATGTACAATAAAGACAAAACAAAATCAAAGCTATTGTGACTAAGACTAACTGATTTATTTCAGTGTCAGATTTTGTGAATTGCAGTTCACAAAAAACTGAGCTGTACTCCTCAGGAAGGCAGATTGAAATCGCTTTAGTCTCTACATTACTTTTGCTTTTTTGCTTTTGCTTTTCCCATTGTTATTTGTTATTTGTTTTAGCAAGTTTCATTTCATTTACTGAAGTTTTGAATTAAGTGCCAACATTTGCCTGTGCATTTTCTCACAGTTTTTGTATGTTTGTTTCTTTATACATCGAAGCAATGTGCCTACCACAATCAGAATATAAAACTGTATAATTGACCTTTTTAAATAAAACAAAAATAATTGTACTTTCAGGCTCTAGCTCATTTGAATCTCAAAAAATGGATCGGCCTTCTATTTCCGTCACTTCTCCCATGAGTCCTGGCATGCTGAGGGACGTCCCACAGTTCTTATCTGGACAACTTTCAGTACGTAAAACTTGAGTTTTACTTATTTTTGTATTTTAATCAAATTCTTATAATGAAAAATGCTAAGTAACTATATATGAAATATATTGTTCCCTCCCAAATTCATTATTCTTTAAGTCTTTCTTGAAACTGATTTGTTTTTTTAAAAAAAACTTATATTGGAAATATTTATATGTTGTTATTTGCTGTGTAGCTTACTGTAACTGTGTTGAGATTCCAGTGAAATAATACAGGAATAATGCAAATAACACTATATGGAATTTGAAAATTAGACTCTTGTTTTAAACAATGCAAAATTACTGAACATTTAAAAATCTAGGCTTCTATAACCTGTAACACCATCAAATTATTCTGGGAAAATTCTTGACTGGCCTTCAATGACATTTGAGGATATGTTGGTCCATTGGAATCAGCCCAGGAGAACTTGTATGTACTCAAGCACATGCATAATACTAATATTTGGGATGCTATGAGTTACTTTCCTTTTCTTGAAAACCTGAGAAGTATTTTCAGATGTTATTAGGCTTTGGATCTACATACATGAAAATAATTGACTATTCATGAGTGAAGGTTAGTAAGGTTGATTATTTTACAGTTTGAAATAATTTATGTTTAAGAGGTGAATTGAGCAGAAAATAAGTACAGGATGTGTTTGTAATTATAGAATACGAAAACAATACCCCCCCCAAGAAAAACCTAACTCCCTGAAACACACAGAATCAGGAATGGTTTATTTTTGTTCCCCTTTTCTTTTCATTTATTTCTGCAATAAATTCTGTAATAGCGTAGAAACAGAAAAAAGTGATGAAACGTCAAAGTTTGCTTTACTTCTCCAACCGAAAAACTTAGATTAATTTTAATTTACTTTAACAAGGCCCCTACACAAAATTATTGATTTTCATTTTATGCTAAGTAAGAAAGTATTTTCTTTGATGCAAAGCTATATGGAACATTTTGGATATAAATAATGATGGAATTCGTGGGATTTGCTCTAGATTGAGTTATTTTATGTTAGCTTATATTTCCTTGGATGGTCTTGATTTTATTGCTATTTCGGGAGAAAACACGTAAATCCTGTTACTTACCACTCTGCTGGTTACTATTTTGAAAGGCCATTATTATTTGAAAGACTTCATGAACCTCACCATAGTAGAACTAGTTAATTACAAGTACTTTGGTTTCCTTACATTTTCCACATTTATTAATTTACTATTGCTACTTCTTTAGGGATACAGATACTTCCCTACTACTTAAAGGTAAAGGTTCCCCCCTCACATGTGTGCTAGTCATGTCGGACTCTAGGGGCGGTGCTCATCTCTGTATTCAAGCCAAAGAGCCAGTGCTGTGCAAGTCCATGTGGCCGGCATGGCTGCAAGGAAACACTGTTTTACCTTCCTGCCTTTTATGGCGGTACCTATTTACATGCTTTCGAACTGCTAGGTTGGTAGGAGCTGGGGTTATCAGCGGGAGCTTGCTCCACTGCATAGCACCTGGGATTCGAACTGCTGAGCTGACAACATTGCAGCCAACAGTTTTCGGAGCCTTAGTCCGCTAAGCCACCTACTTACATCGATATTAATTAATACATTGATACCTTTATAGTAACATCAACATTAATAAATAAAATCTAAAAATGTATATAAAAACATAAGAAATATGAGTATCCTTCATGCAGAACAACCAAATGGTGCTGGAAAGTGAAGGAACAATCCAGTTATAATATGATTGGGCACTGGATCTAATCCATGTCTGTCTTCTTTTCATTCTTATAATGCTTCTCACAGGACAGATGCTCTATAAAGTAATCAGACAGAAACAGGCTCCAGATGGTTCCCTTTTAAAAAACATCTCTCCTAAAGTTTTCTTTTAAACTTTAATATATTCTCTAACTCTTTTAATTGAAGCTAGGCCTATCCATGCCAATGTCATAGAAACACTGGGTTACTATCCTGATAGAGCTGTCTTATGCCAAAGCAAAAATAGCTTTTGTCTTCATTTTGGTAGATGTAACATCCCCCAAATCAGAAGATTGTCCATCAGTCCCTTCTTGCTGTATGAAACAGCAAGGGCCTGTGGGACATGTGGCCTAGCAATTTTTTTGTGGCATCCAAGTCTGTATCGTTTTGTAGATCCCCATCTCTTTAAAAAGAAAAATCCCAGTAGTATATTTTTTTCCAGACACTTCTGTATTTTTCAAAGGCTGAAAATAGCCATTTGCGAGCTTGAGGCAAAAATTTAGCTTCCAAGGTTTGCAAGAGCATACACACACTCCTTATCTAGTGGTTCACAGAGTGCTCATACATTTTGGAAGACTGCCTTATTGTCTATAGGTAGAAAGGGGGAATAGTAAGAGAAGTTTGCATAAGGTGAATGTATAGAGAATGTATAGGGATCAAACTGTTATATGTGCAGATAAACAGTAGATAAATATTCCCTTTTATCTAATGGTTCTATCCATTGTTTCAGTTCTTTAGATCAGTAGAGCTGAAAATCTTCATTGGTGTTCATCACTACATTACTAAGGCAGGGTACTTTATGTTGTGTCATATTTATCTATGGTTTCCATCTACCTCTTCGGTAGGGTTTTAAATTACATTTTTTACAAGCGCAACCTTACATCTTGGCTGGAGATAGATCCAATCGCAGAACGAATGTATAACCTAATTTTCTTTGTTTTCTGTGAAGATTCTCAGTCATCCAGGTGAGCTTATTTGGAATTTGGCCCAAAATGGCCCAAAAAGGCTTGTTAGGTAGATGACTCAATCGAGGTGATTGAGACTGTTGTCTACTTAATGAGCCTATTCTGGCCATTGTTCATCTTACGAGTCTATTTCAGACCAGGGTGACAAGAAGTCAAAGTGAGCTATAAAATGGGGGACTTGCAACTAGCTTTCTTCAGACTGACAAAGCTGTTTGGATGAGCAGCGAAACATTTCAGTCTCTCAAGAAAAAGAAGTCCAGTTGCCATAACTCAACTTCCAGATAATGTCCTTTGTTCCTCTGACATGTTCCTAACTCCATCCAGTTTTTGTCATTGCAGTGAAAGTATTCTGGCAGTACAGGGGTTCTGCCAGAGACCCCTTATGCTCTGTGTCCATAGATTGGGGTAGAATTTCTGCATAAACACTCTGGAGAGTTGTCAAGTCAAGGATATAGGGAGTGAGACTGTTTTTGCCTGTTTGGAGTAAGCTACAGGTAGAATTGCCCTGTTAGTCAACTGATGGTTAACAGTGTAATTGAAGGATCCCTGGCTTGTTTCCTGAAAACAGCTATTATTTTAGTATCTAAAGGAAAGCTGTCCTATCATAGTTCTTCTACATGTGTGTTTCATTAATTGTCTTTAATATACTACTCTCTGTATTCCTCTCAGGCCACGTCACATATTAATCAGGAAATAGTGGGCTTATTGGCTATGTGCAGTGTGTTAAAACACTGTAGTTATCTACAGTTTGTTTAATGGAAAACTTTAAGAACCAAAATAGGGCCCTGATTAGGACTAGAGTCAATCCTGTGCAAAATATGTACTGTATGTGAATCTGCTGTCCTTTCCATTTTAAAATGAAGTATAGAATTTTTGTGGTCATATAATTTTGTTGTATTGTATTGTATATTTTATTTTATTTTTGGCAGTCTAAATCTTGTAAGTTATGCCAATACATGTGCAGTAGCCTAAATCACAGTGATCAATTGCTGCTACTTAACATGTTGCTATTTGTATCCTTCATTGCACACCAGCTCACATGTCTACCATGTGATGCCTTACTAACTAGCAACAATTTGCTACTGCATTTTATGCTGCTTCATTTAACACCAATACAAGTGCTCACTTAACAGCAGTACAGAGGGATCTGAAAAGAGGGCCCTGCAATTAGAATGCTTAGAAGAAGAAGGAGACTTAACAACAATACAAGTGGCCTTTGGGATTTTGTTAGATAGATAGATAGATAGATAGATAGATAGATAGATAGATAGATAGATAGATAGAGTGGACCCTTGTATAACAAACAGTTTGTATATCATAAAATTTGTACAACATAAAAATTCCGGAGATAGGGGAAATTTGTTGTACAGATTTGCCCTATGGGGCGAATCTGTACAACATAAAAATGGGATCACTCTGTTTTCAATGCATTCCTATGGGGAATTTGTATAAAGGAAATTTTGCTTAACATAATTTCATTTGGAACAAATTAATTCCTTTATACAAGGTACCACTGTAGGTAGACAGAGAGATAGATTTTGATATGAACATTAGTGAGAGAGGGACAATAGCCATTAATGAGCAAATGTAAAAAGGCATACTTATTAGAAACATATTGAATGTACTCTAAATAATAGAATGCATAAAAGAATGCATATTGAAATTATTTTCTTTTATAGCCAAGGTTGAGGATTGAGGAAGCAGTGTATACATTTAAGCGGTTTAGGAATACTGTATGTGGTTCTGGAATTGCTTTGATCCTCAAGCTTAAATCCAGTTGATAGTCTAATCTATGGGAGACCTGTTGAATCGCCTACTGGACAAATCACCACCTAGCATCAGTCCAATAGATTCTGTGGGATTGCTAGGTGGGGTTAGAACTGGATTTAGACCTAGCACTGCTTGCTTTGGTGTTCTCTCTTCGGTGTGTGCCCAAACTGTATCTTATGAGCAAAATACCTTAAATCATGTTGTATTCTCTCTTCTGAATTTCCTTAACCAGCCCTATCTTTAAGAGGAAAAATCTGTATAAAGTACTAATCTTCTATGTTTAGAAACCTCCAGCTACATTTTTCACTATCAGGTGATTTATTTTTCATTCACTTTGTGGCACTTACCTTGTGCAATCATGTACAGTCTTGCACATGAATGTAAACAGTCTGAGATCTCCAGTCAACCCATTTTCAGACACTTTAATTATTGTAATGTTTGCATATTAATTGATCTATCACTGAAGGAATCACAACTCCCTGTGGGGAATGTTCCTGACCCAGAGACCTGAGCAGGCAGCCGGAAGCCTTGCCATATCCATTGTGCGGGGAGGCCCCAATGAGAGAGTGGTGAGGTTTCCTTGCATAAGCCTGTAAACAGGATACTATCAGGCATCCTTTCTCCCAAACTGATCAGCAGGAACCTGCCTGTATGTCACACATTTTCTGGCACTCTTGATAAGCCCATGAACAATGAACAAAGGGTCCACAGGAAGCCTCTTGCTGTCAATGGTTATCAATCTTCTTTTCTGTTGCTGACTGACTGACTGATCAGTAAAAAGGCTGACCGCTCACTGAGAGAACTGTCGTGTGTGTCTCTGCTTCATCTCTACATATCCCCTCTTCCTGCCAAGGATTATAAAAATTTAAAAAATTGATCAGTTTCTCAGGTGAAAGTTACAAAGGCTAAAGCTTATCTGGAACCCTAATGCAAAATCAAAGTGTTCTGCTTATATACCGCCCCATACCACTTCAAGTAGTCTCTGTAGTTTTCATTACAGAATGCAGGCTACACATTGCCCCCCCCCGAAAGCTGGGTACTCATTTTACCGACCTTGGAAGGACGGAAGGCTGAGTCAACCATGAGCCTGCTACCTGGGATTGTACCCCAGGTTGTGAGCACAGTTTTACCTGCAGTATAGGCATTTAACCACTGCGCCATGAGGTTATGTGTATTCAATGTGAAAGAGAACGCAACCTGCATATGTGCTGTTACTGTGTTTTAGTCATATAGGTTAGGGGCTGAAATTAGATTTAGTGATTCGCCTTTACTTGTTATGAAATCATTAGAACAAGTTTGTTTTAAAGACGTTTAGTTTCTAAATGCTGCTAACAAACAATGCAGGATGGTTATCATTGTAGGATGGTTATCATGGTTATAAGATTATGATGCAAAACACTTCAATAATATTGCCTCAGATGAATAGTTTCTAGTCTTTGTTTTGCTATTTTTATTAGATGTCTTACATATCTATGTGTACTCAGAAGAAGATAGCACTTGTTCATGAGGAAGTGCACGTAAAATAGGAAGGTGTCATCCTGGGCAGCGTACACACTTAACTGGATGTAAAAGCCATTGAATTCAACTAGACCTATTTCTGAGCAAGGAAGTGCTGTTTTATTTGAGTGACCTTTATTTTGACAAACATCCCACACAGAAAGGCATCTCTGCCTCTTCTTCTATAGAGGTCTAAGTATGAATAGCAATGAATAAGACTGGGGGATCGGATTTTTAATACTGTTGGCAATGTGATAGCAGGGTGGGTTACTTCTTTAGATGAAAGTGGAATTGATAAGAGGAGCATACTGCAGATTTGATTTATGCACTGCGTATTAATCTTTTTGTTTAAAGATAAATATATTTTTGGTGTACGCCAGTGTTTAAAGTTGTGTGTCCTTGTTTTACTTTTGGTCTTTTAGTTTCCAGCGTGTTGTCTTTTTTGGTTTTGTTTTATTGCTTTTTTCTTTAATTTTGCTTACCAGAGCCAAAGCCTTAGTAGAAGAACAGCGCCTTTTGTTCCTAGGGTTCAGGTAAAGGCTTCATCTGCCTGACAGAAACTCAAGTTGTGTTTCCCCACCCCCTCTTTTGTTTGTCTTGGAAAATGCATAGTAGGAAAACGTAACAGTTTGAGCCGTTTTCCCATTCTATTTAATTTTTGACCTGTTGCTTCAGATCGTATTAACAAAAATCCATGTTGTCTTGTGAGCTGCTTGAAAAAGCATTGCATGGGGATTAGCATACTGAATTAACATTTAAAGAGACAAATTATTTTTAGTTTTTCTTCTTATCCATTTCTAATTACTGAACACAGATTCTTGACAATAACAATTTTGTCTAATACAACATATAACTAGTAATAGTTTGTCTTTTACTTTTGATATTTGGCCTTATGTAAAAATTGATGTCTCTTTAAATTGCTGATTTGCATAGTTCACTTTCTTTCTTTTTTCTTTTTGCATTTTCCAAATGACAGTAATTCCTTCAGCAGAAGATGGGCAAAGAAATTTGTACCCTGCCTAAAGAATGTGCACTTTGTTTGCAATTCAATACTTTAGTTAAATACTGAAAATATTAATGGTTATGAAATAATTTTTCATATCTGGTGCTGACTATGTTCTACAGTCTTATTCAGGTACAAGTTGTTTGCCTTTTTTCTTTAGGAATCCCTTAAGATTTTGTAGATTAAAACAACTGTAGGTTTTAAGAATGTCATTATGCTTATTTTGCTTTGCTGCATGCTTTCCTTTCTTGTTTTTATTTTCTGTATATAAAACTTTACTTGCTTTCCTTGTAAAATATTTTGTAGAAATGTTCATCTTTTGTATAAATGTTACTTAAGTTTGTTCTTTTTCTGCTCTTTTACTGCTTAACAATATATGAAATGGAAGGATTCAAGTCATTAGACATACACTTTTATACTCTTTTCTTGCTATATAGAAAGGAAAGCATTTATTACTTTCAAAAATAAGTACACAAAGCACTTCACAGAGAACAAATGGGAGATAGAGGGTCGACATTCAAAGTCTAATGACTTTGACTCTTTAGCTGTAATCTTTGACAATGCCTTTCCAGTTTATTATACCATTAATGTACAAATGTAAATAAGATATTGTTGATAATAGTACATAATTTTTCTTTGAATGTGTGCTTGATGACCCATTTGTACAAAAACAGAGATCTTAAATACAATATAGTCAGGGAGTTGTTTAAGTTTAGCTCTCTGTAGATCCTGCCTAACTGAAGATCTCTTTCATCTGAAAACAGTCATTGAGTACAATATGAATGGTTTGGAATTTGTTTGTTATACTCAGTGGTACAAATTGTAATTACATTGATTCAACACAAAAAGTGTAACTTTCAGGGATGAATTGCCTTCAGTAATCAGTATACTGAGCTGTAAGACTCAGGATGTGACTGCCTTCAATAGCTATGCAAGACGATTTTAGCCAGTAATTTAAAATTTAATTCACTGCTTTTTGATCAATGCCAGAAAAATCTGCCAAATAGTAACTCTTGAAAAGTAATGACTAGAAATTATATTAATGATATTTTGATAACTATTTAAAATATTGGTTGTTAGCAGTCCATCCTCCTCAAAGTCCTGTAATTTTATTTTAAAATTATATTTAAGATTATATTCAGATTACATAGCCCGACTATAGCTGTATAAATACACCTGAACTATAGTAAGTAGAATTATTAGTTAGAAAATCAGACTCTATAGTATTTCTCTAAATATTCTATGATCCAGAATTTCATATTACAATCACTAAGAGCTGCAGAGATAAGAACTCTCTACAAAGAGCTAATTGATGACTTCCAGCTATTCTACTTCAGCATATATTGTAGAAAATTGTAACCTGATGTTTCATTAATACCTTGCCAAAAACAGGGCTTTTCCACTCCTTCTCAAGGCTATTAAGCTTATTGCGAAAATGTAACACAGTTGTCCAACAACTGGGAAAAATGCTGATCTTGGTCATGTTTTTTGAAGGCAAAGTCAAAAGCTAATAGCTCTCTTGTACACTGGACAAGATTCAGAGTTGACTGCCGTGTTGCTGACAACAGCTAGAGTGGACATTTCCAGAAGGTAGAAAAATGAGAAGTTTTGTCAGCGAATAGCTAGAGGTATTAAGTTGGTTAGTTGCATTCAGAGAAAATCAGACCTGAAAATGGGAATCACAAAAGGAATAGAAAATGGGATATAGCTATGGAAGCCTAGTCTCTTTCCTTTGCTTACAATAATAATTCTGGTTCCATTGGACCATCTGGGATCAGCTCGTATTCAGGAAGGATGTTTTTTAAATCATTATGAGAAAAAGTTTTTGCCCATGTATGTTCAGATAGTATTATATTCAATAATAGATTTTGGATAAATACTACATTTTTGGCTTACTTATTTCCACTTGGCTCCACTTTGAGTCAGCAAAGAATGTAATGTTTATGAATGATTTTTGAGTGCATATTTTTTAAAAACATGCACTCAAAAATTACTTACCTTGGGGGCACCAAAGTAGCAGGGATACTTTCAAAAAGCAATTTTAGGGAATCCCCTGAAATTTAGAAACATTTGTGAGTAAGGGGACTAAGTTATGAAGCTCCAAAGGGGGTGCCCATAAACCTTCTCATTGGAATCATATGGGAAGCAGAGGCACCGCTATTGCTCGCCCAATCAGGACTTGCTCTCCACCGCCCTCCCCAAGCCGTCTGAGCAGTTAATTTTAACCCACCCACCCCAAACTGGGAAACTTATTGACCGCAGTATAAGCCAAGGGTGTTTTTTTTTCAGCCAAAAATAAAAGCTGAAAAACGTGGCTTATACTCGAGTATATACGGTACCTATACTGAATAAAATATTTTTATCTAAATAGCAAAAATAAGACATCAGTTACTAAAACGCAAATAAGTCTTATTTCATGGTTTGTTATTGTGTTATGTAATAGTCAGAATAAGAAGTTATTGGTATTAATATGTTCATAGTGCATACAGCAATGGTACAATATTTGTAGATCCATTATTCTGTAACATACACACAAGAAGTAAACAACCCTAAGCATTATCAAAGGCTTTCATGGCTGGGATCTGATAATTGTTGTGAGTTAGGGTTATAAACCCAGAGTTATAAACCCAGAACACAGAGAGAACTTCTATTTCCCTGAGCTCCTTTCCCTCTGAAGATGACAGCCACAGAGGAAGAAAAATTTCCAGAACACAGCCAAATAGCCTGAAAAAACCACAACAACAACCCCAAGCATTCCTCTTTTGAAATAGATTGCACATGTAAAACGAATATTTTTTAAATTTATTGTAAGCCTTTACTTTTGTTCTCAGTTATCGTCATTGTAGTAGTAAAAAAGACACCAGGCTAAATAGTAAGAGTTACATTTACAGTAATTTAAATATTTGCAGCATTATTAAATAAATGACTGACTAATTTATATTTTCTCATTACAGATAAAACTATGGTATGACAAGGTTGGTCATCAATTGATAGTCACAATATTGGGAGCAAAAGATCTTCCTTCAAGGGAAGATGGGAGGCCAAGAAATCCCTATGTTAAAATTTACTTTCTTCCTGACAGAAGGTAGGATGGAGCAATATTGTAATTATTTGAATAGACACTTACATGCACACACACACACACACAGTATGTATGTATGTATGTATGTATGTATGTATGTATGTATGTATGTATGTATGTATGTGTGTGTGTGTGTGTGTGTGTGTGTGTGTGTGTGTGTGTGTATAAAACTTAACTATGTTTGTATTTAATATGAACACAAAATCTCAAGCATATGGCTAAAATATATATTTTATCAGAAAATCATCCAAAAATCTGGAATAGATTTGTGTCAGAATATAACCAATAATATTCAGACTCCTCTATTTGTTTATCTGTGGCTAGATATTATCCATACCCTCTGTTGCTATGCTGTGCTGCACTTGGAATCAATTTTTTTGTTGTGCTATTTACTTTTCTTGAAATGGACATATATTTTTCTCCAGATCTTACAAACTTAAGTCACCGCTCATTAGATGGTTGAAGAGTAATGTTTTGTGATTACTCATTGCACTGTTTAAAAGAAATACCTAGTTGTATTACTCACAGCATTGCTCATAGTGGCTCATCATTCCATGTTATATTTAAAAAAAAGATATCCAAAGAGGCACAAAAACTGATAATTACTGTCATAATGTCTAAACATTTCTGGAAAAGATAACTCAGAATCTTTACTTATTGCACTAGTAAAGTAACTTGGTTCTTATTTGTTACATAGCTTTTAAAATGTAACTTCAGTGTGCCCTCATTAAAAAAAATAAGAAGAGTGTAGCTCATCACAGGTGATGGTAGCCGTATTCTATCATTGTCAACCTATGAGGGGGCAAAGGGACGTAAGCAAGGCTCAACCTTCCCCTATTGATATCTTTCTCCCCCCTCTCCTTCTGAAAAGGGAGAGTGATACATCAGAAGAGGAAAAGCTCCTCCTTTCATGATTTCTTGCTTGTACAGAGCTTACCCATGAGCAGGGTCTTTTCCTTTTCAAGATAAGGTGTTCTTCACTTGACAAATGTATGCATTTTACTGTGAGCTGCCCAGAGTATTGTAACAGGGGCTTATCTGGGGGGGGGGGGCAGAAGGGTACCTCTGCCCTGGGCGCAGCAATCTGGGTTGCCTGGATGATGGTGGGTTCTGGGGTCTGAGTCAGCTCGCCACCGGCTGCGGATGCCTCCATGATGGAGGAAAGCGGCAACAACACAGAATAGAGAAAGCGAGCTGGAGAACCAGTGAGCCGGCTCCCCTCACGAGCTGCAAGGGAGAAACGCCCTCTTGGCTTGGCTGCAGCCACTCCCCTCTCGCCCATCAACTGCATGCAGGTGGGATCCACTGGCAGCGGCAGTGGCGGCAGCCCTGGCATGTGGCTCCTCCCCCTGGCACAGGAGGGGAAGGAGAGAGCGCTGAAATTCGCCTTAGGGGCTCAAGAGTGAGCCGGAAGATGGGTGGAGTGTGACGGAGGGAGGCGGATGGGCAGGGAAGGATATGAGAGAGAGAGAGAGAGAGAGTTGAAGGGGCTGGTGGAAAACAGGTCTTCAGGGGGAGGTGTATGGCGCATGCATGCTACTGTGCATGCGCGCACACACATGCACACATGCACACCCATCAACGTGTGCTGGAACCCACCAACTGCTCACAGGGTTTGGACCCCTGTTGCTGGGTGGGGGCGATGTGGGGGGGCGGCAGGAAGGGTGCAAAAACGAACTTTGTCCCCAGGTGCTCCAAATCCAGGCTACACCTCTGTATTGTAATGGAGTACTGTATTGTAATCACCTCATTACAGTTGGGGTGATAATCAGGTGCACTGTGGGCTGCATGTGACGCCCCCCTAAAGTTGTATTTGTAGTCCCCATACTGACTGCCGAGGGTGACAGGAAACATCTGCCAGATGTTTTATGTTTCTTTCAAGACAGAAGAATTGTGTCTTCTCTATAAAGAAGGTATATCTAGACTAGTTGTTTTATTTCAGTGTGAGCCTTTGTGAATACAATGACTTCTTCACAATTTTTCTTCTTTTTTCTTTTCTTTTCTTTTCATTTCTTTCTTTCTTTCTTTCTTTCTTTCTTTCTTTCTTTCTTTCTTTCTTTCTTTCTTTCTTTCTTTCTTTCTTTCTTTTTGGAGATGCTTGCACAGATTAACATAGTCCCTTTTCTGAATACTAAAAGAATCTGGAGCCCACATCTGTTAATGAAAACCTGAGCGGCACTTCTTTGATTTCTTCTTGCAAAGAGAATAGGGAGATAGAAGTCTAGAGAAAAGAGAGACAGAGGGAGGCAGGGTGGGAGGGAGAGAGAGGAGAGAAAAAGCTATATGGCAAAAAAAAAAGAGATAACTTTTTATTTTATTTTAGTGTGGGTTTTGGAGGATCAGTCTGTTACTCTTTCAAGTGCTATAATATTTTGCCTTTAAAAAAATATTGTCAGAATGCTGAGACAATCTAATACTGACATGTCTTTGATTAAAAAAAAAGATAAAAGAAAAATTAGGAGCCTAAATACAATTGACAGCAGAGAATCCAAATGTTGACCTTTCATTTCATTTCTCTTACAATTTGTTTCCCTATTGTATCAACTGCTGTTGTCTTGGGTGTCCACAGAGCTGGCTCTCTGCTATGCTCACCCTTCTTTCTGGGAGCAATATCACATAATTTTTTATCCATACCTACTCCTTTATACACCAAGACTGTTACTTGTGTTTTCTCCACATTATCTCCATGTCTGGATTCAGCAATCTCCAAATCATCATATGTACTCATCCAATTCCAGTTGGGGTGGGAACATAGTTGTCCTGGGTGATGCAGGTTAGTGGTCACGACTACTAGTGTGAAATGGGTAAATAAATCATCTTTGGATATTAAAATGCCTACATTTATCCTAATCCCTCCAGTTCTTGATTTGTAAACAGATGTGTAACTCCTTACAGGGATGGGCATTTCGTTTCAGAACCAGTAGGTTACAAAACAAACCCCGTGAGCTCAGCTGGTCTTCGGAACCAGCTGATACACGCAGAGGCAATTACTTTACCTCTCTCTGTCTCGCACAGGCTTAAAATCCAATGAGGAAGCATGCTGTGACATCATCTGTACTAGATCTGTGATGCTGGCCAATCAGGAGCTGTGCAGGGACAGGCATCATCCTGCCTCCCTCTCTGATTGGCCAGCAGCATGAAGCAGGAAACATGATGTTGCAATGTGCTTCCTCGTTGGATTGTGAGCCTACGCGAGACAGAACAGTAAAGCAACTGGATCTGCGTGTATCAGCTGGTTCCGGGGACCACCTGGGCTTGCATGGTTTGTTTCGTAACCTACTGGTTCTGAAACAAAATGCCCATCCCTACTCCTTACATTAGTCCAGCTCACAGCAGGAACTGTTTAAAATGCTTTTGCTAATTATGGAACACATTATTGCTAACATGTGGCTTTTAAAGCTGCACATTTATGGTTCTCTGAGTGAGGTTAGTAGCCACAAAAGATGAGCTGTTTTGAACCACTTTTCCTTGAAGGAGAAATTCTGTTACCAGTAGTAGGAAGGCACTGTGCCCGCACCATGATATGGGACACTGAGGTGTAACAGAAGCAAAAGCATTCCCTCAATCACAACCATTCAGCCTTTCCATAAGAAATGAAATGGTGGAGGGACTCCATGACCTCTTCCCTCAAAAGAAGAGGAGAACAAATTCCATTGTTAAAACTCTACAATCTATTGTAGAGCTACAATTTATTACTACTCTGGTAAGATAAACCTGGTGAAGGGAATGAATAAGTTTTTTTCTTGCTGGCCAATCAGAGAGGGAGAAGGGATGGACAGTAATAACACACTGACTTGCAATGTAATGGCAGGCTACCTCCCTCTCTTCTTTTGAATAACCAGTTTATAACTGAAGCTTCCACACCAGCTAAAGAAGTAGACTGGAAGAAGTATCAGAATGAAACAGTGACAATAATGAGGGGGGGATATTGCAATAGCATCCATTCTCATGCAGCAAGATATCCACTACTGCAGGAGGAAGCTGGATCTGGCCACAAGAGCCACTAGAAATAGAAATAGACTTTGGAGGGTAAGGAGAATGGGCTCTTAATTGAAACAGACACAACCAAACTCATGACTGCAAAGTGACATTGTAGGAGTGAAAATCAATGCTGGAAACTTAGGGCCTTTTCACATGACCCCTAAGAGCTGCTAGCCACTTAAATTTGGACCAGAGATCTTGGGGGTTTGTTGCTCTTCCTGCGTCCCCACCCCTCCCCATTTCCTTGCTTCTGTCTGCGTGAGGGGAAGGAGAAAAAAAAGGGACAAAAGAATGCAGGCTCACCTTGGTCTGCTGGTCCAAGCCGCTCCGAGCCCTGTCGTCGTCCTGATTCCTTCTCTTAAAGGGGTGGGAGGCAAAAAACAACAACAAACAGAAGAGAGGAGAGCCCGCCACTCTAGGTTACATCCGGATCTGGGATTTTTCACCCTCCGAGAGCAGGTACCTGAAAAGTCTGCTGGGACGTGCTTAGGTGGGCGTGGTCGCACTTAATTTTCTGTAAACTCCGGAGCTGGTGGGGAAACAATTTTAAGCTCCGGAGCTGGAAGCCATTTGCGGCAGAGTTTAGGGGTCATGTACAAATACCCTTAGTTGGGACATCCCACTGTAGTTTTATTTGCTGCTTTTACTCAAACATTAAATACTACTGCTTATTATTGTTTTTTCCTTTATTGTTTTTTCCTTTCATTGATTTTATATGCTGCCCTTCACCCAACAGTGGGACTCAAAGCAGAGGAGAATATATCACAATAAGGTGTAAATACTATATTTCTTTGGCCTATAAGACACACTTTTCCCACCCTCAAAAGTAAGGGGAAATGTCTATGTGCCTTATAGGGTGAATACAGCAGTCCCCACTACATACATATCACAGATTTTCATTTAGAGATAAGATACCTGCACAGAGCCTCTCCCATCTCATGCTACAGCCAGGATTCTGCAGTTCCAATCACCTGGTTTGCAAAGAGGCTTCCTCCAGGGAGCCTCTCCCCACTCCTCCCCTTCTGCAGCCAAGATGCCCTGTTAAAAATCACCTTGTTTACAAAGCAGTCTCCAGGGAGCCTCTTCTGAAGCCTGGATTCAACAGCTCCAGTTATCTTGTTTGCAAGCCTCCCCTTTTGCAGTTTGGATCCCACAGCTCCAATTACCTCCTTTCCAAACCTCTCCTATTGCAGCTTGGATCCCACAGCCCCAAATACCTCATTTGCAAGTGTCCCCTTTTTCAGCTTGGATCACACAGCTCCAATTACCATGTTTGCAAGCCTGTCCTTCCCCCACCTTAAAACATTAGGCTAAATATTTTTCTTGTTTTTCTCCTCTAAAAACTACGTGCGTATTATGGCCGAATGCGTCTTATAGGGTGAAAAATACTGGTAGTTTAAATCAAGTGGTATGTCCGACATCAAAATAGAACATTGAGTGATGATACGACATCAGTAACAATTATATGATGACCAGAATCCTACTGATGTTTCCACAAGGTTGTGTGACTTGCCACGGCTAATTGTAATGAATTGGCAAGGTGCTGTGGCACATCGGTGTAAGCCAGATCATATGCTCAACTATACAGGAGAGATGCAACCAAATACCTTTGTCACAGTTAGCCACAGTGGCTTAAACACATGTTATCTGCACACCAATAGGATTCTGGTTTATGATTTGTATAATTAAATGCCATCTATGAAGAAAGACATGTTTAAGCCCTCATCTTCTTTTACATGACAATTGCAGTTACAATTAGAAAAAGACTTTATTGTTAGTGAAAGTCTTAGCCCTGCCCTATGCTGATTGCTTTCATAGTTGAATGGAATGACTTTAATTGAGAGTATGCCATTAGCAGTGCAAGGACAGTCTAAACCAGTGGTTCTCAACCTGTGGGTCCCCAGATGTTCCTGGACTGCAACTCCCAGAAGCCTCCACCACTCGCTGTGCTGGAAAGGGTTTCTGGGAGTTGCAGTCCAGGAACATCTGGGGACCCACAGGTTGAGATCAATTGGTCTAAACCAGGCACGTCCAAACTTCGGCCCTCCTGATGTTTTGGACCACAACTCCCAGAATTCCAAGCCTGTATTTCCAACAGCAAAGGACTGTGGTAGTTGTGGTCCAAAACATCTGGAGTGCCGAAGTTTGGACATGCCTGGTCTAAACCTTGTCTTCCTGTGTCCTGTACTGCCGGTGAGTTTATTTACCCCCCAACACACACTTGATGTTTAATTTGTTTAACCATTACACATAATTATTCTTCAAGTCCAGCAAAGAAGGATATGGTGCCTGCCATAGATTGAGGTGGGTCAGTTCATGCTAGCATGTAATGCATGTGGTTGAATTTATGTGCGAGTGTGTTTTATTGACTTTCACCCACACAGCATCTGTGCCTTTGAGTCTTCACTTTTAGAACCTGTTTCATAAATCTCTTTAAATAATAGCTGCACTGAACTCAGTGGTGTTGCTTATAATACTTGTATTACTAAATATTCTATGAGATTTATTAACTGTAATCATATTATATACATTATATACAAGTAGAATTAAAATGCCTTCTAATATGAAATAAATTCTGAAAATGTCAAGTATTTGCACTTTAAAGTGACAATATGTTACTGTCGTTATAATTTTTCACAGAAATTACTTTTCTTTTAAGACAGGTTGGTAGTAGAGGTGTTTTTCATTAATTATTTGTAGAATTTTCTTTCAAGTTTGAAGTAAAAGCAGCTGGTTCTATTGAACTAATTTTCTTCTGACAGCAAAGCAGTCGCTGCCTCCCCCGGTCTCTAAGGAATAAGCTTACTAAGCAAAAATAAATCTCTTTCATATGGAAAAAATAACCTGCTAGAGATAAAATGTAATTAAACAACTCAGGCATTTAATTAGGCAAGGTTGTGAAGCTCTGACTAAACAAATTCTCAGGAGAAATTTGTCCAATATAACCTAGGCCGGTTTTCCAGCATAAACAACCTTTTAGTGTTGAAATGAAGCCACTAACTAGGCAAGGCCAACATAGTCTGAGGTGCACTATAAAACAGAACTTGACTGAAGCACCATTTCTTAAATATGCACTTGTTTTTTTTAATGCCACAAGAACAGCAATATTATCTTGTGGCACCTAAAAACCCAACATATTTGATTATAGTCTTTGTGGCCAGTATGCATTCCATAAGAAACATGAAGTGGTTATACTGTATCATCTGGCAAGTTTATAAACACATGCATCATTGAAATAATGGTGTACAGTGGGTCAGAGAGAAATGAAATGCAGTAAATAACCGCCTTAAGAATGTCCAGTAGTAAAACACTTATGTGTTATCACACATTTTTTTTAATAATTAGCATATGTTTTAACACAGTTGTCTGTCTTGTGAAAGTAGGTCCATGGAAGCACCACAGCTGGTTACAAACAACCAGTTACTTGTCATTATGTTTTTCCCCTCACTAAAATAAAATTTAATGCAGGGGTTACACACTTTTTCTGTGTAACCATAACTAGTGAAAATGTATCACTGACACATAAATCAGTATTTCAGGCAAAAATCAAAACAAAACAAAATAAAAGACAAAAAGATGCGATATCTTAAAGACTAACTATTATATTTTAATGTAAGCTTCCATGGACACGCCCACTCCTTCAGACATATAGTAGCAGAATGAGGTGCACAATTAATATATAAATGAATATAAGTTACATACCAAATGCTTATTGTCTGCTGTGCAATTAATATATAATGGAATACAAGTTACATACCAAATGTTCATTGGCTGTTGGATGAATCCGTGGAATTTCTGTGGAAACTCCATGGAAGATTTGAAGCTCACCATTTTGGAACAGAACCATTTCAAAGCCAGAATACAAAGAGAAACAGCCGAGATAAAATTCATGTGCATGATGGACACCCATAAAATGGGCTAAAGGCAAGTCAAGGTTTCTTGAGTCATTATCAAATGGAATACTTATGTATTGCCACTGTTATTTTCTTCACTACCACCTTATTCATTTTCTACCACAAGACTCTAAGGTAAAAACTTCCTGTGACACCTCTACATAATTCTCTCGCCCTGATGACCCCTGTCTTCACCTCCCCTCTTGCTCATCCACTCCCAGATCTTTTTTCTGTCTCTTTAAAAAAAAAACCTCATTCTCTCACCCAACAACCCCTGTCTTCACCTCCCCCCTCCCCCTGTTTTCAGTGTCTTGAAGAATCTTCTCAACAAAGACCTGAACAATACAGCCTAATCACTCTATCAAATGCAGTGACTCATCCAACAGCCAATGAATATTTAGTATTAGATATGGGTGTTTTGTTTTGGAGGGGGACTTGTTCCGAAACAAAACTTGGAACCCAGTCCCACCCTCTGGAAAAAAATCAGCCACTGTCTTACCTTGCTGTTATTGGCACTGGTCAAAATTCCAACTAGGATGCAGCCTCTGATGCATCAAATTTCCCTCTCCCTGGAGCTTGCCAATCAGGAGCTGTGCAAGGACATGCATCATCCCACCTCTCTGTCTGATTGGCCAGCACCAAATATCCAGTGAAGGGGCCAGTCAAATAGTGGGTTCTCACTTCCTTTGACTTTCTGATTTCTTTCCCCGCCTTCTGTACAAGTCCTAAATCACCAACTGGTCTAACATAGTTTATGGCATATTGAAATTATTATGATTATGCCACCAAACTCTTTGTTGTTTCTCTTACTATATTCTGTTCTGGGTAGGAGGCCTGGGAAGTGTTCATAGGGTTTTGATCATAAATAAGATGCATTGTATATCCTTCTGTAGTCTTAAATCTTATTCTGGGACTTTCTTCTATAGAAATAGTGTGGGATGTGACATGAGAGATTACAGCTGGGGAGGGTGGAATCCATGGAAACAGGGAACCTTTTTGTGTGCAGATACTTTTATGCATGCTGGAGGCTTTCTGGATCTCTGCAGCTACTCTTTGTCAGTTTAATTTTTAGAAACACTCTATTTATGAATACCTTCTTGTGCTTTTGAATATCTTTAGGAGGAGCTGATACACTGATGGTATGGTTATCTAATTATATACAGTACTGTTAGCAAGTATTATAAGGATAGACTGGAATTCTGTTAGTGTTTGCAAAGGATTTTATTGTTTCTAACAACAAATTGCAGCTAACTTTGATGTCAGCTAACATCTTGGTTGCACAGTTAGGTGTGTGATCAGGCATGTTATTGAGATGCATTCTAGCACCTAGCCATGGAGGTTTAGTAGACATACAAATTCTAGCAGAGCAAACCAAACTGTCCAGTTGTGCCTTAAAACTAATATATTTTATTATGGCATAAGTGTTCTGGTAGATGAAAATCTGAGTAGCAATCAATGCATTTGGGTCAAAGATGTACTAAAATTCCGTTCATCATATTAGCAAGATAATTAAGAGATGGCTCAAAAGATAACACAACTACATCTGCAATTGGGAAATCATTTTGTAGCTCGAGTCTCAGTCGTTTCTAATATGGCACAGAAGCCTTCCCTTTTAAGAAGCTTGATACTAGGTGTTCCTAAATATCTTTTGAATGGTAGTGTATTTCATATCTATAGTAAATAATTAAATTGAATTATGGCAAATACATACAAGACACAAGTAGTATGTTTACATACAGCATGTTCTTATTTATGCAGTTGTGGAGACCTTTCTCTAAGAAATCAACCAAGAGGCATGTTAAGTTGCAAGGTATTAGGATTAAATGCTAGCATGGAAATCAGGATACAGTGTCCATATGGAAGTCCAAAGTTCCAGAAAACATAGGGTAGGTTTTATGGATGGTTACACAAAGCACCATAAATAATTAATCAAACCTTATGCATTCCCTTTATGTTTCTTTCTTTCAAGTGCCATTTTCTTACAGGATGTTCCTCATTGTCTTCTGCAAAAGTGCTATTCAAAATGAAAATGACGTATAGGGCTTATTTGTACTCTTATTAGCCCATTTATTCCAATCATAGGGCACTGGTGTTAATTGTACCCTTTGGCTTCTTTGTTCTTATTTGTCTTTACTTTTTGTAAATAATTGTTATTACCTATACAATTATACAAAGGTACTTTGGTTATTTCTAATATATTTATATGCTTGTATTTTTAAGTCTGTAAGATGCCCCCATGGTAAAGGCCCCCCCCCCCCACTGTTCCAACCCAAAATTACAGTTTTGCAATCACGTGGTTCTGTCTTTTGGCTTAGTTCTGTGTATACAACCACCCTCAATGTTTAGTCTAACAAATTGAGATAAAAATATAGTCTTATACATGGAAAAATACTGGTTACTGCTAAATTTTAACACTTATGGCTGTGTCTCAAATGTTGCAATGAGGCGGAATCTCCGCACATTCTAGATCTGCTGATACATATTTACAAAGAATTTCCTGAATCACAGCACCTAGTCTTGTTCTTCCAGCATGTTCACCATAATAGCAAGTCTTTTCATATGTGATTCTCAATTACAGTGATAAGAACAAAAGAAGAACAAAAACAGTCAAGAAAACATTGGAACCCAAATGGAACCAAACATTCATTTATTCTCCAGTTCACCGGAGAGAATTTCGAGAACGAATGTTGGAAATTACTCTTTGGGACCAGGCACGGGTTCGAGAGGAAGAAAGTGAATTTTTAGGAGAGGTATTGTATGATTGTTTGCAAATAATTTATATGCTTCACACATTTTAAATACCGAGAAGATACCTAAATTATATCACACACCATCTGGTATAACATAATTACCACTTGGTAACGGGGCGGTTAAAAATTCTATAAATAAATAAATAAATAAATAAATAAATAAATAAATAAATATTCTGTGTATGAGTAGTGAAAAAAAAGACCACAGAATAGCCTCAATAAAGAGTAGTAACAGTAAGACATTTACATACACCCTAGGTTTGCTGCAATTCACCACATTAACCACTCAAATTCAACTATACCCTATGTGAAGTATTATGTTACCTTGTCCATCTTGTACCACCCAGTGTTCATAATTAATTCTGCTATTATGATAGAGGAAAAATCCTCTCCTCATCTACTTATTTGAAAGCAAGCATGATTTTGTACATCTAGTTATGAATCCTCCTGGTGTGTGTTATGTGCCATCAAGTTTGGCAGCCCTAATCGGAATTTCAGGATACAGTATGTGAGATGTTTAAGGAATGGTTTTACCAATGTCAATCTCCAGTGGGTTTCCATGACTGAGTTGGAATTTGAATCTAGGTCTCCTACACCATTTTGGTTCTACCCCAGACACATTTGTATGCAGAAGAACTCATGTTCCAGCCTTAGCATCTCCAATTCAAAAAGTCAGGTAGCAGCTGTTGATAAATATTCCTTCCTACACTCCTATATAATGTTTGCAGTTAGAGTGAAAAGATGCTTGGGTGAAAAATCTGGCCTCTTATAAAGCAGACCTTTCATATTCCTGGGTAATGCTGTCAGTCCAAAAGAAGAATGGAAGATGAAATGGCATTCTGGCCAGGATCAGGTTTCTGATTCTGGTGGGGTGTAATGCTCCAACTCAGGTATTTACAGATCCACTGCACTCTGAGGGAGAGGAGTAGTTTTTTTGAAAAGGGAGATGACATATGAGGAAGTATGGGGCAACAATGGACATTTTGTTCTCTTTTTGTGAATTTTCGTCTGCGTTCTGATAATCAAAATTCCTGCTTCTATTGTTTTTACTATTATATTCAGGAAAATGAACCAATGTTGCATATCCTGTTGCATAAGCTGGAAATTTTCAGTGACATTATCATCATCCAATTTTACCTGGTGCCAGATATTCATCATTTCAGATATTCCTGAACCATATATTTTTGGAGTGCCCGGTTTCTCCATTTAGTAATTAGGATCCATGGAACAGTGGTCCCTTGGAATTCCTTCTGAATCAAGGAAAAATGTTTTATTTCAAAACAAACATGATTTTGTACACTTTAGTTATGAATCCTCCTGGTGTGTATTTTGGGGTTTAGAGGAATGTAACTTACATTTTATAATTGGGGACACATCACTAGCAGAAGACATTTACTGTACTTTCTGAGCTAAGTGAAGGTAAATGTTTCCCCTGAACATGTGTGCTAGTCATGTCCGACTCTAGGGGTGGTGCTCATCTCCATATTCAAGCCAAAGAGCCAGCGTTGTGCAAGTCCAAGGCCACATGGCCAGCATGGCTGCAAGGAAACACTGTTTTACTGTCCTGCTTTTTACGGCAGTACCTATTTATCTACTTGCATTTACATGCTTTCGAACTGCTAGTTTGGCAGGAGCTGGGGTTAACAGTGGGAGCTCACTCCGCTGCATTGCACCCAGGATTTGAACCGCCGAGCTGCCGACTTTGCAGCCAACAGTTTTTGGAAGCTTTAGTCCACTGAGCCACCACGCCCTACTTTCTGAGCTACATAGGTACAAACGTTGCCAGGACCAGGAATCTTATCTTCATCAAGTCACAGGAAGTTGAGGGTGGGTACTTAGTCACTTTGCTTCTGATTATGGTCCCTAGTAAGGACATTTGCCATGAAACTAATGTGGTTGTTAAATTGAAACTATATATTGGAAGTATGGGCATACAACATTGTGTATGTTTTATAAGATATAGAACAAATGTTGCATTGCAATTTAAATACTGCTATTCCATTCTCTTTTTAAGATTCTAATAGAATTAGAGACAGCTCTGCTGGATGATGAGCCTCACTGGTACAAACTTCAGACACATGATGTTTCCTCATTGCCACTTCCCCATCCTTCCCCATATTTGCCACGACGACAGCTTCATGGAGAGAGTCCTACGCGAAGGTTGCAAAGTAAGCTATTAGTTTTATTAATGATATATGCATGACTGGGTAAATGAATAAAATGAAAGGTATTCTTAGAGACTAAAAATATAATACCTAAATAGCTTCTGAGACAGTGCTGTTTTCTTAACTACTGTCTTAAGTGTTTTTGACTAAGCTTTTCATGAAGCGTAATCTTAAGAATGCATTCGCATATTAGGAAGTAGTACAGTTTTTTTCTTTCTGGATTCATTTCCCTACTGGTAACTGAGAGTGTTATGGTTTTTTGGCACTGGAGCACCTATAATCACAGCATACTACTTCCACAATGTGTAACTGGCCATGTGTTGAGCTGCATAACTGAAATGTACCCAGTCCCTTGCTAGTCAGCTGCCTTTAGCAGCAGCAAAGGCACATATCTTATACAAATGACAAATGACTTTGGTTTACAAGCATAATCTGTTCCAGAAATATGCTTGTATACTAAAACACTCGTATATCAAAGCAAAATTTCCCATAAGAAACAATGGAAATCAGATTATTCGTTCTGGGGTCCCATAAACCACATATGGTGACACACAAAATGCCAAAACTCACCAAAGAAGTGGGCTAGAAGTCCACGTCCACATCATGGTTTGGGTATCTGACTGTGGAATCTGTTCTGCTTGGGACTAACCACTGGATTTGACTCTGCGTTTTAAATGTGACAATAATAAAGTGCCACTTGTAGCCATATACACAGCTGTCCCATGATGAGAAATGGTTTGAAAAATAAGAAAGGTTGTTGGAAACAAATTGCAGTAAATATAAATATAAAGAAAAGCAAAACCTTAACCTGCACTCTCCTTTGAAAACATTCCTGGCTGGTGCAAGGAATTCTCCCTTCCTCTCTCCTCCTTCTGCTTTCGTGGCTTGTGTTCCAGACAGTCAATCACAATCCAGCAGGCAGAGATAATGTGATAATGTGACCTGCTCCAGTGTAAGACATTGCTCCTGGATCAACGCAAAATTGATCAGAAATGGTTGCTCATCTTGCAAAACTCTCTTTCTTAAACCAAAACACTCATAAACCAAGATATTATTGTATATAAAAAGCCAGTTAAAATCCCTCAGCAAATACCAACTGAAAAATCATCATAGTCAACAACAACAACAAATTGTAAGCTGCCCAGAGAGAACTGTAAGCATTACTGGGTATATGAGTAGCATACTTTAATAAAAGAGTATTGTCAAGTCTCTGGGGTTTTCTAGATGGAGAATACTCAGAAGTAGTTTGCCATTCTTAATTAATATCCCAAGCTTCCATCTTAAAATGGTATCCAAGATTGCTGATTTATGCGTACATATATGAAATTATGTGCTGCCTAGATGCCCTAAGCACCTCCAATCTTGCCTGATTTCGAAAGCTAAGCAGGTTCGGCCCTGGTTAGTACTTGGATGGGAGACCACCAGGGAATACCAGGTGCTGTAGGTGCCTGGAGTAGGAACTGGCAAACCACTGCAGTATTCCTGCCAAGAAAACTCCATGGACATGGGGTCACGAACAGTCGGTCACAACTGTAATGACACAACACACACACACGTGAAGTTGTCTAAGTCTTGATGGTGCACTGCTGCTTGTTAATGAGCTGCTTCCTTGATTCTCTAGGTGAATGTCCTATAGTAGCTTTGTGTTTTAGAGTTTGCAATGAACAATAAGGCCCCTTGGACATTTATGTCTAAAATCTATGATATTACTGATTGTGGAGTACAGAAATGGTCCACAATTTGTTTTTATCACGGGGTAAATCATATGTGCATTTGTCTCTCTTGATGATTGTTTTAAATGCTAAACATGCTTAGAAAAAGCTCTACAGGTAAAGTTGGAAGGCATTCACAAATAAATGGAACCCATTTCTCCTAACTAGCTTTCTTTTGTCTGTCCCAAAATGACTGTCAGATTTCAGATTTCATGAAACACATATCAGATTTTCTAGCTAATTTGATTAGTAATAAGTATGGGACACAGTACTACTTCAAAGAAAAGTGTAACTAACATCTGGATTTCAGTGACACTATGGCTGAAATCCTGCTGCATATTTACACAAATGGGGTAACCTTTGGAAGAGAATTGACATAAGAAATCTCAATAGACATTTTCTGTTGCATGTGACTCAGCTTGAGAGAGACAACTTAATGCAATTCACTTCAAAAAATTACGCTGTGTGTGTAAGTGTACAAAATAGTTTCAGCCAATAGATACAGTACATGTGATGGTCATTAAATTGGGCCTATATAAAAAGAGCCAAAGAAGATAGATTACTCAAGGAACTCAGGGACTATACTACTTTAAAGAGCAGGCGTGTAATATATTCCTCAGAGCACAAAGAGAACTCCTAGTTCCTGAGCTCCTTGCCCTCTAAAGATGCTAGCCACAGAGACTGGCAAAATGTTAGGAAGAAAAACTTCCAGAACACAGCCAAACAGCCTGAAAAATTCACAGCTATGTAATATATTTATTTATTCCAGTATCAATAGAGCTTGATCCAGGCTTTCCAAAAAGGATAACCTAAGACAAGGATAGAAAGGTTCTATTCCAACCTGCTCTTTGCTGCACTAGTTTCTATTTATAAGGATTGCTTTTGTTTTGTTTTACTTTATTTTAAAACGAGGGACCAGAAAATGTGATCCCTGTCTGCAAACTGTTAATTCAGATGCCTCAGGATCTCATACCTAGATAGTTTCAAAAGGAACAAGACAAATATGCATGCCACTTGCTAGTCAGCTAGAGACCCATTACATCCAGGAATTATTATTCACTGTTTAGATAAACCTTTGAACAAGCCAGCTTTAGAATATTATTATAACTTCATTTGTTTATCAATGAAGGTTCCTTGGTAAATAGTATAATGCCTTTTTAAGTAAAATAAAGCCACATATGATCTTCCCCTCATTTTTATGTATAATTTTCTCTCTTCTGGAATCAGACTCTTTTAATGCATTATATTGATTTCTTTGTTTGAATGCTTTTGCCCCCATTGTGTGAACATAATTAGTGCTGTAATTTATGGATGAATTATTTGGGAATGCAATCCTATGCATACTTACTTGAGAGAAAATTTATTTAACTCACTGGGGCTTACCTTCAGAAAACATTGAAGCACTGAGCAGACATTTCTTATAAAAATACTGCTTTAAATTTCTAAACCAATCTCTAAACCATTAGAGATTTAAAAGCCTTGCTACCTCAGTGCTTACAACCTTCCTAATGTTTGTACCATAGCATAACCTTCAAGACATATTGTACTTTTCAGGGTCTCTTCTTGGCTTCAGATATAGACTTTTCAATAAAGAGTGGTAACTGAAATATCTCCCGAGGAAGACTTATCTAATAATTCACTTCATGGGTAGGAGGGGAGGGTTGTGTCAGTCAATACTCTTATTTACAATGTAGACATTTTAGCGTTCCACTCCCTTGTTTTTAGTCTTTCACTCCTCCTGTTTGTACTGTCGCTATTGTGTTTTTGCTCTGCGTTGAGGTTCTGAATCAAAGAATGAGTAATTCTTTGGCCAGTGGTAGCAGAAAGTAGAGTGAAAATGTTGAAGGAAAAAGAATAAAAGTAGATATGGTTTGTTTGCGACCAATTGGACCTTCTTACTTGTTGGTTAAGGGTTGGTGAGCTAGTGTACTGTGTCCCTGCTGTCAGGAACAGGCCACAGGTATTTCTGGTATCGCACAGCTTGGGTAGATGAATGGAAGAAGTGATTATTCGAGTGGTTGTGATCACCCATGTGCACATTGGTGATTGTTTCTCCCTGTAGCCCTGATGCAGACAATATGTAAAATTGCTAAGAACTTTTTTGTTCTTCTCTTTGGCTGTTGCCTGTTTGATCAGAGTGATTAGTTCCAAAAATGTAGGAGCAGAAAAATCTAGCTGCATTTGTTGGTAAATGAACTGTACTCCTTTTCAACCCAATGTGTATTACTATGACTTGTTATAAGAGGAGCAAAAGTCCCATCCTTTGATATGTTGAATGAGTTTACGGTGATGATGACTGCAGATAATTTACTTGGGCTGTCTACTGACTCCAGTGGAATATTTTAAAATAGTGCATTGCTTTCTTAAGCATAATATTATGACACCACAGGGGACAAGACCAATCTTGGAGCTCGCACAGGAATCTGATTAAGCACTGCTCTCATCTGCCATGTCCTCAGATGCTATTCCCCACCCCCAACCTATTTCTGCTGATACTGTCCTGCTGCCCTAGTAGTCTATTAGCACTGAGTATGCTGGAAGGAATGTACAGGAGTCATCACCTATGGTTCTGTAATATTGGTTCATCAGCATCAAGGACTCAGTAGCATTTTTTCTGCTCTATGGATAGCAATACACTGGTAATTGCTCAGAATATGTTGAAAATATCCTCACTACAGAAGAATGTTATTTATATGCTTCATTTTGCATGTACTCTGCTTAGTAGGATCTTCACAGACATGGTGGCTGCAATCTTAATGTGCTATCACTGGAATTCAAAGGGGTGGTTTTGTTTACAGAACTGCTTCCTTTAGATGAATCCAGAAAAGGATGCTCTCCGCTCCCCAAGAAGCACCCCTGTCTCAAACTTTGTTCCAGAGAATCTGGGAAATTCTTTGGTATTAGTGTTCTGGAATAGCTGCCTAGATGCCCTAAGCACATTCAATCTGGCTTGATTTTGGAAGCTAATCAGGGTCGGCCCTCATTAGTACTTGGATGGGAGACCACCTGGGAATACCAGGTGCTGTAGGTGCCTGGAGTAGGAACTGGCAAACCACTCCAGTATTCCTGCCAAGAAAAGTCCATGGACATGGGGTCACAAAGAGTCGGTCACAACTGTAACGACACAACACACACACACACACACATTCTGGAGTGGAAAGGAAAAGTATGGAAAAGAAAGTTTGATTGTGCTAGTGGGCATCCAGCAAATCCATGTGGCTGTAGGTCTAGGATTGTTAGATTTCATATTGGAGAGTAAGCCCCATTGAATGTACACCTACATAAACATGCATAGGATTGCACTGTAAATCTTGAATAGGTATTCATAACTGCTTTTCCACATAAGAATTGTGACTGCAGTTCTAGGTACCTATGACTCTAGACAATGCACATCCCTGTTGCATGTCAAGATCTCACTTATTTCTTTCTGATATCACTTCGTTTTAACATTTGTTTTCCAGATAAAGGCTTATATTCATATAATTCAGGTAATTTACAAGCATGTTGTTCATTGCTTGTGTATGTTAATACTATCTATTTTATGCTCTCGGTGTGCTTCTGCTCCTTCTTGTGCACCAGTTCAACTGCTAATCTGCTTTGTGGATTTCTTTTTATGCTTTTCAAAAGTAGGCCTTTTAGCCTTTGTTTTTCTGCTTTTTTGAAACTGGCTACATATACTGTATTATTTCTCATTTTAGTTGCTTAAGTACTATAAGTATTTTGCTGAACAGTCAATTCTAAAATCTATGTATGTTTTGAGTCTATGTTAAGGTGCGTATGGATATTCACTAAAATCATTTTTGAGAGTTTTTTGAAAATTAAAAATTGTACCATTATAACTGTACCACTAGACTATTATTAAAATTTTATTGCTGATGCTGAACAACGTATCATATAGGCATATTTACTGTAGATCAGGTTTCATTTCTTGCCTGAATGCAAAACAAGATTCTCTCTGTGATCAATTTGAACAGTGTCCTATTCTGAATATGATGAAGAATCACTTCCACTATTATTTAATCATATTCGTTAAAGTTTGCATTTAAACTACTTCATTTTGGTAGTCTTTGTCTGGTCTTTGTAACAAATATGCATAACATTTTGTGGGGTTTTTTGTTTGTTTTTTCATTCATATTTCATTGACTATGTCATAGAGAATTGCAAATCTGCATCAGAAAAAGTTGCAATCTTTTCAAGCTTTTTAGGAGAAGGTCCTTTAACAAATCAATTAAAAACAATATATTACTTGAGTTATATGTTATAGAACAGGTGTTAGTCTGTGTATCAGGCAAAAAGCAAAAGAATAATAAAAAAGACAAAAATATTTTGGCACCCTAAAGACTAGCTGCTATATTTAAGTCTGAGCTTCCTCAGACGTAAGGAAGTGTTATATCAGAGGAAGTGGGCTTATTTGTACATGACTATTTTTTTTTTAATTTTTCTTTTGTTTTTTCCTTGAGATATAAGAGGGATGCTTCTATCCCCCACCTCTATCCCTTGCAAAGAGTGTGGTAACATCTCTGTGTTATCAGTTACTCCATGGTGTTTGACATTCAGCATTGACACTGGTAATATATGTTCAGCTAGAGGTTTGATTGCTTGGACGGTTGGGTTTGGCTGCCCTCCAAGTGGCGGCTTTGTATCACTGCTGCCGTGAGTGTTTGCAGCCCTGGGACCACATCCAATAACACCTTAAGAAGATTAAACAGCCAAGTCATTTCTATAAACCTGTAATTAACTATTATCGCAACCCCTTTGCCCATCTGAACTATTAGCAAAGAATTGGTCCCTGATAATGGCTGGAAACTATGAAGATGAAGAAAATGAAACCAAAAAGACCAGGAAACTTTAATAAAGATGACAGTGCATTGTTACCTATATTAAACAGAGACAATCGGATAACCGATTTTCACCATCTACAAGCAAACTTACTTTTGGGGAATTCATTATACAATCAGTTTGACCCGCTACAGCCAGGAATAAATTTGCAGATTCCATCTACTTCTGAGGTAGATGGTAAGCGAAGATCAATAAGGCCAACTCCTCCTACAACTGATGCTCTGGTAATCAAATGAAATTATTTTGAGCATGTGTGTGAGTCAACCAACCTGGAAAACTTCCAAATCCATTACAAACAAACAGCGCATATCTGGATGGGAGAGTGGATAGGCTAAGCTGTTGCCACATAACTACCAATAGCAAAGCATTCTGTGGCAATGTCACTAAATCCAGTACAGATCCAATATTGACAAACACTGTCCCTTGATAATCCTTGTTGCCCTTCTCTGAGTTTACTCCAGTTTGTTGGCTTCCTTTTAAAAGTGTGGTGTCCAGAAGTCTATTGAGTATTGTCTAACTAGTACAGAATAGAGGGAAACTAGTACCAATCGGGGGGGTCCTTTTAAAGATAAAAGTGGGATATAAACAAACAAACAAACAAACAAATAAATAAATAAATAAATAAATAAATAAATAAATAAATAAATAAATTTGAAGACTCTACTTCTGCATCCAAAAATAAAATTTACCTTTTTTTGGAGTCACACCAACTCTTGGCTTATATTTTACTTTTGATCTACAGTAATTATAAGATCCTTCTCAGTGCTTCTCAACCTGTGGGTTGCCAGATGTTCCTGGACTGCAACTCCCAGAAGACTCCACCACTCGCTGTGCTGGAAGGCGTTTCTGGGAGTTGCAGTCCAGAAACATCTGGGGACCCACAGGTTGAGAACCACTGTTCTAACTCACGATATTAATGAACAAAGCACAGTGGTACCTTGTATAAAGGAATTAATTCATTCCAAATGAAATTATGTTAAGCAAATTTTCCTTTATACAAATTCCCATAGGAATGCATTGAAAACAGAGTGATCCCAATTTTATGTTGTACGGATTTTCCTATAGTTGATTATGTTAAGCAAATGTCCCCTATCTCCGGAATTTTTATGTTGTACAAATTTTATGTTATACAAGCTGTTTGTTATACAAGGGTCCACTGTATCCCCTCTCTTGTTCCTGTGCACTTGTCCTCCCCGCTTTCCAGGTCTAGAACTTTCTGTTTAACCCTGTTAAATTTCAATCTGGTATTTTCAGACCAGGACTCAAGCCTGTCAAGCTCTTATTTAATTGTGTTCCTTTCTCCCAAAGTATGAGCTGTCCCCCCTCCCCCAATTTTATGTCATCTGCAAATTTGATAAGTATCCCCTGCACTCCCTCATCCAAGCAATTAATAAAAATATTGAAGAGCAGTGGCCCAAGGACTGGGCCTTGTGGTGCCCCACTTGTTACCTTCTCCAAGGTTGAGGAGGAGCCTTTGATTGATAAGCATTATCTGAGCATGATTCTGTAACCACCTATATATCCATCTGACAGTTGTTCTATCCAGGCCGCAGCTCATTAGCTTGTTGATCAGAATATTATTGGGGCACTGTGCCAAAGGCTTTACTGAAGTCAAGATATATTACATCTACAGTATTTCCACTGTCTACCAGGGAGGTTATCCAATGAAAAATGAGATTAGATTGATGTCCATGGTGTTTCTTGCTCTGTGGTTGTTTAAATATTTTGTATTCTTAATATAGGCCAGGTAGCATGTTGTACTACATATTGTAATTATCAACTCACTTGCATATCAGATCAAATGCAAGCTAAAAACTCAACATCCGAATCATAATCTAAAATTGGTTGTACATTCTTTCAGTCACTCATTTCCTACCCTGCAGTCGGCCATGTTTGTGATGTTTCAGTGTATAGTCTATTTTTTAAGAACTACACATTCTTAAAACATATAATAGATTTTTATGTTCTATTTGCTTTTCTGTAAGTTGTGTCAAAGGGAATTGTGGCTAAAAATGGAACATAAAAACTAGATAGAATAGAGATAGAATCTCTGTATCTAATATTGTCATTAACTGTAAAGATGTGCAGAATTACATTTTTTGATTATAAAGTGTTCTGCTTACTATAATTTCGAGAAATCTCCAGGCAGCATAGTCACATACTCACAGACAATTTCCTTTGGATTTCTATAGGTCTAATTTTATTTTATGCCATTTTTCTCCTAGAACTGGGACTCAAATTCTCAGTTTTAAAATTTAGAGTTTTGAAATACAGTGGTACCTTGTATAAAGGAATTAATTCATTCCAAATGAAATTATGTTAAGCAAATTTTCCTTTATACAAATTTCTCATAGGAATGCATTGAAAATGGAGTAATCCCATTTTTATGTTGTACAGATTTGGCCCATAGGTGATTCTGTTAAGCAAATTTCCCCTATCTCTGGAATATTTGATGTTTTACAAATTTTATGTTATACAAACTATTTGTTATACAAGGGTCCACTGTACAATATAGTTGTAAATATTAAAATAAATCTGAATTCATTCTGTTATTAAAATATAATAAAAACATTTTAAAATCTTATGATGTAGAATATAGTATTTACTAAATCCAAGGATCATGCCCATATTTATAGACTGTACATGTTGAAACATCATTTGTTATTGGGCAAGGGGGAACCAAAGTTACATCTACTGGAATGCTTCAGTTACAAAATCCAAATCAAAACTGATTTGAGCTGTTTCATCTCTCAAGTTCTGTTGCCTGGTCTGTGTTTTCCTCCTGCGAGTCAAAGCACTGTTATTGATCTTTTAAAAAGTGTTCTGCTTATATACCGCCCCATACCACTTCAAGTAGTATCTGGGTGGTTTAAAGTTTAATTACAGTATGCAGGCTACACATTGCCCCCGCAGCAGGCTGGGTACTCATTTTCCCGACCTCGGAAGGATGGAAAGCTGCGTCAACCATGAGCCTGCTACATGGGATTGAACCCCAGGTTGTGAGCACAGTTTTAGCTGAAGTACAGGCATTTAACCACTGCGCCACGAGGCTCCCTCACGTTTGTAGTTCTTTGATGAACTATGTTCTTTAGATGAACTGGTATTCAAAGTTTTAAGTCCAAATTAATGAGTCTGTATTAATACACTATTATCTGTGTCTGTAAAAATATAGAGCTAAATCCAAGTTGATATTTCTGCACATCACGAAACTTGCTTCCCCTTCTCTCTCCTCCGAAGCCCTTGCACCCACCTAAAAACTTCCTCTGGAGGTTTTTTCAGTACCCAGGAACACTTTCTTATACTGTATGTGTGTTTGCAAGGCTGCAGAGGGAACGAGACATTCCCCTTACCTGACTGATGCTGGGTTCTGCTTTTCTCTCTGTGGACATCCAGCATTGGATGCAGTCTTGGATATAATATGAATAATGTCAGATACTTTAAAATGTGGTAAGCCATCTTTGTTGTATTTGGCGGACCTCTGCAATGTGGGTCCCTGGTTTTCATTCTGATGTACATTATTTGAACTGTATACATTGTATTTTAGTCTACATTAGACAATAAATTCCTTTGCTTTTCATAAATGGAAGAACAGCAGAAAGTTAATCTATGTTAACAATGCCACATTGTGAAACATATTTTGATTCATGGAGATCTGTTCTAATATTTTCTTCTAACCATAGAATAATCAGGTTTACTATTCCCTTCTTCATGGGATACTCTGAGTCTCTTTGTGACAAGGCACAGATATATGACTCAATGAGCCTTTCAATCAGGCTTTGTTATCCATGGCTATGTGATCGCGTACCTGCTGAAGGAAATAGAAAGATATGACCATGTTCACTACCTTTAGTGACTTTCACTGCTTCCCCTAGCTATATGCTTTAATCCCTTTGTATCTTTTTGTATTTTATTTGCAGTTTCAACATGGTCTAAAATTTCCTTCTGCCTAGTAGGATTATTGTATTGTTAATAAATAAATCCAGAGATTTTTTAAAAAAGAAATTTGTAAACTATTGGATGATCTTTCTGTCCTGCTCTGTAGATAATAAAGAAGAGGATAATCATGTTTATCTAAAGCTGGAGATTAATATGGTTTTTTTTTTCCATACATTACCTCTCTTAAGGTCTGATAGTGGACTTAACCTGCTTTTGCTGAGTAAGCCCTAGTTATTTTAGTTAAACACTGTACATAGTCCCTCAATATTTAAAATGCTATTTCTTTATTCATACACAATGATATATGTTAGGGAAAACATGAATATGTCAAAAAGTTACTGGGCCTTATTAATGATAAACTTTCATAAATGTAGCATTTCTTTATGATAATAAAGTTATTTTTCTTTTTTTTTTCTTTCCCAGGGTCCAAACGAATAAGTGATAGTGAAGTCTCAGACTATGACTGTGATGATGGAATAGGAGTAGTGTCAGGTAACAATATTTAAACTTAAAATTAATTAATTAATTAATTAATATGTTTACTTAACTCTTCATTTGGTGATTATTTTATTTTACAAAAAGAGAGGAAATGCCAATGTTCCTTAATTTAATAACAAGGCCAGGTTTACTTAGTTCCAATGACATAAATACAGTTTCTTCTCACCAACACTAATGTCTTATAAAACTTGCCTTCTAGTATCAAATGGTTTTTCAGTCTTTTGTGCTATGTTTATATATATATATAAAATTGGCAAGTATGTTGTAAAGAAATAACAGGGCCTGAATGCTATGTGAAGAAATAGAGTATTATTTTATTTTAATGGCTGTATGATATTAGATCCTCAACATGACAAATCAGAAAGAGACATATCTCTTAGCTTAGAGGCAAGAACCCTTATAGGAAACGAAACATCTTTGGGGGCTGAGAGGTTTCCAGTTGTAGTTGGTTGGTGTGAAGGTTTTATAATTTATTTGCTCTGTTTAACTACATAGTTTATACTCTAATTTTATGTGAAAGTGCTGTATCTCATTATCTATTTAAAAGCATTGCAACACTATGTTTTCCAAGTAATATCGCTCCTCCCCTCCTTTCCCCCTCATATGGTAAATATTCAATGCCCCAGAGTTTATGGCAAGAGAGTGCTGAGTTTCTTTGTAGACATGCTGACAAATGATTATCCTCCCAGTTGTATAATAATTTTTATTTTTACGTGAAATTATGGTTTTACATTTCTGTCCTGGCAGCTTATTAAAAACTGCAGAACAATGAACTATGCTTTAAATAATAAGCTTAAAGATTCCATAGATTAAAGCTGCTTCTGTTTATTGATGATTTTGCAGCACTCAGATAATTGGTATGCTGCTTCAATTTGCAAATAAGTGTAGTGTTTTTAAGAAGGAATTCCAATCTTATCGACTGTATTGCATAAACCTGCTTTAAGAATGATACTGGAATGATGTCCTCCCGCCCACACCTCTTCCAGTACCAACCGTTGGGTGATGTTCATGGGTACTGTGGCTGGGGACAGAATATGGACTTTTCCATTCTGAAGTTCCAGCTTGATTAGGATTCTCATGGCTGTAATTCATAGAAAATGGAAAAGAGGCAAGGACAATACTGTTACACAAGGGAAGGTCTATGACAGTGGTGGCAAACCTTTGGTACTCCAGATGTTTTGGACCACAATTCCAAGCTGAGCTTGTCAATGACAGGCCTGTGGGAGTTGTGACCCAAAACATCTGGAGTGCCAAAGGGTTGCCACCACTGGTCTATGGGGACAGAATTGGTTTTTAGGGAGGTGGAACAGACCACTGAGAAAGAAGCAACCATCAGCCTAACCCAAACATCCACTTTTCTACAGTCTGGAGAAAAGGAGAGATTGAAGGAAAAACACACAAGAAAAAGAGCACCATTATTAGCAAGCATTTACTTGTTTTTTCTATTATTAATAGAATATTAAAATTGATGCTATATTTTCCATATCTAATCAATTATATAACATTTATGTTGGGATACTAAATATTACATCTCTCTTCACAGCATTTAGATTAACATTTGTTAACACAGCAGAAGAGAGGAGGAAGACTTTAAGATAGCTCTTCTCTTATCATGTCTCCTACAAATCTGGGCAGCCAGAGCAGATTTGTAGGAGACATTAAGTAGCTGGAAATAAGGTTGAAGTGAAAACCTTTCTTTATCTCTGCCAATTTCTCACTATTTTCACCTTTGGGCACCTTGCTGGCTTAGCACTAGGACAGCAGAACTTTACATGAGAGAAAATGAATAGGAACGTCAGAGGGAAACAAGCACACCTAGGCACCAGGTGTGGGGAAGAAAGGATTCAAACAATTAACAAGCTGCAAACAATACTGATTTCCTCCTCAGTGTCTTATCTGATGTGTGATTGGCTGAAGCTAATTAACCCAGGGAAACCCAACTTTCGGAGTGTGATTTCACAGTGGATCCATTCACATTTTTCCTGCTATCCAATTGCATCCTTATACAGGAAGAGGGGGTTGGTATATCTGCTTGGAACAGTTGGTGTTGGCAAAGATATATGCTCCCCCTCCTATCAGTTTGTTTGGCAGCAGCCCCATGATGTTACAAAATTTTTAACTGGCATTTCAGTCATTGTACTAATAAAATGATTAACAATAGTATATTTGCAAACAGCCCAGCTTTTGCAATTGTCCCAAGCACTGTTCTTCATTATCTCAGTCATACTCTTAGAGACAGGAATAATCTGAGGACTGCAATACTGAATGGGAATAGAGTCTGAGGAATTGAACAGGTAAGGGATAGATCGGGGGTCTGCAACCTGCGGCTCCGGAGCCGCATGCGGCTCTTTGGAACCTTTGCCGCGGCTTCAGGAGGTGACTGTCAGAAAGGGCGGGCACGTGCAAAATAACATGCTTTAGAAGAGAGAGAGAGCATCTGGAGATGGCCAGCGCACTGGACCGTCAGGGCTTGAGCAGTTGTTTCCATTTCCATTCCAGAGGGAAATCCACCACCACCACCACCACCACCACCGCCCGCTCCCGCCTTTCCTTCTTTTCGTCAGAGGCTTCAGGCGGTCTCTTCCGAACTGGGGGGGGCGAGGGGGGAGGAAGAGAAAGAACGGTGGCTGGGCAGCCGCTGCCGCCGCTGCTGCTGGTGAGGAAGGCGGGGGAGGCGCGCAGGGTCTTGGGGCGCAGGGGAAGCCTTGCCGCGTCAAGCTCTGCTCTGCTGTGTTGGCTGCTCTGGAAGAGCGGCAGCCGTCACGGTCTTTCTCCCTTCATCTCTCTCTCTGTGTGTGTCTTTTCCTCTCCTCCTCCTCCTCCTCTCGCTTCCGCGTGGCAAAACTGGGAGCCTCGTTTTAGGAGGCGGGGGAGCTTTTCTGAGGGTGCGCCAGCCTGGGCTGGAGGAGGAGGAGGAGGACAGGGTTGAGGAGAAAGCGCGCCAAACCTCTTTGGAAACTTTGCCGCGTCTCCGGGAGGTTCCCCTCATGGAAGGGGCCCCGCGGCATTTAAACTAGGACCGCGGGGGAGACTCCAGCTCGCCGCCACCGCGGTCCTCCTCGTCTTCATCTTCCTCCTCCTCCTCCTCCTCCTCCTCTTCCTGGTGCTGCTGCAGCCGCCGCTGCCACCGCCGGTGCGCTGCCGCCTCCTCGGCCGTGGCAAAGGCTCCCGGGCCGGCCAGGGCCAGGATGGCGGCAGCGGCGTTGGATGGGTGGTGGGGGTGGCATCAGTGGCCGCCGGGGTCTCCTCCCGCCACGGGGGTCAGGGGCTGCTCAGCAGCAGCAGCAGCAGCAGGAAGCCACGTCTGTTGGTAATCCTCCTCCTCCTCCTCCTCCCCCTCCTCCCGCCAACAGCCCAACCGCCGGCAGTGGAGGAGGCGGAGGCGGCGGCGGCGAGGGGGAAGCGGCCACAATGGCCGCGCCCACCCGGGAAAAGGGCGAGGGGAGGCGGCGGCGGCCAGGCCCAAGCAGCCGGTGGGTTCGTGGTGGTGGTGGTGGTGGTGGCGGCGGCTGCCTGGATGGACAAAAAGGGGGTCGGAAAGCGGAATGGAGGAGCGGACCGGGGAGATCCATGGTGGCCTGGCGCGCCACTCGCCCTCCCGCTTCTTTTAGCCTCGGCATCCCTTCCCTCCGTCTCCTTCACAAGCCAAACTTTGTCCACACACGCACACACACCATGGCTGCAAGAAGGGTGTGTGTGTGTGTGTGTGTGTGTGTGTGTGTGTGGAGAGAGGTCGCCGCTCGCCCGCTTCCAAAAAAAGGGACCAGCCGCGGGGTTGCAGGCTGTCCTTTCAACTGCTGAGGCGGGCGCCGCTCCCTCGCCTCTGGCTGCGGGACCGTGGCAGCGGTGGCGGCGGCGCTGGTAGGCCCAGAGCGCGGGTCCTCGCCTCACGGAGCCTCGAACGGCGGCTGTGCCGGCGCCCGGTTGCTGAGGCAGAACAGCGAGAATGGTGGCGGCGGTTGTATATATTTGTTTTAAATGTCGCAATGGTTTTGCGGCTCCCAGGTTTTTTTTCCCCTCGGAAACGGGTCCAAGTGGCTCTTTATGTCTTAAAGGTTGCAGACCCCTGGGATAGATAAACGTGAAATGTAGTACTAAAGGAAGGAATTATGTATGAAACGTAAGTAGTGGATTGAGAAGTAAAGATATTGTGAAGTTGAAAAAAGGTGCAGAAGATGGTGTGGTGTTTATCCCTTTGTGATGAACAATTTATGAGATATCTGTCTTGATTTGTTGGTTGTTGACCAATGGGAGACTTTGGGGGGAGCCTGAGGGTTTTTAAGGCTCAGCCCATCACTGAATTGGTCAGACAGGGACTTAAACAGACTGAAAGAGTCAGATATATATGGACTGACTGAGAGACAGACAGAAACCAACTGAGAAACAAATAGGGACTGAGAGACGGACAGATGAGGACTAGGAAGAGAAGATATAGGATTTTAGAACTACTGTGAGGAAAATTAAGTGTCGAGTGTCTGTAAACTTAAGAACAGGGCGTGCAAGTGATCAGCTTCAGCTGTAACCTAACCTTAGTGTATTTGAGCTAAATTCTTCCTTTTGTTTTCTGATAAAGTTACCCTTTATCCTTTTAATTCTACTTTGTAATAAAAGAACTTCGTTTATCTTTATTCAATTTCAATCAGTCTAAAGCATTAATTTACTAGAGAAGCTATTTGGTGGCAGTGGAAGTGTGAAAGAGATAATGTTTGTCAATAGCCCATGAAAGGGCTGGGGTAACATCACAGGTGGGAATAAAAATGAACAAAGCATTGGAACAATTTCCCATTGAGGATTTTCATTTTTTAGTTTGGGAATCCAGAGATGAGTAATATATTATGACAGGGACATTGGAAAGGGTACATTGTGAATTGATATTGGATAGTGATAAGTTTTTGAATCCCATATCATCCAATGAAGTGGAATGGTAAGAGATTCAGAGCAAATGGAAGCTCTTTACATAGTACATTAAAAAAGAGATTCCCATTGCAGGAGGCAAAGATGACTACCAAATCAGAAGTTGTTCAAGGGGGAGATTATTTTCTGATAAGGATATCAGGGACAACTGGTCACAAAGATTGTTAAGTAGTTTCAGGATCAGAAGCAAAATGCTTCTGAATACCAGTCACTGACACACAGTGGTAGAAGTTATTCTTCTGTGGATGACATAGACATGTGGTCTAATACAGCAGATTGTTTGTTAGGGAAGGTCCCCCCCCCAAGAATTAATCAACTCTCAGTCCCCAAATCCCTTAAACTAGCTGGAGGAACTCCAAGCTTCTTACTTCCATGCTGTTTCTGTACGAGCTTATCCAAACTGTTAGAAAAGTGAACTTCTGATGAAACATTGTCTATAGCAGTGCTCCCCAACCTTTTTTCCCCCGCGGACCGGCAAATGCTCGACAATTTTTCCGTGGCCCGGGGGGGCATGCACTCCTCCACGCCCGTCCCCCTCCCACACTCACCTGCGCGCGCGCGCACACACACACACACACACACACACACACTCCCCTCCCCCACCCGCTGCAGCAAAGCGGCTCCGCGACGAACCCCAAAGGCGGAGGAGTGGCGGGCGCACGGGCGACGACCCTCCCCCACTCCCCACCCTCCGGGGTCCGTCCGGGCGAGTGAGCCCTCCGCCGGCCCCCCTCTCACTCGGCTCCGCCCTCTCTCCCCCTCCCCACAAGCCACGGGGCAGGAGGAGGAGAAGGAGGAGCGGGGGGTCGCGGCGGTGGGGCAGGGGTGATTGCAGGGGGGAGGCGGCGGCGTGGGGGTTGGGGAAAAAAGAGAGAAAAAAGAGAGATCAAGAGGCAGCCTCCCCCCCCGCCCACCCTCCTTCGCGCCTGATCTGCCGCCGCCGCCGACGTGGCTGCTGCTGCTGCTACTGGTGGAGGGCGAGGAGGAGGAGGGCGGAGGAGGAGGAGGATGCGCCGCAGCCGCCGGTGGGCGGAGGAGGGAGGCAAAGGCGGCGGTGGCTCCTCCTGCGCTCCTCCAGCCTTCTTCCATTGCTTGCCGGGGGAGAGAAGAGGAGGAGGAGGAGGGCAGAGGAGGAAAAGGGGAGGCAAGCTGTCACGCCGGGCGCTTTGGCGGACACAGCGAGGCTCCTTCCCGTGACCCCCCCAGCCCTCCCTCTCCACCCTCCACACACACACACACACACCAAGAGGGAGGACAGCGAGAGAGGGGAGAGGCTGGCTTACCGGCGTCCTGCCTTCATCCGCGCCGCGACAGAGAACCCCCCTCAGCGTCCTCCTCCTCCTCCTCCTCCTCCCTCCGCCGCCACGTCCGGAGCCGCCGCCACCCCCATGGCTGGCGGGCCGGTCGGTGGGTGGGCGGGCCACCGCCACTGCCACGGTTGCTAAGGGTCGCTCCCGCCTGGCGGGCAGGCGCACGCCGCCTCCGCCTTCTTCAAGCCCTACTGTTCATTGTTCCTCCTTCTGCTGCTGGTGCTGCTGCTGGTGCTGCTGCCGCCGCCGCCTCCAGCCCCTGTCAGGAGGAGGAGGAGCGACAGCACCACCAGCGACCGCGGCGGCAGCCCCCCAACGCAACAAGCCGCCCGCCCATTGGGCAGCGGGCCGCCCCCCAACAAGCGCAGCGCTCATTGGCTCCCCTGCCTCCTCCTCCTCCCTCCTCCTCCCGGGGCATGTGCTGAAGAGATCAGGGACGGAAGGGAGGAGGAGTTTCCCCTGGTTTCCTCAGGCGGCCCGGTGCCGATTGGTCCACGGACCGGCACCGGTCCGCGGCCCGGGGGTTGGGGACCACCGGTCTATAGGACAAGCAAAGTGATGCTCTTTAGAAGGCGAAGCAGGAAAAGAAGAAGATCAAATTCCAAATGGATTGACTCTCTAAAGCAAGCAACAGGCTTGTTTCTCAAGTGCTGAGCATGGCTGGCAAGGACAGGACATTTTGTGGATCACTAATTTATAGGGTTGTCAGAAACCAAAGGCAACTTGATGGCCCATAACAGCAACAATGGAACTTGCTTCCTAATGCAACTTTGTGAGTCACAGAAAATCTTTGGTACTCCAACATTGTAGAGAGGCACCTCTCTAATGACTTTCATTAATTCTGAAATTCCCATCCCTAGGCCCTCAGCTTTTATGATAATTCTGTCTGAATTTGAATATATAAGTGGTACATTGTATAAAGGAATTAATTCGTTCCAAATGAAATTATGTTAAGCAAATTTTCCTTTATACAAATTTCCCATAGGAATGCATTGAAAACAGAGTGATCCCATTTTTATGTTGTACAGATTCGCCCCATAGGCGATTATGTTAAGCAAATTTCCCCTATCTCCAGAATTTTTTATGTTGTATAAATTTTATGTTATACAAACCATTAGTTATATAAGGGTCCACTGTATATGAATAAGAATCTATCTATCTATCTATCTATCTATCTATCTATCTATCTATCTATCTATCTATCTATCTATCTATCTATCTATCTATCTATCTATCTATCTATCTATCTATCTAAACTTTAAATTATTGTTTAAATTCCAACTACATTATATAACAACTTTTCATATAGCTGTTCTATCATCCATACACATCTAACAAAAATGGGGGGGGAGCACCTAGGTAATTAGTCAGCTGTTTGAACTCTCTTTCTTTCTAGATTATCGACATAATGGAAGAGATCTCCAAAGCTCAACGCTATCAGTGCCAGAACAAGTGATGTCATCCAATCACTGCTCTCGGTCAGGGTCACCCCAACGTGGAGACAGTATAGGAAGGACTAGATCTTGGTCACCCAGTGTCCCTCCCCTTCAAAGGTAAATAAGTGTATTAATTTTATTATGACTCTTTTTGGAATATAAAATGAAATAATTGGGTTACAGAAACTAATTCAATTAAGTTCCAAATAAAAGATTTGGAAAGTAAAGATTGTGGCTAGAAGACTTTTTGTTGTGTTTATAATGTAATATTGTGCATAAGTAATTTTGCTCATATCAATCTTGGTAATAATTTGTTTTGTTCAGAGTTTTTCGTTATTTTATGTTTCTGACATGTAAAAGTCAACAATATGCTGTCTGTCCAGCTATCATTTCTGTTTATCCATGTAGCAATATATAATTGTTATCTATTTATTAACTAATGCCATCATCCATAACTTTATTTAAGAAGTGAGATGAGTTTTTAATGCACACTGCATTTTATACTACTTTACCACCTCCCACTGTCCATATGGGTTACGTTTCTTATAACAGAAGTGATATTTCATCTTTGAATAGAGTATGACATTTGTAAGAGTAACATAAAAAGCAACACTTGTTTTGAGTTAAGTACAGAAGGGCTATTGTTGTCAAAGAGGATTATGCACAACCCTGTTGAAGCATAAAGGTAGAACAAACTTGGTCACAGAGCAGTTAAAGCACAATGCTGATATTGTGGTATTGTTTTGAATAACCAATATTTTTTGCTACAAAATATTCTTGCACAATTTTCTTGAGAGCTTCTAACACAGTCTTTCATTTGCATCATGATACCTTGTGTATTGGAATAATAATGAGGAGCAGAGGTACTGGTAACCAGTTTTTTTCATAGTTTTGCTATTGTGCCTTGGCATCTATTATATTTTGGTAATATTACGTATTATAATGTAAGCATTCCACTCAATAATAATAGACGCTATGGAAGAGGTTACTTAGGAAATACTATTAGGAGTATTTTTGCTGAGGGTGTATCATTCAAACAGAACATGAAAGTCCTTTTTGTTGGTAATGATATAATTGATATTTAAGTATCCAGTTGTGTCTCAGTCAACTGTGGAGATGTAATTACATACAAATACTGTAACAAGAACTCTAAAACGAGACCAACAAGAGTACACACTGTCTGTTAAGGAATTTGTTATTGGTTTTTCCCAACTTGTTTTAACTAACCCAGTTTTTCACCCAAAATTAGCTCCTAAGCAGCTTAACATTCATTAAATTGGATTGATAATAAATTCTTCATTTTATGGAATCTTATTTAGTTCAATTGCAGAATGTTTTCACGAACTTATTTAATAATTAATTGGTATCAGCCTTTATGTAACTTTCCCCTTTGAGCAGTCACAAATCAGAGAGCAAGGTGGGAAAATCAAACGACTCTGCAAGGATGCTTGAGACCTCAGATTCAAGAGGACTGATTCTAACATTGATTTTTGGAATGCTACACTATCTATGGAGGGCTTGTCTAAACCTAACGTGGAATTTTATTAGACTTGCAATTTGTTTGGGGTTTGTTTAGATGTCCAGTAAAATATATCACTCAATCTTACATTACAGAAATTTATGTTAAAGAATTACAATTATTCCTTATGTAGTTAGCACAATATAAGGTAAAGAACTGCAACAGTACGGAAACATTGGAAAATAGCCCAAGTCTCTGCACTACATCCCCTTTCACGGGGACTATCTTTTTATGTAATAAGAAATTGCATATAATGCAGTTGTATTATAGCAGGGGAAAAAGATACCTCTGCAGTTACAGAGGTCAAAGGAAAATGAGAGGGCTATCAATAGCACAAACAATAGAAGTGAGTGAGCAAAACAGGAAGAGAGGATGTGTGCTTGCTTTAACTGTCAGAGATGGGGGGAAAGAACTAATGGCAAAGGACAGTCATCTTATGTTGTGAAGCACCTCCCACTGATGCCCAGTGTTCATGGATACCAAACTGCTCTTATTTCAATACCGTTTCTCAAGCTTGCCTGCAGAAAACTTCAAGTCTCATCTTATATAGCAGGATCTTGATCTAATCTCTTGGTAGAAGCTTTCTTAGAATATCTGCTGTCATATCCATAGTGAGACAATGGATCATCTGGATGGTCCCTTTTTTGTTCGGGTTGTGCATCAGGTGGCACCTCACATCAATGTGTTTGGGGAATATGTTCATATTCTCATTCAGTGGCAGCTCTGATTGTCATCCATCATCTGGCTTGGCATCCCTTCATCTATTCCAAAGTCTTTTAATAGGTTCTCTGCCTATAACAGATCTTTGTAGGCTTCTGTTGTGGAAATGAACTCTGGTTCTATGGAAGAAAAAGTTACATCTTATTACTAGTCCAAGAGATAGGCTGGTCACCATTAGTGATTCCCAGTCGGGGGTATAAGTATGCCCAGGGATACAAGTTAGGACATTTAAAGATACTGGGGTGGGGGAGGAATAATGGCAGGAAAGGGCGCATACGTCATCAGTTTAATTCACCTGAGCAGTGGCAGCCTCTTTGGCTTATTCTTTTTCTCCTCACCCACCATACAAGAGACCAGACTTTTGTTCCAAGGTAGCATCTGTTCTTGTTCCACCATTAACACTGGGGCTTGTGCTACCTACCCCTTTCCTTTCAATGGCAATTTGTATGGGACAAAATTGCTTCCAGATTTTAAACCCTTTGCATACTTTTGCATGGTACCAGAGCTGATGGGGGAGCAGTCTGAAGACTAACTTTCCCCCCTAATATAAAGGCTGCAATTTATGGAAATGGGTTTCCACAGGGTATGCAAATGAAAAAAAGGTTGATAATAGGGATGGACAATTAATGACCTGTGCAAGACCAGGTGGTGTTCGGAAGCCTCTGACACACAAACAGCCAATGTCTTACCTTCCTGTACACCGGCATGTAGCAGAGCTCTAACAAGGAGGCAGGCTGTGATGTCATCTTTTCTGCTCCATCGTGCTGGCCAAGCAGGAGCTGTGCAGGGACACGCATCATCCTGCCTCCCTGTCTGATTGGCCAACACCACAGAGCAGGAAAGATGACGTTGCAGCCTGCTTCCTCTTTGGAGTTTAACCTCGCACAAGCCCAGAGGTGAACTTACAGTCTGTGTTGCCCTCTCCTCAGTCTGCATCTGCGTGCCCTATAAGCTTTGGTTTCTGCTGGCTGGCAGTCTTAGCATATACTGTACTTCCTTTCAAATAACTAGCCAGTCTTTTGATAGCTGTCTAATCACCCTGTATAGCTTAACTAACATACATTTCTGCTCAGTATCCACACAGCAGTAGCTATATAATATCTAGTAGTGAATTTTAAGTGCAAAAGCTTTCCTATGGCTTTTCTGCCCTTGGTATTGTTTGGTAAGATTTTACTGTCTGCCTTTCAGAAAATCAGTTGCCATATGTGTCGCAACTAGAGATGGGCACGACTTAGCGGTATTCCCGTTTCCGTTTCCGTTACTCGGTTCCGTTACTCTACAGAAACGGTAACGGGAATTACTCCGCCAGACTTCGAGCTCGAACCGACGAACGAACAATTTGGTCTGATTTGTCGTGCTCGTTACTTGCATCGCGCGATCGCGCGTGATGCCAAGCGGCACAGAAAAAAAGTTTTTAAAAGTTAAAAAACCCGGTTCCCGCCCAAAAAGCAGGCGGAAATATGCCTGCCGTGCCTCAGGGCACCTACCAGAGGGGTGGTTTCTGGAGGTCCCCGGCCTCCCCCCCTCCCTCCTGGGCTGCTCTGGTGGGACTCGCCGGCGCCGCAGGCTCTCAGCAGCAACAAGCCGCACGGCACGAGTCTCGCCGCCGGCTGAAGCGGCACGGACGGCACAGGAAAAAACTTTTAAACTCTCCCCCCACCCATTCCCGCACGGCACGAGTCTCGCCGCCGGCTCAAGCAGCACGGATGGCTCAGGAAAAAACTTTTAAACTCTCCCCTCACCCATTCCCACACGGCACGAGTCTCGCCGCCGGCTCAAGCAGCACGGATGGCACAGGAAAAAACTTTTAAACTCCCCCCCACCCATTCCCGGGCCAAAAAGCAGGCGGAAAATGCCTGCCGTGCCTCAGGGCACCTACCGGAGGGGGGTTTCTGGTCTGGAGGGGGGGTCCCGGCCTCCCCCCCCGTCCTGGGATGCTCTGGTCTGGTGGGACTCGCCGCAGGCTCGCCCGCCGCAAAAAGCCCAGTCTCGCCGCCAGCCGCCAAAGCGCAAGCAAGCGGCACGGATGGCACAGGAAAAAACTTTTTAAAACTCTCCCGGGTCTCCCCCCCACCCATTCCCGGGCCAAAAAGCAGGCGGAAAATGCCTGCCGTGCCTCAGGGCACCTACCGGAGGGGGGGTTTCTAGTCTGGAGGGGGGGTCCCGGCCTCCCCCCTCTCCATCCTGGGATGCTCTGGTCTGGTGGGACTCGCCGCAGGCTCGCCCGCCGCAAAAAGCCCAGTCTCGCCGCCGGCCGCCAAAGCGCAAGCAAGCGGCACGGACGGCACAGGAAAAAACTTTTTTAAACTCTCCCGGGTCTCCCCCCCACCCATTCCCGGGCCAAAAAGCAGGAAGAAAAATGCCTGCTTGACTAAGGGCGCAGGGCACCTACTGGAGGGATTGTTTGGAGGGGTGGTCCCGCCTCCCCCCCCATCCTGGGCAGCCGGACTTGAGTTGCCATGCCATGCGGTGCGGGCGGGGGATCCAAAATGGGGCAGCGAACGCAATATTGTTTTTGAAATCGTGGATCGTGGTCCAAAAACACACAAGCACAACAGAAACATGCGGAAATTTATAAACTGCCAGATTTTTCACAGTAGCAGTGGGTTTTTTCTTGCAACAAAGTGTCTCTCCTCTCCTCCTCTGTCCTCCATTGATTTTATTTTATTTTATTTTATTTTATTTTATTTACACCTGCGCAGTGCACAATGATGGGCTGGCCCAGTGGCCTGGCCAGCCATGTGGGAGGGGATGACCATGCAAATTTTTGGAGCCATCCCACCAATCGCATGGCCACTTGGCCGTGGAGACTTCTGGGATGTGCCAAAAAGCCCCCTAAAACCTGCCCTAGACCCCTAACCCCCTAACCCTAATGCTTGACTCCTTACCCATACGTCACAGACTGTCTTCTTAGTGGGTCAGAGAGGCACCCAGAGGTGCAACCCAATAGCCCACCGTAACCTTACCCGTCATTAGCCTAACCCTAGCCCTAACCCTAATCCACCTTAGCCCATAGCCAGATCTACTTGCATTGCACTACACACGCAAGTACGATTCCCTTCTTTGTGGGACATGGCAGGTGCGACACGCTCCTCGTACCAAGGGATCAGGTACTTGAGCAGGTGTCACTGGCACTGCCTGCAAATGGTATGCATATCCATATGGTTATGCATGCCATTTTGCAGCAGCAGCAGGTGAGGAGGGGAGACCCCCATGTTGAGGGGTCTCTTGGAGCCTGCTGCTGCTGTCCCTTCCTAGTGGGTGAGGATAGGAGGCACCCACGGGTGCCTCCAGGAGCCCACTTTCCCTTTATAGTGGGCCAGAGGAGGCACCCACCCCACAGAGGTGCCTCCAGGAGCCCGCTACCCCCCCCAAAAAACCAGTATAACGAAAACGAGAAAACGAAAAAACGAACTGACTAATTTTTGCGAAATTTCGCGAAAAACGGAAACGAGCCGAAACGGACTGCCTCCGACACACGACAACTCGAAAACGTCATTTTCCCGAGTCGTGCCCATCTCTAGTCGCAACAGTGTGGCCATCTTGGATGCCTTATGTCTCTATAAGTTAAATAATCTTTTGGTTTTGTTTCAGTACCATCTACCTCTCTTTCAATTTGAATGTGAAATGATATGTAACATTCCCCTAACTCCTTTATTTCCAACTCTTTGGTTTTTTTTTTCCTGAGTGAATTTGGTTACTGATGTCAGGAAAGACAGCAAAAAAGAAAAGAAAAGAAAAGAAAAACAAGACAGAGGTGTTTCTGGACAGTCAAAGGAAATCAAGGGATAGGGATGCAGTCTGTATTGGATGGGGTTATCCCCAATTGAAAAAAGAGGTGCATAGCTTGGGGGTGCTCTTGGATTCATCCTTGAGCCTAGATGCCCGGGTCACAGCTGTGGGCAGGAGTGCACTGCAAAATTAAAACTAGTATGCCAGTTAAATGCCCTAATGACCTCCCGGCTGGACTACTGTAATGCACTCTATGTGGAGCTACCAATGGAAAGTGTCAGGAAACTTCAACGGGTCCAGAACACAGTGGCCAGAATGCTGACTGGGCGGATTACAGAGGTCACATTATACCCCTACTAAAGCAGCTGGACTATTTGCCAATCAGCTATCGGGCACAATTCAAGGTGCTGACCTTAACCTACAAAGCATGAAACTGTCTGGGTCCAAGCTACCTCAAAGATCGAATCTTGCAGTATGAACCAGCTCAGGTGCTATGGTTATCAGGAGAGGCCTTTCTCTCCATCCCGCCACCTTCACAGGTGCATCCCATAAGAACACATGAAAGGGCCTTCTCTGTTGCTATTCCCAGACTTTGGAACTCCCTCCCGCTGGAGGCCAGGACTGCCCCATCTCTGCTGCCTTTCCAGAAGCAGGCAAAGACCTTCCTCTCCAGGCAAGCTTTCCCTGAATGATGGGCTACCTACAATTTGACTTTATAACATAATTGCTTTGACTGATTTTCAGTGTTGCTTTTCACCCCTCATGATGGATTTTTCTTTTAATCTTGTGTGCTCTTTGTAGCTCTAATGTTACCTTTTAATGTTCTAAGATGCCTCTTTTAATTCCCTGTTAACTTGAATATGTCTTAAATGTTCCAGACTGTATATTGTCCCTCATTATTGTAAGCCATTTTGGATCCTTTTCCAAGGAGAAAGGTGGGGTTAAAATATTCAAAATAAATAATAGTTTGGATGGGATGGAATCACAATATTTATCAAAACTAAAAACCTCCAAATACTGTTTGGCTACCTCTCTGAGCCAAGCTACCCTATCTGTCTATTTGACTTATCCCATAACCTGTTGGAGTTGCACAATTATTTCTAATAGAGTTAGCAGTTTAAAAAAATCAGCAGCAGGGAAACATGTCTCGGTCTCAGCACTACAGACCTTTTCACAATGACTTGCACTTAATGTAATAAGAAATCAGTGCTTATGCATCTTTAAGTAGTAAAAAAAAGCATCTTTACTTACAGTTTCACTTGATTGATTGATTGAGTGAGTGATGGAGTGATTCAAATTTTTATACCACCCATCTAGGTAATAGCTACTCTGGGTGGTTTACAAACCAATCTATATACACTTAGAGGAATTTTAAAAATTGAGTCTCTGCCATATGGAAGAGAGAGAGAGAGACGTCGATGCCTGCTGCATGTTCAGAGGGAGAACACAGAACTAAGTGAGCAAAACAGGAACAGGGGTGTGGGCATTCCTTAAATGCTAGAGTCAGAATAAATAACTTTACTGATAAATTCATGGCAAAGAAGAAACACTTTTAATTGTGAATCCTGTGTTAGTGCATGCAATTATTATTGTGTCAACAACCTAAACCCATATGGGGAATACTGAAGATCAACTGGTAAGCATACTATCAGACCAGGAAACAGTACACTGAAGACCTGTACAGAAGAGATTAAAGGACTGCAAGAAAAGCTTTTACCTTATATGGAGCAAGAAATGCCTGATGTTCAAGTTGGATTCTGAAAAGGAAGAGGCACTTGAGATAATATTGTAAATATTTGCTGACGGTTAGAGCGCACCAAAGAATTCCAGAAGACCTGACTATGCTTTATAGAAGCTATGGATTCTTCGGAAAGGAATGGGTATGCCTCAGCACTTGATTCTTCTGCTGTGTAAACTGTTTTGTGGACAAGAATCTATTGTTAGGACAGTATATGGTTTTCCACGGGCAAAGATGACAGTCAAAGGTGCATTCTATATTCCTATCTGTTCAATCTGTACACAGAACATATATGGAAAGCTGGACTAGATTCAGAAGAAGGAAGAGTAAATAAATTGGCCTATTGATATGACACTATTTTACTGATGGAAAGCAGCAGCAATGACTTGTAATTACTTTCATTGAAAGTGAAAGAAGAAAGTGCCAAAGCAGGATTACAGTTGAAAATAAGAAAACAAATGTCATGACTAGAGAAGAACTATGCAGCTTTAATGTTGGCAATTAAAAAAACTGAAATAATGAAATATTTGGTATACTTTGACTCAGTCAATAACCCAAATGGAGAATGCTGCTGGGAAATCACAAGGAGAATGAGACTGTGAAAGGCAACAATTAAGGAATTGGAATTTTGTTTCAAGTGTAATTATGTGTCACTGGAGCCAAGGCCAAGATCATTCACGCTATTGTATTCCAATTAATTAGTATGTTGCGGGTGTGAAAGCTGGACAGTGAAGAAAAATGGGAAGAAGAAAATTGATTTATTTGAAATACGGTCCTGGAGTAGAGCTTTATGGATGCTAGAAAGACAAACAAGTGGATCATAGATCAAATCAAGTCTGAACTGTCATTGAAGGGGAAAAATGACAAAACTAAGGCTGCCCTACTTTGGGAACATTGTGAGAAGGGAAGATTCACAAAGAACAATAATACTGGGGAACCTTGAAGACAGTAGGGGAAAAAATAAGACCAAATATGAGGTGGATTGACTCCCTAAGAACCATATCTTTACGTGACTCCAAAGGACACTGGAGATCATTTATTCATAGGTTTGTCATAAGTCTAAGGCAACTTCACAGAACATAACAACTTCAATACTATGAAGTGAAGGGTTGTGAACAAAACGTGTCAACATGCTCAGAAGCATTTTGTGTCTGTATAAGAGGACTCAGAAGATCAGAATTATTTGAGAGATAAATAATGTTCCTATTCAGGGATCCAGCCTATCTAATACTTCGTTCAGGTCCTTTCTGAGGCTAAATAATTATGAATCTGATTAGTGCTTGGATGGGAATCTTGGATGGGAATCTCCTATACATTGTCTTGGATTCTGTGATGGAAGAAAGACAGAATATGAATTTTCTGAATAACTACACTTAACATGAACAGGATTGTGAGTTGGTCTTTGAAGAGTTTTTGCTATTCTACTCACCCAGTTTTGCCCCTAAGTCCTGTACAGGTGAGTGAGTAGAACATAAGAACATATATAAGAACATAAGAAGAGCCATGCTGGATCAGGCCAAAGGCCCATCTAGTCCAGCTTCCTGTATCTCACAGCGGCCCCACCAGATGCGTTTGGGAGCGCATGAGACTAGATATCTGTCTCCTGATACCACTCCCCTGCATCTGGCCCTTGAAGTACCCTGGTTTCTCCATCATGGTTTGTAACCTGTGATGGACTTTTCCTCCAGGAATCTGTCCAATCCCCTTTTGAAGGCATCCAGGCCAGATGCCATCACCACATTTTCTTTTGTCAGTTCTTACTCTCCCAGCCCTCAATTTGAGTGTATGTCCCCTAGTTCTGGTATTTTGGGAGAGAGAGAAGAGCTTCCCTCTATCCACTTTACTCATACCCTGCATTATTTTGTATGTCTCAATCATATCCCCCCTCAAGCACCTTTTTTCCAGACTAAAGAGCCCCAAATGTTTTAGCCTTTCCTCATAAGGGAGGTGCCCCAGCCCAGTAATCATTTTAGTCGCTCTGTTCTGCACCTTTTCCAGTTCCACTATGTCTTTCTTGAGATGCGGTGACCAGAATTGTACACAATACTCCAGGTGGGGCCTTACTATTGTTTTGTATAATGGCATTATAAGGGTGTGTTTATTTAGAATGAGAAAAGTGCTGCACATTACTGTAGTCTTCCAAAGATGTGAGAGATGATTCTTCCCAGAGGTCTGATCCAACTGCTTGTAGGAGCTTCATAAAATGTGGATGAGGACCACATGGAATTATGCCAAAAACTGCAGATTTGCTCTATGTAAAGGATTATAGCAGTTTATTTATCTTCATTTCTCTTGTTCTTTTCTTTTATTTTTTTCATAAACTGTTACTTGCAACTTTCAGACACTTGCAACTATAGACATACAACAAATCAGAGAACTTTAAGCACAACCCTGTTGTGATAAGTGTTAAAGTAGTCTTTAGTAAGCATGAGGAAAAGCAAGGACTTTTGTGTAGCTACAATTATTCTGTAGTGTGTCTGATGCTTCCTATGGTGCAAAAACAGGTAACCACATAGTCCGAGATTCCTGATGATGAACCTGAAAGTTCCCTTTCTTGACCAGACACTGAGTTATATGGTTTTTCTTGTTCCTTTGGACTCATTCTGTTCTTCTACAGTATTATTTATATATTGGAAGCTGACAAGGGTGGTTTTGTTTTGTTCTGTTCTGAGGTTTAAAATTATTTTCTATTTTTGGAAAAATAGATTCGTATTTTTGCACCCCAGAAAGTATCTTGCATAGTTTAATTTGAAGTGTCCTGGTTTTCCTCCAGTTTATAGATAGACACATAGCCACCCACCTTTACTATAGAACGCCATGGTAATATGAAGAGTTAAATGTTGTATACTTTCTTAAAAAGATAAAAAGACATGAGAAAAGCATGTGAATTGTATTATATATTACAGTAAGGTGATTGTCACTCATGACAAAAGGGCATTTAAATATTCAGTACACAAATATTTAAGCCTGCCACACTAATGCCGGGGGAATTAGTATGAGTCTAATGGGGGGGGGATTAGTCTGAGTCTAATTCCCTCCACCCCAATTTTTATCCTCATCCAGAAGCCCTGACAGCTTCTTTTATATGTTTTGCATGTAGTTTGCACATTTTAGGCCATGAATCACATGTCAGCTTTTACTTAAGATATCATGTATGAAAAAGTAGGGAAATATATCTGCTCTGAACATATTGTGTCAGAGTCAGGGGCATCAAAGGTTACAACTAACATCTTCCTTAACGAGGTTTATATTGGAGACTGACATAAGGGAATTGGTTATTTCCCCCTCTATGACATTGATGATTTTGTTTCTTCAGTAGGAATGTGGAACAGGGGTCTCGAGGGACCCGATCTACTCCTGCTCATTACAATACCATGAACCGAATGGATAGACATCGAATAATGGATGAACACAGCTCCCCAGACACAGAGAGGTAGATATTCTGAAGTAACAGAGTAAACAATGGAAAAATATTGCAGACAAAGCAATTTGCTATTTACACCTAAGCCTCTCCAGTTTACAAAAATAACAAAAAATGGTAGCTTCTCAGAAATAATCTTTGTCATTGTGTATTGCATATTACGTGTTAATAATTTTCATTAATATTTGTTTCTATTAGAAGAGTTTGAGGAAGACAACAGGGAAGTCTATAAGAAGTACATTTTAGCTGAGTAGTAGCATTGGTTCAACTTTAGCCCCTTTATCTTTATATATATATTGAAGTGTTGGAATAAGAACTATAATTTGTGTTTATTGGTGTGTTCAGTTAGTTAGAAATATTCACACATATATTAATTTGATTATTCTAATTTGATCTTCTAATTTTTGTATGTAACATTGAGGGAAGGTCATATTCTGTACTTCAGAGCCTCCTTGTCTTGAGCTGTCCAAGTACAAATACAAGATATTTTAAAAGTTTCCAGCTTTTCAAGTCTCCATTTTCAGTGATTTAGCTGCATCTTTAGAAACTTCCAGTGAATCTCAGGGTGCCAATATGATTAGTCTACCTATGGAGATATTTGTGGTAGATTTTTGCCTCTGTAACAGATAATTTTCTTTTTATGTAAATTCACTTTCAACAGTGAATTACAGTGACAGGTGTATCAGTATTGTGTAATTTTACGAAACTAGAAGAGTAGGATGAAAAAGAAAATTGCATTAAACAATTTGTAGCTAAAATTATCTCATATGTGATGTGTGATGCTATGCGTGTATGCATATATATAAGTGTCCCACATGAAAAAAGTGGATCCTCAAAAATGGACGTTCATGGGAAAATCATAAATAGTTACTCATCAAGAAAATTCGTTAAGTGTATGCATTGGAAAAAGTGCATACCAAAATATGTCCATATTTCCAAGCATGAAGAACAAAAACAAAGTATCTGCTGGGGATTGGTTCGAAGCCTTCCCGTGGATAATGAAAACCGTGGATAAGAGAGAATGCCAAAATGGCCCCACAACTGCTGTTTTGTGATAGTAACTTGCTTTACAGCTGCTGTTTTGCAACAGTAGCTTGCTTTACCGCTGCTGTTTGTGACAGTAGCTTGCTTTACGGCTGTTTTATGACATTAGCTTGCTTTACAGCTGCTGTTTGTGACAGTAGCTTGCTTTGCGGCTGCTGAATTATTTATTTATTTTTCCTGTGCCAACCGTGGATAACTGAATCAGTGGATAATGAATCCGTGGATACAGGGGTCCTACTGTACTAAACAAGGACAAAAAGAAGCTGCAGATGAAAAACAAAAGGAAATCAAGTCTGAGTTATTTTCACATTTCCAAATAGATGGGAAACAGTTATTATAGTTGGTTAGTATTCCTTATTTTGCAACATTACTTAATCTATTTTCTTTTATTTCATTTTTAAAAGTAGGTCATTCCCCACCTTGACGTGTATCAGTGAAAAAGATGTTTAAAACATTTACTGATTTGAGTTTTTCAACATAGGGTGCAATTAATGTGGGAACAGGTTGGTTCATTCTTTTTCCTGCGATCACATAACACACAACATGGGAGTGAACTAACATGTCCCAAGTGTGGTCCTACCTGCCTGCACCTTTTTCAGGGGTCCATATTAGTACATTTATTGTCCAGGCCTGGGGGTGCATCAGTTAAATATTCTATCTGGGACCATGCATTGGAAGAAGTATTTTTGCTGCTGGTAAGACCATTCTGCTTTCGTCCATTTATAGCATATGTGATCGCTGCAAAGGGACCAAAAGTGAGCCTTCCCACTGTCAAGGCTCCTACCAGTTTGAATTTCTGATATCCTTCAAGTAGGCTAAAGCCTTTCCCACATGGTTACCATGATCCTTCTATAGAAGGATCTCTCCTATGCTTGCTTCTAGGTGCAGCTCCAGCTATAGAGGCTGTGCCGTTTCAGAGGATCTCTATCCTGAACGCTTTTATAGGGGATATACAGTAGGATCTGGAAAAAGAAAGGGAAGCTGAATATATTTTAGGATATGAACAAAACACAAACCATTCTATGCGTCTCTTAGTGTATAATTAACATTGTGTTAAATGGTATCAACTTCCCTGCTTTTACAGTGTGTGGGGACCCCTCTCAATTCTCTGATTAAGACATAGTTGTTTAGAAAACCATTCCCCATAGCAAATAGTGAAAAGAAAACAGCCAGCTAAAACAATAATAGAGTTAGAAATCTGAAATGAAAGTGTGGGATATTTTGAAAGCCAGAAATACCTGGGAATTTGATTGAATGAGCATTGAGATAATGCATTGTCAAAACACAGGTGACAAAAAGCAGCATCTCTATGTAATATGTAACAAAAATTTGAAAATCAGGTTGAAAATACACATTGTGAGATATTATGTGTGGCTCGGCTATGTGGAAGAGAAATGTGGACTTTTAACATAAGTATCTGTTTAAAAAAAGCCAGAGGGATTTTAGATGGAAGATTTTTCAAAGGACTCCAAGAGTTTCTTGGATCTAGAACAGGGCTGGTGAACCTTTGGCACTCCAGATGTTTAGGACCACAATTCCCACAGCCCCTTGTCATTGGTAATATAGGCTTGGAATTCTGGGAGTTGTGGTCCAAAACATCTGGAGGGCCAGAGGTTTGCCACCACCAATCTAGGAGGTGACTAGGAATCCCATTGATTTCAAAAGTAATAAAACTACATAATTATAGTGAGTTGTGTTTCGGAACTGTATAGCTGTAATAAAATCAATATTCACATTCCATTGTCATATCCATCATTGCACCTAAATCAAGAATGTTATGGAATGATTCACAAGCAAGTTAACCTAAAGCAGTGTTTTTCAACCTTTTTTGGGGCAAAGGCACACTTGTTTCATGAAAAAAATCACGAGGCACACCACCATTAGAAAATGTCTCCGTCCGTCAGTGTACACTGGATAGCACTAGCAACATTAACTGGCTACAAAACATTAACAGTAGGGCACTGTAGGCGAACCTATAGCATGGGTGCTAAAGGTGGCACTCGGAGCCCTTTCTGTGGGCACCCGACATCATCCCTTTACAGCCACCTGTATTCAGGTTATATTGCGGTATTGCCGCTTTACGAAAGTGCAGATGCCTTCAGCAAGTCCAGCGACAGGAGGGGAGGAGGATGAAGGAAGGAAAGAAGGCAGAAAGTGTTCTGCTTGTATACCGCCCCATACCACTTCAAGGAGTCTCTGGGCGGTTTACAGTTTTAATTACAGATACACATATGCAGGCTAGAAATGAGCACGTTTCTATGAAGAGGGGAAAGGGTACGAATGGAAAGAGAGAGGTGGGGGGGGAAAGAAAGAAAAGACAGAGAGAGAGAAGAGGGCGACCCAAGACAGAAAGAAAGGGGCAAGACTTCAAGAAGGACCCCAAGCAACCGTCCCCCCCCCAATCTATGAGGAGGAAGAGGAGAGCTTGTCAGCGCCGGCCCCACACCGATGAGGAACCCATCGCGGGGCCACTCAGAGACAGCTCTTCCCCTCCCGGACCCTAAAGGTCCGGCCGTCCAGCCGTGCCAGTAGCCCCCCCACCCACCTGCCTCCTCAGCCCAGGCCCGGCGGAGGCCTCCTCCATCCCCTCCTCCTCGCAGCCCTCCCAGGGCTGTCGGGCGGCTCAGTCCATTGGTAGCTCCCAGGAAAGGGGTGGTGGTGGTCCAGGGTAAAAAAAGGAGGGGGGAGAGGGAAGCGAGCGAGTCGCCGCGGGCCTCGGGGGGAGGAGCCAAGCTGGCCCTTGGACGCTATTTATAGCGCCTCCCAGCTGTGGGCTGCCTGCCGGCCCTCGGTTGAATTTCTTTAGAATTTTTCAATTTTTCCCATGGCACACCAGGCAACATCTCGCGGCACACTAGTGTGCCGAGGAACAGTGGTTGAAAAACGCTGACCTAGAGCATCGAGATGAAAGCTAGCTAAGTGCTTGACTTTTTTACTATGCTCAGTTGGGTGGAAGGTATCATAATTTCTTAACACTTAAAATGTGAAAAACGTATAGAGAATGTGTACATTATAAGAAATGATCTAATCTGCCCTGCATGTCTTAGTCTTTTCCAGTATTTAAGGAGAGGCTTAATAGTAATTTTTGTTAGAATTTTTTATACCATCCATAGCAGACATGATATAAAATACTTTACAAAATATATACAGTATACTGTACTGGCCTGATTTATAGCAGGAGATGGTATATATTTTTTTTAAAATACATGTCATCCTTGATGTAAAGCAGCCAAGAAAATGCATTGCAGAATTGATACATGCTGCTGCTATTCATTTAGATGGAAAAAACAGAGGCCTAGAGCACTGAAATACACTTTGAGAGCAGAGCATCACTTAAAGACGGTGGCATTAGGTAAGATGGTATCTTTGAATGGATGAACTTGTGCCGCTGAAAGAGCATGCAGGCTATTGAGTTGAAAACTCTACTTCAGGCAGCAGCTTGACAGAACTCTGTGAACCAGAAAATGCATTCTTTTTAAAACCACTATTTGTCCAGTAAATGATAATAGCTTCCCTGTTGGTTGGTCTTGATTTTTTTATGCTCCAGGGCAATCACAACAAAATATAATAAGGTAAACAGGTTGTCCCCAATCTTCTTCCCAGGCATAGTCTCCTCAGACAGAAAACTTAACTGATGCACCACCACTCCCAGTGCTGTGCTGGATGACTTTTTCAATCACCTTCCTTTTTCTTCAAGGGCAGGGAAATGAAAGATAAAACTATCCTCCACACTTTCTTAGCAGAGGTGATATTAAATTTCTAAAAACAGAAAATGACTGAGATGGACATGATTTTGAACCTGTCACTTTGCATGTCATTGGGATCTGTATTAATATTGCTGCAAGACACAGACAACATACTTTAATGGACTATTAGTTTCATTCATATGTTTCAGAATAGTTTTATGAGTTTGAAAGAACACCATATCGAATATGTAGACATCTCTAAAAATTGTATTTGCCATGAATTTAAAATGCGTGCAGCATATATTTTCTCTATTGAAAAATGTGTTTGCTCTGAACATGTTGTCAAAGAACCAAAAGAAAACAGGTGGAAAACCCCACTTAAGATATATTTATCTCTCCCCTGCCCCGTTTGCCTTTTTGAAATGTTAATCATCTGCATTATTCCTGCAGAACAAAGATGATTAAAAACAAATCTTCCTGAAACATAAATACAATGGGTAATGGCAGTGGTGATTTGATTTGTGGGACAATTACTAAATTTGTCTGATTTTTATAGTTAATTCTGTGTCTCGGTTAGCAGGGTTGTTTTTCTCCATACTTAAAAATGGAATAGAGTAATTTTAAATTTATTAAAACAACATGAAAGAAAATAAATACCTTTGTATGGTAATTTAAATTGTTGCATATTTGTGAGTCCAGCAAAGTTGTGAGTCCAACAAATAATGTCTATGGAAAATTCTGAATGTAAAGCAGTTCACATCCACATTTGTGCAACTGTGCACCATGATTTCAGCCACTGCGTTTGGGAATGAAGCACGTACAGATTTGATTTGTATTCCCTGCAGTCCCTCATCCAAGTATCCAAGTTATTAACAGAAATGTTGAGGGGCACCAGTACCAGAACTGAGCTTACCATTCCCCAGTTTGAGGAACCATTGATAAGCAGTCTTTGTTTTGTTATATCCTATGTATCCACCCCACAGTGGATTCTATCCACCCCACACCTTGTTAGCTTGCTAATCAGAAGATCATGGGGCACTTTGTCAAAGGCTTTGCTGAAGTCAAAATATATTACATCCACAGCATTCCCCCTATCTACCTGGGTGGTATAGTCTGGCCCGCAACAGTGTCTGAGGGACAGTGAACCAGCCCCTTGTTTAAAAAGTTTGAGGACCCCTGCTGCATGGTCTCTGGTTCTCTCTAGTGCAGTGATGGCAAACCTTTTAGAGTCAGAGTGCCCAGACTGCAATTCAAAATCCACTGAGTTTTTGCAAAGTGCCAATACAGCAATTTAATCTGAATACAGGTGGCTCTGAAGGGGTGATGTCAGGTGCCCATAGAAGGGCCTCTGAGTACCACCTTTGGCACCCGTGCCATAGGTTTGCCAACACTGCTGTAGTGGATAGGTCTGTGACTTTCCGTTTTACAGACTTGTGTTCAAGAGTGATATCACATGTATTACACATAGTGTAGTAATTTTCAATCAGGTGACAACCAAGGTATGAATGACTGTGAGCAGGTCCCTGGGCACTCTCCATGACAGGACCCCCGGTCTTGGTAAAGAATGTTTTATTCACTGTCCTTTTTAGAGGCCTGGCAACAATGTGCTCCTCTTCCCCAGGAGTTACTTCACTCCTAGGAAGCAGCCAAATAATCAACCCCCTGCCTTAGTCCCAACATTTCGCCGTTGAGCTCCCCCAGTGACAAAGTCCAGTACAAACCCCTGCTGGCTTCCCATCTGCTGCTGTTGCTCATGGTCCTTGTTGCCCGGTCGCCCAGCGGCCTGTGTTATGGGAGGGAGGAGGGAGTCCTTCCTCAGCATCTGCCCAGCATTCCTTCTCCTCCTCCCCCCTGTACTTCTTATCTCCTTCCTGGCCATGGCCTCAGCTGTGCTAAGGTTACTCTTCTCCCTCTGTCTTGGCTTCTGCATTGCAGAATCCAGCAGGGTCTCCCTCCGGCTTGCAGGGGGCCTGACTACTCTGGAACTTAGTCCCATCTAGCCAGCCGTTGTGTCTGGCTCACAATAACCAATAACTGATTGTCTTGTGGATGAGTTTCTTTTATCCTCTTAGTTCTGAGATCTGCCATTTTCAGCTATCATTTTCAGATACTGTATATACTTGCTCCTTTTTAAATTTGTTAAAATTCTTTCTACCAGAAGAGATGAACGATGGTGGGATTGGGTTAATGCTGTTGCTGGTGAAAACCTGTATTTTTGAAACAGTAATCCCCCAACTATCACAGGGGTTAGGGACCTGACCTGACCTATGATAATGGAAAATCCGCAATATGCAAATGCTGGGTCAGATTGGGACTGGAGCGCCTATCTGGGGCCTCCTGCACTTACCTGAGGCCTGGTGCTGTCCCAAACGGGCCTCCAATGGGCTTTCTGGGCGTGTTGGAGGCCCCAGAAGTGGAAGTCACTTCTAGTTTGCCAGAAACCACTTCTGGGGCCTCTGACAGGTCTCGGAAGTCCATTGGAGGCCTGTTTGGGGCATCTCCAGGCCTGGAGTAAGTGCAAGAGGCCTCAATCAGGCCCAAGCAGCATGCCCCAGGGGCTCTTGCATTTCTATACTGCGGTCCCATGATATACCGGGACTGCAGTATATGAACCGCAAAATGGCAGGGAATGACTATAATGCAGATAAGCAAGTTTGTCTTTTAACATACATGGTAATGACTTTGAGATATGTATACCTTGTATGGGAATTTTCAATTAAATAATGTAAGAAAAGGAAAGAAAATCTTTCAGACCAGCTGATTTTCAGATTTCTTGAAATATTTCTAATAGCAATGGAATATATATATGAATTTCTGCTTTGTGCTTGTATGAATATGTACCTGAAAAATCAATGGTAGCTGCCAATGTTTCCTCTAAGTTTTGGTCCCTTTGCACAGGGCTTTGTCACATGTGTGTGTGCCTCCCCTTGTAGGTCCCATCACAACTGGAACAAAAATGGTCACAGTGGGTGCAAGCAGGTGGAAAAACCCTGTATGGGGGGGGACAGAGATTGGGGCGGGGTCAGTCTGTCCATACACCTTAGAGGGGACCTTGGAAGCTGCTTATTGCAGTAACAAATAATTATAACATCAGCATTCTCCAGAATTATCTCTTGGTTTGACATTCATGATTCATAACGTTTAATCAGTATTCTTAGTAACGGCAGCAAAAGAGCCATGAATGTTGTTAGTGAAATCTCAAATTGTTTTGTATGTAATGGAGAAAAGGTGGAAGGCAAGATAGCCGGGAATCAAATGAGCCATGCCTGCCAATACCATTTTAAGGGAATTAATTATTTTCCTTACGTTAATGAGTCATTCAAGTAAATAGCTGTTTTCACTGAAAAGCAGAGAAGCAATACAGCATGTTCCATCTTGATAAAAGCAGAATCTACCGAGCCTGCATTTCTGTGACTTGAGCAAAACTTCTCAGAATGTCTATGCTGACCTTTGCTTTAAGTATCTCCCGAGACTAACAAATCACACTGCAGTGCTATTTAAACTGTGATGAGAGCTACTGATTTTGATCTGCCAAAAAGACAAATCCTTGAAATGACAGGTGATTACATGATCCATGACAATTCCTGTGTTTTAAAAAAGGGCTATTAAAAATCACCTTGGTGAGAAGACTAGTACTGATCTGGGGGAAGGGAGAGAAACAATTTGGCAAGTGACTTTCAAAATTTGGAAAAGGCATCCAAAAGTAAATGGAGCTATTATTAGTAAGCTGATGGAATGATTACGCAATAAAATGATTTGATGTAAGAAGGATGGTATAAGAAAGAATGCACGTTTTTCATTCTGGACTTCACCCAAGCAGACCCATTCAAATCATAAGTATTGAAGCTACGACTGATCAAAGTCTTGCTGATATCATTGAACCTACTCTGAGGAACCTACTCTGCCAGGAACCATAGCAGTTTTTAATTTATAATTTATTTATTTGTTAAACTTCTTTCCACTCTTTCTCCGGTGAGACAAGATATTTGAGTCTCCTCCTCCTTTTCACTGACCTGCTCAGAGTCACCAACTGAGTTTCATGAGCAAATGGGGATTTGAACTCAGCAGTCCTTGGTCCTAGTCCAGTACTCTTAACTCCTATATCATACTGACAGGGCCAGGGACAAATATTGAAATTAAAATTTTGCATCATGGGAGATACTTAATTTGCATTGCTTCCTTTATTCCTGTTTTGTTTTGCCTTTTCCCTCTTATTGTGCAAATGATACATTGGAAAATCATTTTATGTCTTTGTTATACCACATCATTCTTAATATATTTAGATAGAAAACTTTAATTCGTATTTTGTTAAGTCATATATAAAATGGGCATTTGAATATGCATGGATATATTTTGCACATGTAAAAGCAATGTGAAAGCAAAGCAAAGCAAAGTGTTCTGCTTATATACTGCCCCATACCACTTCAAGTAGTCTCTGGGTGGTTTGCATTTTTAATTACAGTAATGCAGGCTACACGTTGCCCTCCCCCAGCAAGCTGGGTAGTCATTTTACTGACCTCAGAAGGATGGAAGGCTGAGTCAACCATGAGCCTGTTACCTGGGATTGAACCCCAGGTCATGAGCACAGTTTTACCTGCAGTACAAGCGTTTAACCATGCGCCACGGGGCTCTGCCAAAGTTGGAAATAGACCATCTTACTTTTATATATGCTCACTAGAGATGGGCTTTTCGTTTCAGACGTGTTCAGCTTCTGAAACAAACCGTGGGAGCCCAGCTGATGTTCAGAACCAGCAGAATGATATTAACCAGTCCTTTACCTTGCATTGGCCTCAACTCCAAGGAGGAAGAAGCTTCCAACGCATCATCTTTCTTCTCCCTGGCGCTAGCCAATCAGACAGGGAGGCGGGATGATGCAATTCCCACACACAGCTCCTGATTGGCCAGTGCCAGAGAGAAGGAAAGATGATGCTTTGGAAGCTTCTTCCTTGTTGGAGTTTAACCCTGCGTGAGCCCAATCCAAGGAAGGGATTAGTTGATTTCATTCTTCCGGTTCTGAACGTCAGCTGGGCTCTCATGGTTCATTTCAGAAGCTGACCACTTCCGAAACAAAAAGCCCATCTCTAATGCTCACTCATAATTCCATTTTCAAATGCTTTTCTTTATCTATGTCAAAAGCACCAGCTAATTATATTGACAGATAAACATACATTATTAAGCAGTATATAAGTAAGTAATAAAATTATTACATATTAAAAAAGATATATAAAATGAATGCGATTTTATTTTAAAAAACTAGATGACATTTACCCAGTACTGGGCCACATCAACAACATTCCCTCTTGCCAACATAGATGTTTCTCCATGTGTGTTGAAGGTCATTGTACACATCGTAACATGTGTGAGATTGTTTGTTCCTCTCCACATTCTCACAAGGCATCTTCAATAGGGAAGCCCCGTTTTCTGAGGTTATTCTTTGATCTTCCAAACCTGGCACACAGTCAGTTTATTGCTTCCCATATGGGCCAAGGTTGTTCTTAGCCAGGTGATGGAGAGTCATGTGGTTCTGCATAGTTACCTGGTAGCTCCTCACTCACCTTCCATAGTTCTAAGGTGGTCTACGGGGGCTAATTGTTGAGAGGGGCAGGGGTTTTTGAGGAAATTATACCTTGATTTCAGTCTTGGCTTTGCTGTTTGATGAACAAATTGTAAGTGTGTTTCTGAGGATGTTGCTTTTACCCACTCCTTTTGTGTGGCACTTTCTTGGTGGAGGAATGCCAGCTAAGTAATACACCTTTTGTATAGGGGTTGGTTTTAAACATCCTGTGACCAACTGTGCTGTTTTGTTTAAGGCCACGTCCACCTGTTTTGCATATTTTCATCTATACCAAATAGGGCTAACATATTCTCTCACAGAGTAACATAGGACTAGTGCAGAGGTTCTTAATGTGTGTGGTTCAGCACCTCATCAAGTACCTGTTATTTTCCTCAGAATGTTGTTGGTAGCAAAATAAATTGATATGTTCCTAGTAAAAAATTATGTTTAGTATTAAATTGTACCACAAGAAAATAGTCAGAAATGTGTGTACTTTTGCACACATTTATATTTTTCTCCTCAAAATTGGCATTTTGAAAGTTATCATATACATCTCATTTCCATTATTAAAGCAGAAGTGTATTTCCACCTCAAACAGCCATTCATGCTCAACAGGAACTTAATCAGCAGACTCTGATATCTATGGACTCTGATATCTATAGCTATCCGATATAGTGCTCTTGTGAAGTAATAAATGCAGATGAAGCGTGGGTGAATGGGGACGCTACATGCCTTAATGCCACTAAAATATAGCCTTCTTTGTTAATCTGCATTGTGCCTTTTGTGTTTTGAGAGATATAAATGTGCAATGGAAAGCATCTGACAGTGTTTGCTTCTTTTGAAGGATGTGATTTTCAAACAGTCCCTTAACAAGGTTTACACTAGTTTCAAAGTTGGTGCACAATGAAAAATCTTTTTTGTCATTACTCTAAGTGACTAGAGTGAGTTCGGTGCAGTCCAAAGGGGCAGGAAGCAACTTTCTAACATGCTAAGAAAGTTTTGTGAATTGAGACTGGGTTACCTTCAGATCTTCATTGAACATACTACTCAATACATCCATGAATGTGTTGTTGACTTGAGGATACCCATCCAGTTCACAAATCATTTGAATTGTAGGGGGGTATTGCGATATAAAGTGTAAATGATGGGTAGATTTTTAAAACACTCATATAATTTCTATTAGCAATTTCCATTAGCAGTTTTTAATACCTTTTTGGTCTGTTTTGTATATATGTCAGTTTTATAAGTCATTTTATTGTTTAAAGAACATGCTTTTATAACTGCTGTGTCCTTAGCTCGCCTGACCTGCAGTTTTCTGTTTTGTGTTATATGTCAATTCATCTTCATTTCTTTGTCTTAAATTTTTATTTTTGTTTCTGCTGTGCTTTCAGTCATTATCTCACTCTGCCTTGGTCCCATCACACTCAGTCCATTGACTACCATCATAGAGATGCCAGGTATCTGTTTTCCTGTGTGTGATTGTGAATGTATAAATGCATGTATCTGCTTGGAGCTACATTTTTTGCTTTAGACCATTCAAGCTGCATAGGAGTGAACAATTAGTAGATTGCTAGTGTTGCTTTAAAAGTTTGTTAAATAGTAATGCCTCCCCAGAGTGGAAGATCATATGTTTAGTATCTGTTGTTGCTTTGTTAGGATATATGAAATCAAGCCGTGGGTTAGCAGAATGTGTTTTTGAACTTTCAGATGTTGAATTATCCTGTTGCTCCTTCTGTAAAAATACATGCACCACCCATTCTGGATTTCCATTTCTCCCTACATAATTTGAAAATAAATTGTTTCATATTGTTAAAAAGCTATTATTTGTAATCCAAGCATAGCTGGCAATGTTCCACAGGAGATACCTCTCTGTACCAAGAGACTTGGGTTATTGCTAGAAGCACAGGCATCAAAGCTGGTGTAGCATGTTAGCTGGGCTGCTCCATCCTCCCCTGGTTGGCCTGGCCACTCGTTAGATATTGTGCTCTGCCAGGGTGCTTCTTCTCTCTGGCAGTGCTCCACTCCAGTCAGGAGCCCAACAGGCCCATCCTGACTGCTCATCAGAGTGGTTGGCTACCAGAGCAGGCGGGCCAGGCCGGTCGGGCTCCTGACCAGAGTGGAGCACTGCTGTAGAATTAAGACCTAGTGGCACAAGGAGTCCAGTGAGTGGGTGGGAGATGGAGCAATGCAGCATTTTTGGTGCTATGCTGACAACTTCATACAAAGTTTTCACATGGATGAAGTCCCTATCTCTATTGGCTTCCCACAAATGTAATAATGTAAACTATGTCTCATGAATTTACACTTTTTCCAAAAGATGTCACTATAAGATGGTAATAATTCATTCCCTTTAGTTGACAATTTTGTTTACTATAAGCTCATATCTGTGCTTGCACATTCTAATCAAAACATTCGTTGAAATGCAGAATAGTCAGTCAGTTGCCATGTTTATGAATTGATAGACTTTACTATGCCAGAGTTGGCTCATTGTTTGAAAAACCTAAGTAAACTATTTTTTTTCAGCTGCAAATTTTAAAAGTACTGTACTTTCACTTAAGGACAAATTTTCCTACAACCCACAGAGTCATTTTAGCACTCTTAAACATATAAAATACCAAACATCCGTAAGCTTGTGTCTTTCAGTTCCATTCTCCTCACCACTAGGTGTGCTGACTGGGGTTCCTGGGAGTTGCAGTCCAAGACCACCTAGGTTAGCAAAGGTTGGTAACCAATGCTCTAAGTAGCAGGATTACCTGCGATTAAAACATTTCAGTAAGAAAATTATACTCATGCAGCAAACAGCCTTATGTGTGCAGCATGTATTGTTTGTAAATTTTTATTATGCATATTTCCATAGGATTGCTATCAAAATTACACACACACATACACATAAGGTAACACCTGGAATTGCTAAGAGACTCTTATTCTTAGGTGTATATAATACAAAACATGGTAATGTTTTAATTCTTACTTTGAAAATAACTTATGCTAATCATAACATACACTATAACCCAAAATACGTGTTGGGAATCATGTGGGCCTCGTGTTCTTCCCTCAGTATTGCAGTTGCTACAACACAGGGCTTATAATCAAAGAGTGGCAGCAGCAAATAGTTTCTGGTTTAAAACCATATCTGCAGTCCTGTATGACTTGTTTTAGGACAGAACAACTTCAGAATGCCACTGCCATGCAGCCAGAGCTAATGCTGTTGAAGGAGAGACCCCACAGTTGCAGAGGTTGTCCAACCATGTCATCATAAGCCTGACTTGGCCAATGTTTGTCATAATGATTTCATATTTATTTCCTTCTGTAGATATTTGCCTTTTATCTGAAAGATACTTGTTTCTATTTGCATTCTTACTTGATTTTCATATTTCCCCTTTATATTTTGGCAGCAAGGATCACTCAATGTATCCTATCTTTTGTGAAGATGCAATCAGATTACTTCGATCCCGTACAAAGTGCCGTACCTACTCTGAGGGTGCTTACTATGAATTTGAGAGGTATAATTGGTATAGAGTGTTTATATAGTCCCCTCTGTCAGACATGAACACATTTAAAAAACTTTTATGTCCCAAATTAGCAAATCCCAATGAGGGTCATATGACCCCTGTGGTCTCTGCCATATTTGAATGCGGCATAGAGTAGAAACAGTTCTTCAAACACCACCCTATAAGGTTTGTTACACAATTTATGGAATTGTGATCTGGCCTGTATTTCTTTCCTATTGTGCTTAAGGTTTAGAACAGCTGTTCTAAATGATACAAACCTACACCAGGCAGATAACATAATCACTTGTGGTGGTTTTTTTTTTTTTTTTTGAAACTAGAGAGTTCCAGTTGTTCTCTTGGAAGCTCTGAGGCTCCCTTGGGATCCACTTCCTTGTGAGAAACCTGTTGGGAGAGCAGGAATGGGAGAAGTCTTTGATTTCTGAGAATCATGGTCATCGGTAAAATCCACCTACCAGCAATGATATTCAGAAATTAAAGAAACCCTCCATATCATGTGATCCCTAACATTTTCTCCATGAAGAAATGGATCTCAAGGAAACCTTAGGACCTTTGTGGAAGGAACCAGAAATGTTTTATTTCTGAAAAATTCCTGGAGCTGATGATGTCATCAGCCTTATATGTTATAGTTGTGTGAAGAGGATTTCAACCATGGAGAGAAATCATTGAGTATAGTAATGAGAGGAGAGGAATCTTTTCATGTGCTCAAAAAAATATATATTGCATATAGAGATGGGCACGACTCAAAAAAAAAAAGATTTTTAGTTTTTAGTTTGTCGTTTAGGGGTCCGTTTCGGTTCGTTTTCATTTTTCTGTGGTTTTTTGCACATTTTTCGTTTTCGTTTTCGTTACGAAACGAAACGAAAAAACGAAAATGAAAATTTTTCGTTTCGTTAGCATTCTTTTCAATGCAACGTGCCTGCCGTAACGAAAACGAAAAACACAGCAAAATTTTTCGTTTCGTTTCCGTTGTCGTTTTGCTTCTGAAAAAATTTTCGTTTTCGTTTTCGTTACGAAATGAAAAACAAAAACAAAAACAAAAATTTTGCTGAGTCGTGCCCATCTCTAATTGCATAACATTTGAAGTATTGAAACTACTTTTCAGGTTCAATGACGTATACTTGTAAAATCCAGTGCTTTAATGTAGAACAAAATCTTCAGAACTTAATGTGTTATTGGTTTATACCTTTAGCAAAATATTTTTGGGAAGGAAGGAAAAGGACACATAAAACTGGCTTTAAATACCGTCAGCTTTCTTGAAGTTGCAACACCTGGTACCTAAACCAATTTCACACAGTCCTGCTGGACAGCCACCTGCTGGACAGAAGTGGGTTCCTGCCCTGATAATGTTTAGATTGTCACATTTTGATTTATTGCTTTTGATTTATTTATTCCTTAGCTGACATTTTATTATGGGAAATGACAAAATAGAAGATGGTCAAGCTAGTTCTAGTCAACATCTCCAGGCTTAAAACCGGGTACTTCAAGGACCAGATGCAGGGGAGTGGTATGAAGAGACCGAGATCTAGTCTTGTGTGCTCCCAGACACATCTGGTGGGGCCACTGTGAGATACAGGAAGCTAGACTAGATGGGCCTTTGGCCTGAACCAGCATGGCTCTTCTGATGTTCTTATGTTCTTACTAGTTGACCAAATTGGGGATTGATTGATTAGGCAACTAACTGCATTGCACTGCCAAAAGGGTCTGAAAGCTTGGCAAATAAAACTTACACTGCCTGGCTGCATCTTCATACACTCGTACACCCCTTCTCCTCCACTGGGGACAAAGAAACTGTACTGAAAAAGTAGGGAGGTCATGTGTTTTCTTGAAAAAAGTGAAGCAGCTGCAGATAAATATAAACTCACCTGAAGATAGAGGGGCCAGAAATCTTTTGGTGTTTGTATAAGTTCTGTGTAGCTTGTCTGCGTAATTTCATTTTATAGTCAAGGAGTCAGGGGATGTCTTGGTCATCTCCTGTTCACATCCTTGATTGTGCATCCAAGAGGTACTTGAACTCTTCCTCAGTAAATAGCAATTAGCTGTAGCAATGTAGCAAATCTAGTATGCTCACCAATAGGATCAAAGCCATGGGTTTCTATAATTTTTTTGACTGAACAATTAAAAAGCAATAAAACCTCTTGTGAGGGTTGAGTACTTTTTGCTAAGCTGTGAGATAGTATATTCTCTAAGGTTTTGACGCTGCTGATATTTTTAGTATATTTTCAGAGAAGCAGGCTATAAAGATGATCTATTGTCTCAGTATAAATTTCATATTAAATATTAATGTTCATTTCCATCATACATTAAGTTTTTAAGATATGAGTTGGGTTTTACATGAATCTTGTATTTAGAATATTGGCCACCTCTTGAGGAAGACTTCTGGTACTTGAAATATGCTGTGTGGTAAATTGTTTTCTGATCATCTGAGGTCTCTTTCCCTTGCATTCCGTAAATGTTACACTGGCACACTACTATGTACTTTGCTATAATTACGTGACAGATAACGGTATGGGTTAATTAATTACATTGATTGCTAATTTAAAAATTAGGTTAAACTGTTCAGTGGGAGCATTCAATTACAAATGTAATTAATTGTACAGGCCATTAATTAATTATTCATAGTTAAACTCAATTATACTGAAGGTACACACTACCTACTTTTCTTTTTGTTGATAAGTCACAAAAGTAGCAATAACTGAGCTATGCTGTTGTAACATACTGAATATATCCATTTTAAATCCATTGCTTGGTTCAGGATAGGGGGAGAACTTGACCAGGTTGGTTTGGCTTTAAATAGCAAAGTTTATAAAACAGCATTAGGGAGAAAAACAATGCTTCTATTAACTTTCCTTCTGATCTACAGTTTCATGTAGAGTAAGAAGCTAAGTTACAGTACAGGCATTTTCTCATTTTTGGAATTACCCTACTCCATATGAAGTGCATCAAAATCTTATAAAATATAGAGCACACTCTAAAGTTTTCTAAAGCTCATGTGTGAATAATGCATGCGTCTTTTAATGCTCAAGTGTATACAACTGTAATCATATACTCTATTTATTTATTTATTTATTTATTTATTTATTTATTTATAATAGCAAAGCAAAGTGGTCTGCTTATATACCACCCCATACCACTTCAAGTAGTCTCTGGACGGTTTACAGATTTTAATTACAGTATGCAGGCTACACATTGCCCCCTCCCCCCAGCAAGCTGGGTACTCATTTTACCGACCTCGGAAGAATGGATGGCTGAGTCAACCATGAGTCTGCTACCTGGGAGTGAACCCCAGATCATGAGCACAGTTTTACTTGCAGTACAAGCATTTAACCACTGTGCCACGAGGCTCTCTTTCTACCTTATTACTGCAAAATCTCTATTCAGGGCAGTTTAAAAAAGCTAAAACTTGCATGCAATGAACATTAACAACTAAAGTGCAAATAGCAAAAACCAAATGATACCAAAAACAATTTTTTGCAATAATAGTGTTTTCAGTTGCCTTCTGAATGAAAAGAGGGAGTGAGCCAGGTGTAGCTCTTCTGGGAACTGATTTCATAACATTGGTGCCCTTATGGAGAAGGCCCTATCTCTTGTGGATGACTTTAAGCCCTCTATTCAGGTGGCTAACCCTAACCCTAGCCTGGGAAGATCTGGTAGGTTTTGGCAGATGACAATGGGAAAAGATGCTGAGACAAGTAACATCGCCCCAAGCTGTGGAGGCCTTGAGTGGGAGTAAATCCCAATTAATTCATTGGAACAATTTCTGCTTAAATGGTTACTGTTGGATGGGTGTTGCCCTGAATTTGATTTTACTGATAATGAAGGCCACCCATTTCTTGCAGATGTATTAATAATAAATAGTACTATAAAGAAATTCCACATATTACATTATATCTTAAATTTTAAAAGTGACTGGATAGCACTGTTTGTATGATATTATTTGAAGAGCTTCATGTACAGCAGGATAGTTCATTAAGAAAATCTACTCAACCACTGTCAGACATAATTTGAGTATTAAAGTGTTCTGCTTATATTCCGCTCCATACCACATCAAGTAGTCTCTGGGCGGTTTACAGTTTTAATTACAGTAATGCAGCCTGCACATTGCCCCCCCTCCCAGCAAGCTGGGTGCTCATTTTACTGACCTCGGAAGGATGGAAGTCTGAGTGAACCTTGAGCCTGCTACCTGGGATTGAACCCCAGGTTGTGAGCACAGTTTTACCTGCAGTACAGGCATTTAAACCACTGCGCCACAAGGCACCTTAAGGAGCAGAAACAGTTTCCTTCAGTGCAGAGCTTCTCTTTGTAAAAGCCTGTACTGTATGAGTGTCTACACATAAATAGGAAATCTGATTAAATGAATTATTTTTACGAGCATACACACACACTGGTTAATATAACCAGTAATATATCAACAGTCTGAGTTTGTTGATTATACACTTTGCTTTACCTGTTCTGCTGCTTCTTCAATTGCCATCTGCATTGCTCTTAAATATAATTTAAACTGAGAAACTTGAGACATTCTTATTTAAATTACTTTGGCTGAAATCTCGTTCATGTAGCTTCTGCAGGTTAAGTCTGATCATGTCAAGCAATTTTGTTATTTTTGGGGGGGAGGGGATAATTTCTCCCTCCTACCCCAAGCTTCCTAAAAGTTCCAACTGATCCCATTCATCATCAGGGGTCGTAGAATGGAAGGGGGTAGAATAATCACTGCCAAGATTTTTGTCACCTTAGATATGAGTCACATGTACTCCAAAACCATACATTAAAGTCTTTTATCAATAACAGCTTGTCACTGCTGATAAAATCTGTCCCATTGTGCATGCAGCCACTGAGTACAACCATGAAAATCAATGGCTATGATCCTATTTGGTCTTTGCACCAGAAGAAGTTGCTTCATTCAGCAGTTCTCAGTAGAAGAACATTTCTCTTCACATAGCTCTCCATAGCAGTCGACTTGGAAGATGTGGACCTGTTCCCAAAACCTCATGTTAAAATAGAGCAGTTAGTCTTCAAGATGCCAAAATGTTTTTATTGTCTTTGTTTTTTATATTTCTAGTTTTTCGGGGGGGGGGTTGCCTGGCAGTTCTCCTTGTATAGGAGAGGGCCTGACTTATAGACCTGAAGGTTGTTGCTGGAGCAGGATGACCAAAACAAAAGAGTGATGGGGACCCCCCACGTGGGAGGAGGAGGTTGTCCAGAGGTCCAGCATGGGGAAGGTGGTGGTGGTGGGAGACACCCGGGCACAGAAATGGGCACCAGGAGGGAGCAGCCTCATTGGTGCAAGGCACCTTCCAGGGGGCTCTCCCAGAGGATTTAAAAAGAGGAGCACCCCTCCTTTTCCCTCCTGGTCGCCCAGCAGCCCCACCCACCCTCCCCCTTTTTTGTATTATATTTGATAGGTAACTGTATTCATAGGTAATACGTTAACGGTTAATATGATTGTCACAACTGGGAAGGGTTGGTGTTTTTTAGAGACATTAGGACAGATCCAGACTCTAAAGCAAAAAGTAAACCAGATATGGTCATGGTAAAATATGGGTGTGTGTGAAAAAGACAGGACCCCCCACCCCGTTGATAATGATTTATGATCTGTTGGCAATGATTTATGACCTGTTGCAGGAACATGCAATGGGGGTGGAGGCACAGGATACCAAAGGGGTGGCCACCCTGGGGTTGGATCTGACCCAATTGCCTAGCCAGAGTACTCTTCGCTGTATTAAATAATGTTGTGGGTGGTCTGCTCATATCCAAAACTGTGATGGTCATGCCTCTTCATTTTACACTCATGCAGTTATGGGAAGCTCAGCTTTAGGCAACAACAATGGTGTGATTCTTCCCTTCCCCTCTCACCCACATCCTTAAGCAAGCCAAAAAGATTTTTTTGTAATCTATATAGCACAGAGTGATTTTCTTCTCAAACTCTTGGGCATTCTCTAGGAGTGGCCATATATTTGTAGTAAGATCTCTTATATCTCTTGTTTTTCCGAATCCATCTGGAGCATCTGGTATTTCTCAGATGGATATTTCCTCTGCTTAAAATTTAGTATACGAGGTGTGGCAATTAAATAATCCAGTTTTATGGTTTCCCAATAGGAAAAGGGACTGGCACTGTTCTCTCCTGAAAATGTAACTTCATGATATGGAATCTTTTGATAGCCACCATAACTGACAATTTGCAGAAAGAGGTGTATCTTGTCTCTTAGCTATCTAGACCAAAAAACTCATGAACAATATATACATATGATTTCCCTGAAGGATGTTGATGTGAAGAGCTCCTCCAAAAATCCAGGAAGAAGACAACAATGATGGAATAAACATTAGTATCAGATCTGACAGAATTAATTCCAATATGCTGTTGGTGGTGGTAAGCCAAGCCATTAAAGAAAGAAAAGGTTTAATCCCGACTAGTCTTCCAGTAAAGAATTGTCATGAAGACCACTAGCAGGGTTTGGACCACTTGGACTCAATGTTTGGCATGTATCATATCAAAATATGATGTACATGGAATTGGTTTAACCCAGTCTCAGTCTCTGATGTATTTGCTGCAATCTCATCTTCTTTAAAAAACCTGATGTCAAAATCCTCAGACCCAATAAGCACCTCTTTTCCCCATGACCATCAAGGTCATATGGGGCCAGTGAACAAACATTGCCATTAGTGATGATCCTGTTTTTGAAAATAACAACTTTCATCAATAATAGCAAGAAGCAAGTAAATGTCTCCTACTATTCCATGCACTGCTATGTTTGCTTCACCAAGATCTTGTGCATAAAACAAGTCAGCATTGTTAGGCATATCATACACAACAGGCTGATCTGTGGGCCAACAAGAAGGGTGTCATAGCCAAGGCTGGGGTTCAACACCTCTCCAGTCAAACAGCTGACTGCCTTATTTATGTCCAGAATATGTTGCATCCCATAGTATTCACCATCTTTGTGGAGGTACCTGATAGGCATGGAACTGGAGCAATAAGACTGAGATGTTATTGGTTGTTGTTGTTGTTGTTGTTTTTACATATTTATAGCTTGCTTTTCTCTTTGAAGGGACCCAAGGTGGCCTGGAATATTAAAAACAAACATTATAATAACTGAAAGTTGAGGGGGAGAAACAGCAGCCCAACTCTTTGGTAGCCAGCCACTGAGAAAAAGCCTGCTTGAAGAGAAATGTTATTGCCTGGTTGATAATATATAAGGTTATATATAAACCCTAAAGATATAAGAAACATTCATATTTCAGGAGTATCTAGGATTTTGCCAAGGTTTCCTGGCTGGAAAGCAAAGCAAAGCAAAGCAAGCAAGCAAGCAAGCAAGCAAGCAAGAAAGAAAGAAAGAAAGAAAGAAAGAAAGAAAGAAAGAAAGAAAGAACCTGGCTCACATTCCATTACCCAGGTACAGAGAGCTCAGCACCATTAATGGACCAAGAACCAAAATATCTTGTTTTGTTTATTGTTAAAGTATCATGTTTGCCAGTTCATATACTAATAACATGGTCCAGTATACAGACTTAGATGATATCTGAGTAGATGAGGCGTTTGTCATCCTAATCTCTAGTTGAATATATGCCTCACATCACTCACTCTAAGAGTTAGGAGCAATATCTGAAGCATCACTATATGGAGGAGTTAAGCAAAGAAGACCAATGCAGTTCTACAGCAAATATAAAGCATGCCTGGTGTCTATCCCTGGACTTCAGTTAGGGAGGTAGCTCTTTTATCAAAGTACTAGTTGTCATAGGACCATTCAAGTCCTCGTGAAATTTACCAAGTAATTATGGTGATATTGTGAAGGTTTCTGGAATACAAATAGCGACAGAACCCAAGAAGACTATGTCTGTGAAGATTCCCTGTCATCCAGGTGAATTTATCTGGAAGTTGAGTCATGGCAACAATACAACCCAAGAAGACTTCCAGGGGACAGAGAATAAGGAATTGTGGATTCTTCGCTGGTTTTTAGGTGTTAGAAATGACTGGGTTCAGTGCATCTTATATTGAAGAAGGTGCCACCATCCATTGATTCTTCTATCTACCTACCACCACCAGACCCAGAGATGACCCTGATCATTCCAGTGATAGAACATTCTTTGTGGGATAATACTACTGCAGTGTCAATTTCTCTTGTGTGTGTGTGTGGGGGGGGGAACCTGTCAAAGCAGCAAAAGTTTCCTGTTTGTTATATTTGGATTAAGGCAATGCCTGTGGAAATTAATGGTCAGAAAGCATGAGATGCACCAGTGTAGTCCCTACAACTACAGGGTATGTTGTAGTGCCTTGAAGGAGATGGAAGAACGTGGAAGGACAAAACTGAGGTTCAATGAAGATGCTACCATCTCAAGCCTACTAAAGGAAATGAGACAAGGAAATCAGATTTGCAAGCTTTCATAATCCTCACCTAAAAATCTTTCAGGCTCTGTTGCACAGCATGTTTGCACAGCATATTTCCCATTTACTGTTCTAAATATTGCTGAGAGTTGGCATTGGACTAATACATTTTCAGGACGAATGACTCAACATTAAGGTGGACCATTGGGTTCTTTCCAGTATATGCACTGGTTATGCAGTACAATTTCAGCACCTTCTCCTCTACAGCTATTTAGGGCCAAGCTGAGCTCAGCCAAAAAGAAAATGCCCTTCCTTATCAGTTGATTAGTAGGGAAGGGGCACCTCGTTTTTCAAATTTCTGCAAATTGTCCTGCCCAGGTATAGGCTTCACATAATGGGCTATACTGAGATATGTACAAATTAAGTACATATATTTTTGGATTTACTATGTGTCACAATCTCCTATGTTGCATGTTACCCTGTTCTTGATAATAACATTAACTGTTACTAAGAGACTCTCGAAACAAACAACATAATGTGACACTTCATGCACTTCATGTCACTGTAGTGCAGGCTTGTCGAAACTTTGGCCCTCCAGATGTTTTGGACCACAATTCCCACAGTCCTTTGCGATTGGAAATACAGACTAGGAATTCTGGGAGCTGTGGTACAAAACATCAGGAGGGCCGAAGTTTGGACATGCCTGCTGTAGTGTAATAAAACTTAATTGTATATATATTTATTCATATGTCTATATATCTATAAGCATTGATATGTATTCTATACCTTTATATACATATATAAAACCTAATCACAGAGCAGTTTCAAAGTAGCTCTCTCTTGAAATATAATAGTGAGTTTTCCCTTTCCTCTTTAGCAATCAGCAGATTGTATTTGTGAGCAGAAATCCTTGAGACAAAGAATGGCGACCAATTTGAACCAAAAACTGATTTGACTATTTCTACATCTCAAATAAAAAGGTGCCAGGTGTTGAAACTTGCAGACATGGGTTTAACTACTAGCACTATTGGAATTTGGGGCATTGGGGGAAAACAAAGCCCAACTATTATTGGTATTTTCTGCTGAACTATGTTACTTGTAAGTAGGGATGGGCATGAAATGAAAAATTCGTCTTTCATTTCATTCCAACTCTATCCCCATTTTGTTTTGTTGTGTTACTAACAAAATTATAAAGTAGTTTTGTTAGTAACAAAACAAAACAGAAACAAATCGCTATGCTCCCGGGGGATCAAGCAGTTTTAGCCCAGCCCCCCAAATTTAGCTCCCCCCAAATGGCCTGCTGCAGCTTGGCTGCTTTCCGATTCCAATTACAAAAAAGGCTCCTGGGGCACCCCTTTGGAGCTTAGTAACTCAGCCCCCTTACCCCCAGACCTCTCCAGATATTGAGGGCTTAAAGGGATGAGTTCAAGGGAGGTGCCCCTCAAAATTGGTACCCCCTGGACCCTGGGGAGCGCATTTTAGATAGTAGTGAAATGGTTCATTTTTAACAAAAACTATCTGAAACGAAACAGAGTCTCTCATTTTGTTAGTTTACAGAACGATTTGTAAGGTAACGAAATGACAAAACAGTGTTTCATTTTTGCTAGGGTGCCCATCCCTACTTGTAAGTTCTATAAAATCTGCCCATATGAACATGGAGAGCTGAGTCTTATTTTATCTTCTATTTTTTTTTACAAGATCAGCTCCTGTCTTGCAAGTACAGTACATCGTTCTTTATATGTTTTCATAGTTTTTTCTTTGTTTTTAATTTCCTTTTAATCCTTTCTCTATTTTCCTCAAATAAATCTTCCTTTACTGGCCTATGTTAGCTTTCCCCCTCCTTTTTAAATAGGTCCTTACCAAAAGATCAGAAGGACCAGAATAAAATTATTTTCCTTTTTCTCATTTTTATAAGAGTACTGAACACCAGCCATATATCTCAAAACTGGACATTTGTCCAATCCTTCACACAGATAAGCCCTATATGCCTATGATGGTCCAGCCCCTTTTCCTAATGAGCAATTAATGCAAGTGTTATCATCAAGAGTTGGAGGCTAGCCCATGGGACCTCCTTGCCCTGCTTCTTGTGCTTTCAGCATGTGAGAGGCTCGTACACCCCCCTACCTCCCCTACCCGAACTAAAGGGGGGGGGGGGAGACAGGAAAATCCCTGTTTCCTACACACTATGTGTTCTTTGTATTATACAGTTCCTTCTTTAGCTGTGCTTGGTGTTTGCTGGTCTGCATAAAGCATCTGAAGCAAATCTGAAATGCCTGAAATATCTTTGCTGTTTATTTTGTGTTCAGGAGGAATAGGAAGGAGCAAAGAGTGCCTAAAACATATTTTGATGAAACTGACATTTTCCCTACTTCCGAAAGGTATTTCGATGCATATATTAGATATAGCTAAGAATTTATATTATGTTTTGTGAAGATAATGCTGTAGAATTTTGAAAAATCTAAGAATTATGAAAAGCTAAGGACTGGCTTTCCTGTGCTATTTGTACATAATTTTTCTAAGCAATCTGTTTTAATGATTTGAACGAGCACCAAATAGTTTGATATTGTAGGAGTTGCACAGTGCTTATATACCACGGAAGGTAAATTTATAGTCTGACGATGTGCACTGGAAACGTAAGAAACATTCCAATAATATATATTTATTGGCAGAATCTGGGAATTGGGAATGAAAGGTAGTTGGGAGACAAGCTGCATCTGATGATTAAACACATTTCATCTTCTTCATCTTTTGGTCCCAGCTAAATATGAGTGTTCGTGCTGGTTGTCAGGTGTTTTTAAATAGCTAAGGCTTATGCATATCTATAAGAACTGCGTTTTTCTCCCAATTTCCTGCTAAATGGATTTTGGAAGCCTACATGATTATAACCACTCCTAAAGATAAAAGATTGAGAGTATGCATGCTACTTGCAAAGCATATGCAATTCTCTAATGCTATTTCGCTACTATCATCTAATTCATTAAAAATGTGCTACATTCAATAGCTAGACATTTCTTAAATTATACAGTAGTGACAGTATTCTTGTTACTGCTGTTGTTTAACATAAAGGTAAAAGTAAATGTTCCCCCCACACATACATGCTAGTCATGTCCAACTCTAGGGGCAGTGCCAAAGAGCCAAAGAGCCAGTGTTGTGCAAGTCCGTCGCCATGTGGCCAGCGCGGCTGCACGGAACACTGTTTACCTTCCCTCTTTTTACTGCGGTACCTAGTTATCTACTTGCATTTACATGCTTTCAAACTGATAGGTTGGCAGAAGCTGGGGTTAACAACGGGAGCTCACTCCGCTGTGTGGCACCCAGGATTCGAACCACCGAGCTGCCGACTTTGCAGCCAACCATTTTAGCACTTTTGTCCATTGAGGCATCACGACCGTCTGTTTTTAACATAGCATGCACTAAATAACAAGAGGAGTTCCTTCAGTGCATTTACACCTTCAGAGCTTAATAATAAAAATAGATAAGGTGTAATAAAATGGATAATGAAATGTAAATCCTAACCAGAAAGAAATCTAAACACCCACCCAGACTATCTTCTTGATTTAACGTGTTTTGCTTATATAGTTAATGTAGGTGCATATTTATGTACTCACATCAATACCAGTTCTTAATCCTGCATTATATAATAATCTTTTTGTTTAATGGTTTTGTTAGGGAGTGTTTTTAGAAATATAAGCTGCTTCTCATTTTAAATTACACAAAGGACTATTTTAAGTTCAAATAGTAATTAGACCTGCTAAAGGACATCCTCATGTCATATATTCTCTTTATTCCTCTATATGATGAGAAATCCATATACTTGAGAAAAAATCCACTGAGCTCACTGAGATTATTTTATATTATGACAAACCTTTTAGTAGTACAGTGGTACCTCTCCTTATGAGTTTATTCCATTCCAAATGCATGCTCATAAGTCGAAAAACTTGTAAGTAGAGCAGCTGTATCTAATAAATAAATAAATAAATAAATCTAAAAAAATAAAAAATGTAAGTAGAGCAGACCACATCTACAATTTGTAAGGCAGCAATTAAAACGCCAACCGTTTTCTGCTCTTAAGTTGACTTGCTTGTAAGTAGAGCCCCTCATAAGTAGAGGTACCACTGTACTACAAAATAGATTTTAATATCCACATAATAAAAACATTATTTTTGCAAGTAATAAAAATCAATTGTTAATTACTGCAGCTGCAACAGTGTTCCTCCAAACATGTTTCTGCTTAGTTTGAACCATTTGAACCATTATGTATATGAAGCATCAGTAAGTGTAATGCCATATGCATTACATATTGATACTCAAAGCATTTATACTTGACTATCAAACTGTAATATGAACATAAAGCACACAAAGATGAAACCTATTATTACATGAGTGGGTCTCCAACTATACCATAGAACTTGTATACCATCACCTTTCTCCTGTAGGCCTACACAAAAACTCTTCTTTGGAGGGTCTGCCAGTTACTCAGAATAGATTTTGTAACTATGATGGAAGACCTGCAAGGGAGAGAAGTGTTACTGTTTCCATTTTTCACTAATAAAGATCATTGTGTCACTAGGATGCCACCACGTTCCTAGCTGTATGGGTGTTATAGTGCCTGGCACAAAGTACAGTGGCACCTTGTATAAAGGAATTCATTCATTCCAAATGTAATTCTGTTAAGCAAATTTTCCTTTTTACAAATTTCCCATAGGAATGCATTGAAAACAGAGTAATCCGCAATCACTACCATTTTTATGTTGTACGGATTCGCCCTATCGGCAAATTTGTTAAGCAAATTTCCTCTCTCTCCGAAATTTTTTATGTTATACAGATTTTATGTTATACAAACCGTTTGGTATATGAGGGTCCACTGTATTGGAAATAATTATGGAGCCTTATTCCCTATTACATGTTTCAAACTTGGCAAACAAATCTGTTAGCTTAAAGAGGTATATTTCAGAGTTGATGTGCCAGATATACTGATTGTTCGGTGCAAAGTAAGAATAGAATGGTTGTTTTGTCGTGCACATTTTACTTGGGAATGAATGTTCTTTGTGCTCCCTTGAAAATATCCCATCACATACAATGTTCTTTGCGCTCCTGTCAAAAACAATGTGATGGAGAAAAACAAATCAATCATAGGCTGAATATTAAACAAGGATAGGTTAAATGCCATGTCAGTCACTGAATAATGTGAAATGTAATGGGAAAAATACTTGTGTATCAGTTATCCAGAAATGTTTGATTTTCTAAGTATGGAAAATGCATTGAGAGTGAACTATGGAAGAAACTAGAAGTGATTGACAGGTTACTCAAATGGAAATAATGTCTCTAGAAAAATGTTGTTATGCAAATAGCTTCATTGTCATAACGTATCTTTATTTTAACTGCATTGCAAAGGTATTACAATGGTGCAAGTTCATGGGCAGATCATGTAGTCAATGGTTCAGCTGAAAACTATGGGTAAGTATGGAGTGTAGTGTTACAATTCTGCAATATATATAATTTAAAGTAGTGTTATTTTATTGATGAATTTTATGCTCAGGAACAGGACATCATACTTTGTATTTTTCACTAACCATAAGGGAATTAATTTTTTACTATGATATTTCAGTTTCTTTTTCCATATCTAATCATGCCATAAGTCATCATCCATAAGTGTAATTATTATGTAACTCTTAAAGGAAAACATGTGCAAGTAGGGAAATGACCTATATGTGTACTTTTGTTTGAACTTCTGTTAAATATTTTGTTCTGTTCATTTTTAAATGCAAATTATCAACTGTAAATAGTAGAGGTGGGTCGGCACTGCATTTAAATTAATAAGGCATGTTTATCCCCATATATATATATATCCAGAACTAGGTATAACTTTATCATAAGGTGAGAAACAATACCAAATATATTTAAGACATTGTCATGAATCTGGGTTTAAAAAGGAATATGTTTTACAGAAAACAAACTTATAGTTTAGAGGCAGTGAAACTGAAAATGTAGTAGAAGTTTTTAAGTTAAATTGTTCATTTCCAGTTACTTGTCATGGTATTTTAAAAAAGACTCCATCCACAGAAAAAAAGCCTTAGGGATATTCACATTAGCAACAGTCTGTTGGCGTTCCAGACTTGAGTAATGATTTCAAGCCAAGACATTTGGCTTGATTCCTTATTTTTGCAATTCATTTTGATTTATCTTTTTAAAGAGATCTCACCATTTATTTATTTATTTATTTATTTATTGGATTTTTATCTGGCAGCAAGGTCTTTAAGATGCCACAACGTGTTGTTGTTGTTGTTGTTCTGGGCGGCTTACAATCCAAAGAATAAAACAATTTAAAATAGTTAAAAGTAAAATATCAATAAATCATCAATAAAAACCTTACACTAGATTCTTATTATTTGTTACATTTTTACTATTGATAGGAGTCACTTTAGTTTCAAATTTTCAAGCTTCATGCCCCTTTATATAAGCAAAAGCCCAAATAGCTGCTTCTTTCTGTTGTTCAAAAGAAAATAAAGAGAATAAAGATAATACCTCAAGTTGGTTATTTAGGTATACTTTTGTAATGCATTTTAGCCCCTTTAAAGACTGAGGCAGCTTATCCTGAAAAGCATACAGGACTGCGTTAATAATAATGCAGATCTGCATTGTTTTAATTATATTAATATTATTAATAGTAATTATTATTATTATTATGTTTGTTGCACCCTTAACCAAATTTAAGCAAGCAGAAGGATGAGGATATTCAAAAGAAGCCTAACAAAAACAGAAATTCAAAGAAAATAGCTTTATTAAAAACAACAGATGGAATCTTTTTTCCCATGTGTTTACATACACATGCCTTTAGAGGCTTAATACATATTTATTCTTGTTCCATGAAAGAAACATTGAGGAACTGTTGAGAGAGAAATAGATGAAATCCATACAGCTCCTCTTTTAATTTTGTTTTGTTAATTGGAATTATTGTCAGGAGATCAGGAAAATGGAACAACAATTCAATGCCATGATTCCATATGTATATTTATTTTAAATTCCATCAGTCATTGTGTCAAAGAATCTCAGTCCCACCATGTTAAAACAAAAAAAGACTACTTTTCACAAGATTGACATGTATGTTTACAGACATCTTTTTTATACGTATTGTTAGTGCTAAAAGTGTGAGGAAGGGCATAAGCACTCCCTAGTGGGCAGATGAGATGAAATGGATTACTAGTACGGAATGTGGGTTTTGAGAGAAAATGATATCTCTGTAATTCTTATAAAATGCTTGGTCTAATGAGCTCCCGTTTGTAAAGTCACCTAGAAATTGACCTAGAATAAAGTTGAATTCTGTGACCATCAGGTTTGGTTTATTTTGCCTTGTGGCAAGCAAATAATTTTCATTCCAAGTATTATGAAGTATTATGAAAACTATGTAGCTGGATTTGGCTTAAGCTGATGTGGTGCTTCTCAACTCTCTTCTCCCTCCTCAGTAATATAAACAAGCTTAAAAAGGTTTCCCAGTTCTCCAGAATATGAACAATATCAGTTCAACTGAAGTGTGTTATTGGATGATAAATTTATGGATACTTTGGGCTACCAGAAATACAATAATTGTCCTCTTGATCAGATGAAGCCTAAACTTTCATTAGAAGCTAAAATGGCTAAACTGTGGTCTTATTCTTAGACACACCACAGGAAGACAAGGCCTTGTAGAAAAATGATAATGCTATAAAAAAGCAGAAGTATGTAGGACACAAGGAGATCAATTAATAGCAACAGTATTCTTTAAATAACAAAACTCTAAGAGAGTTTTTAACAAGGCGACCTTGGGGCCATTAATTCAGAGATGTAGTAAATCAGAAATGATTTGATGGCACAAGACAACAACAGACAGAAATTCAGCACTGAATCCTTCTGCAGGTTATTATGAAATACTATGGGAGTTAAGATTTGTTGAATGATTTTGAGCTGCCATTGTTATCATTAGAGCCTAGGTGAAATTAAGTCTCAGACAAAGTTCAGATTCTCAGAAAAGTTCTTTTAATCATAGAATTTCTGCTGCCTTTCTAAAAAAATACTGTTCAGGAATTATTTTGGCCTAGATCCGTAACGTGTTTCAGTGGAAAGGGGTCTTTCTTTCCTCTTTATTCTTTTTGCATTCTGTTGTAGCACCCAAAACCTGCTCCATTGATGTATGAGCCTATGGAACATTTTTTAAAAATGCATTGAGGACTACAATGCATAGGGGACTCCTTATCAAGCTGCCCTTTCATAAATCCCCAGACAAATCAGAAGCACTTCACACCTCCACCAGCAAGACCATACAAACAATCCATACTTAATGGGTGTTGTGAAAGGTTGTATAGGTGGGACTTTCACACACCCTAGGCCATTATCCACCTGAGGAGCCTATTCAGACTATGGTCCACCTACGAACCTATTCAGGCCACTGTCCACCTGTTCAGACCAGGGTGATGTGAAACCAAGGTGAACTATAAATTGGAGTACTCTTTCATCAAGACTGATGAAGCTGCTTGGATGAGTAGTGAAGCATTTCGATCTCTCAAGTAAATAAGTCCAGTTGCCATTACTCAACTTCCAGATAGGGGACTACAGTAACAAAAGTTCCACTATTTTAGTGGAAGCAGAGTGATCCAGCAGAGATGTACCATTGACTTGTGGCCTTTTCACCCTGTAGTAATTTTTAAATATGCTTAATAAAATGATAGCCATTATTCGAAATTGAATCTGATTCCCAAGATGGGCTATTGAAATTCAACATGCACTTCATACAGTAAAATTCTCACATTTATGACCTCCGAGTCTATGAAGATATCACAGGTAGATACAGAACTAATGGCATACAAAGAAACAGCGTTAATACAAAGAGGAAATATTGATGCCCAGTGGTAGATATTTAAACTGCCCATTGCAACTTTGTCTGGGCAAAGAAAATAATGCTGGTATGAGGAAGTCTTGGCATATGCAAATAAAACTGGATTCTGTGGAATTGGCCATTTATCCCTCAGGTCCATTAATAACTGTCATCTTACATAGCTGTTCTTTATAAGTTCTAAAATAAAATCTTAGTTTGCTGTCAGATCGCAAGCAAGGATCATGTCTCACGACACCAGAAGGGGTCACTCTGCTGCGAGCGATCTCTTGTCAAGTGACCATCCTGACTGTGCAGAAATTGCTCTGGTCTGCCCCCTTTTTGGACTAAAGAGATTCAGCTTGGGCACGGGTCAGCAGTGGGCTGGTTCACTATTTCTTGTATGTTGTATAATCACCAGGAAATACCTCCCACAGGACTATGTCACAAATAGCTGAAAATGTGAGCTGTTTCCTTCTCTGATTACCCTTTTGGTAGATAACTGATTCTTAGAACATATAATTCCCTCTATTCATTTAACTTTTATATAATTATATTATAACTTATATAATATAAATTATATGATATATAATTATAAATATAATTATAAATTATATATTTATTTTATTATAAAATGATAATGTATATTATTATATAATCAGTATGTTATAGTGTATAAGAGGAATATCAGATTGCATGCATATTTCCTTCTTGTTTGGCTGCTGCTTCTGGTCTTAAGTGCTTTACAGCATAACCCTATGTATTGTTTACTCAACGGTAAACTGAATTAAGGAGGTCATCCATATGGGTGTATATGGGATTGTAGCCTTGGTGGCATCAAGCAATCATTGGGATATAGAGCAAATGTTTATCCTCAACATCTGCCTTTAGCCTGTGATCTCCATCCTGTGCTTGGTAATCTAAGATAAGATTCTAATGTCTCAAGCACCTCTACTTGTTATTCGCCTTTAGTTTTTTTCATTTTTCTTTTCAAAGTGACACGTAATAGTCTCACGGCAACAGTCTTCATTGAGCAACTTATTGGGGTGCCTATTTTTGTTCTTTGCTTTACATTGTTTTGCAGTTCTGCAAATCTTGGGGTTTCCCCAGCTTGTTGATATCTATTTTACTTTTTGAGGTCTCATGCTTTAATTTTGCAGCAAGACAATGAGATACTGTTCAAAGTGCACGTCACTTTCTTCGCTCTTCAGAATGGGAACAGCTATAATTTTTTAGCTAACCATTTCTCATGCCATATTATAATGTGTCCATACAGTATGTGATATGCACTGTATTAGAAATGCAGTTGAATACTACTTTTTTACAGTTTGGGTGTAGACATGTGAGGAGAGGAGAGAATTGGGGGAAGAAATAATTTTCTCTAGAGTTTCCATAGCTACTGATCCATTTGGCCTGCTTGTAAGAGATAAGACTAGTTTCTACTCCTTACCTGGAAGTGCTTACGTGAAAGAGGCATCCTAGATGTCTTCTGTAACCGATGACATAAAACATATGCAAGTGTGTACCATGTAGCATATAAAAAGTGTATTGTTGAGATCAGATATTCTGCCTTTCTATGTATTACAAAGGAAATAAGGATTTCCTGTGTCTGCCATGTGCTATAAATTTAGACTTTAGACAGGAAATGTATTTAAGGTCAGATGTTTTAGAAATATTTGACTCTTATAAGTAAAGCTGGAGTAATTGGTGAAACATTTCACATTATTTGCAGAATTTTCTAAAATGTAATTGTAGCATTGTTCTGTGTACTGTCATTTGTGCCTTGCATTTTAAACAACTACAGCTGGGTTTTAAAGTACTGTACATATGAAGGGAATGTAGGAAAAATTATCTTCAAGGTTTTAGAAATGCTTTGGAAGTGTGTTTTATCAAATAAATTGCTGTGAAATAAATTGCTGTTATTCCTAATATTTGTGATCTGCATATGCCAGTGGAAATAAGATCCTCTGCAAACAGATTTAGCATCACTGAAAGTATGTGTTCTGTTCTACCAGCATATATTCTTCATATATGGCATTTCATATATACATTGTTTTATGACAGAGATACAGTTGAGTGTTTTGTTTTGTGTCAGACCATGATATTTTGCTTATACCTGTATTTAATTTATCACTGATTTATTTTATAAGACTAACATATCTACTACGTGAATATGTTCATGTTAATTTTATTACACATAATTGCATATAAATGATTACATTTCTCTTAAAATACATTAGATCTGTTTTATGCATTATTTTATTGTTTAATAAATATTTTTCTTGTTTAGAACATAACATTTCATGTTTAACTTGGCTAATAAAGAGAAATATTTTTTATGCCATGGTTAATTATTGATGGTGTCCTAACAAAGGATCTTGTGTCTATGACCAAACAGCAAAATGCCAATAGGTAGTAGAAGAATAGTATGTCCAAGGATTGAAATCCAACAGCCTTCCACTGATACTGACAGGTATTCCTAGTAAAAAGTTACTGGTATAGACTTAACACTTGTGGTTCCTAGATGTTCATTTGTTTGTATCCCTCTTGCAGTGTGATCAGTGTCTGTAGAAGTAGACGATACTGCATATGGTCATTAAAATGCACCATAATTCTCCTGTATTTTCATGTTTCTATCACTTTGTGATACAAACCATTTGTTGCTTTTAGTGGTAATAGTATTTCAACCTGATTAGTGATATCATTGGTATGGTATAAGGCACAGGAAAGGATATACTGTGTTTGAGGAAACAGGAAATACCTGTTTTAGGATGCAATAAACTATCTGTGTTCATCATTTTCATAGCTCCTGATTTGCTTATTGTGGCAGTTGTTTGTACTTTAATAACTTGGCTGACTTAATTGCCGTATATATATTTTTGCCCACAATCTACATCTTGTTTAATTTTAAAAGACCTACAAATCTGATCAGTTTAGGTGTGCAGACATAATTTGTGTGCACTTACGGTATGATTGCAACATAGCACAACAAGACATAACAAAAATAACTTGCATGATGTCACAAGACATTTTACTTGTAAGGTCACATTTTAGCTGACATAATCTAAATCCTGACATGGTTGGACAAGTTCTAGATTATTTATTCAGAAGTTGTACATAAAATGTATGCTCGACTGAGAATATGTCCAGACTCCAGATCTGTTTTTCTGTTAGGAAAAATAGCAACAATTATGCTCTTTTCTCCAGCAAATCAAAAAACTTGAGTGGGTTTCTTTGAAGTGAAGATGATGAACTGAGAAGTGTTAGTGGAATGTAAAGGTGCTTTCTATAATGGATATACAGGGGTTTCAAAATTCTTTAAGAAACATTTTGGGCAGTATGATTGCAGTCCTATATTATTTGGCCTTTAATCATTAGAGAAGGAATATGCTCTTGGAATAAGAATGAGTTAATATACAGTGGTACCTTGTGGAATTAATTTGTTCCAAATGAAATTATGTTAAGCAAATTTTCCTTTATACTAATTTCCCATAGGAATGTATTAAAAACAGAGCGATCCCATTTTTATCTTGTACAGAGTCTCCCCATAGGTGATTATGTTAAGCATTTCCCCTATCTCCGGAATTTTTTATGTTGTACAAATTTTATGTTATACAAGTTGTTTGTTATACAAGGGTCCACGTATTTACCTATGTTTGAAAAGCTTGTCAGCACAATGGAGGCAAGGGTTTCTCCTATGCAACTGGAGGACTTCAAGAGTCCCACAGCTCTAGATGATTCAGGCAAGGATTGTTTGAACAGAAAGTATAGGTCCTGCATTCTTATTTGATATCCTTATTTGAGCTCCCAGTCCCAATATTATCTTTGTCTGTAGAACACTTTATAAAAATGTGATCTCTTTATTCCAAAACAGACCTCCTTATGCCATCATCTGTAGTTGTGCAGATGGAATAAGAAAGTCTTTGACTCTTGGACTCCTTGTAGTATTAGCTCTAGAGCATGGGAGCTGCTACAGCATGGTTACCCTTCTTACAATGACAGCAATGCTGTAAGATCTAGACTATGTAGAAGGCACTGCACAAGGACTTCTATGTCTTCTTGGCGTTAAAGTCATAGTTTCTCCATGTGACAGATGGTTCCTAATAGCATGGCTCCTTCATGGTGCAAGAAAGAGCCACACTACCAGCTGTTACATTATGAAGGCAATTTGAATTTGGGACCTATCAAATTCATTACAAATGTGGTCTTTTGTCAGAGATTTTTGGTCAAATAGCATATTTTGTTCCATAACGTAGATGTACACTTCCCTTTAAATGTCTTTCAAACATAGCATCGAACCCTTCCTTAGATTTTGTTTCAACAAAGCAACAGCTATAGCAAGCTAAGGTGACCTTTTTGTTTATTTTGACATTAAAGAAGTGAAACAATGGATGTATTGACAGATCAAGCTTCCTATTCAGAAAGTGAACCTATAGATCCAGAAGAAAACATGAGGTAATCTTTTTGGGTTCATCCGAGGCTAGCTGTGCTTCTTTCCCCAATATTTAGTATCCCTTGCTGATCATGTGTTTCAGTGCAGTGTTCCTGCTTCTTAGGTGCTTTAAATTGAGGCTATTGGTGGCTGGTATTATTCTGAATCTGTCTGTGGGGCTTTCATTTACTTTCACATGGAAGGCAAGCAAATTCCAGTGGCTTTTATGTAAGAAATCAGTTATTGTATAGAGAAAGGCAAGCAGACTACCAAAAGTTTCTCCAGGAGAAATCATGTTGAAACGAATGTCAATCTTGCTACGTTCCTGGGCAGCCTGTATTTGCATCAACTGGGACACGGCAGGACCATTTTGTGTAGATAAAGTCTGATGTGATGTAAATCATGTAAGGGCTTCCTAATATAACTATCCTTGTTCTTTCTTCTATTGGTAATTAGAATCCAGTTTATACGTACAGTATATATACAGTAGCTCCTTCACCTCCTAAATGAATTGTTTCTTAACAAAGTGATTTCTGGTGATTTCTTAAACTTCAGCTGAAGATTAAGTCATGAGTAAAAAATAAATGAATCCTGTTAATATCTAAAAACATTTTGCAGACGTGCTATTTGAACGATGATTTGGAAACTGTTTTTATTGGCTTTATTAGCTGTCACGTGAGCGTGTTTCACCTGATATATTTTTGTTTTCATCATAAGTGCCTCTACTATCATTGCACAAATCCTATAACTATGGTTCAGTGGCAGATTATTTTGGTTTGCTTTTTTAAAAAAATATTTCAAAGATTTTGGCTGCTTGTTGACACCAGCATATTGCAAATGGAAACCATTATCCATGAATATTTCATCAAAGCTTGACCTTCAAAAACTTTATTTATATTCATTAATCCTGCCAAAATCTACAGTCTTTACTGACTGCTTTGCTGACATAGAATGCAAGGTATGTTTTTTACATTAACTGGATTTGATACTTCTAGTCATTTGTTTCTTTGTTTTTAATAATCAGGGTTTTCAAAAAACAGCCACTGCCTCATTTTAAGTCCATCAATAAACTAATGAACAAACTAGTTCATTTCATTATCAAGCCATTTAGAATATATTCATTCATCTCTCAATTTTTTGTGTCAAGCTTAGGGAGCACATTTTTTTAATACACACATGTAACCTTAAAAAGCTGTTAAAATGTACTTAAGTTTGGTCATTTTTAAACCCAATACGATGCAGCATAATCCATATCTAACAGACAAAAGTCAATTGAGCTGCTTTTTGACTGACATTACAGGAATTGGGAACCTAGACTACCATATCAAAGATCCAGATCAACAGAACAGCGTCCTGTGCTAGAGCGGCCCAGCCCCCGCTCCCGATCCACTGAGCGTCCTGACTCAAACCTCATGAGATCGATGCCTTCATTAATGACTGGAAGATCTGCCCCTCCCTCACCTGCCTTATCGAGGTGAAACAGACAATCCAATCAGACTAATCCCGTCCCACCAGCTTACTTTTTTTTATTTATCCAAAGGCTCAATGCTATTGCCTTTCATCATTGGCTGATTGCTAGTAGCTATAGATACTAACCCTGCCAATGTTGACACACTATTTATATTCCATTGGGGATATAATGGTGTGGTTCCCATCATAATTTGTTTACTAACAATAATTAATGTCACAATTGATTACATTTGTTTTGTGGTTTCTCATTTCTCAGGAATCCTAGGTTATTTCTCACACTAAAGCACCTCATGATTATCATATATTTTTCTTACAGAATGAGAAATTGTATGTGGTCATCAGACATCGCTTATGGAATAACCATCATAACATCAAATGAAACTTTTTTTTGTTGGAAAAAAAACAGTTTCTTAAATATGATTGTACTAATTTTATGTATTAACCACTTTTAACCAGTATTTTTTCTGATTTGTTGTGTGCATGTTGTGCATTGTTCCTGTTAAAGTAATATATTGTATTCATTTACAAATTGTATTTTTAAAAAAGTAATTTATTTCTATCAAATGTGCAGCAAAAAAGGCAAAGAAATGTGTGAAACCTTTCCCCTTAAATCTAATTATTTTCTAACTTCTTTGCTTTTCCGTAGTGACTTGTAATAATTAAAACAAATTGTGTTATTACTCCATTTCATTCATTGAAATGTATCTCTGTTTTATTTCTTGCTATTGAAAATCATAGCTGAATTAATATGCTAGCTGAATTCAGGGAACATACATACCCTTTTGTAAAACATGACAATATATGCATATCCACACACAAAAATTCTGTATATCTCTTTTTCTATGTGTTAATACATCTGCATGCATATACATGTACATATATTTCCATAACTAATTGACAGAATTACACAAATGTGTCATCCCTCTGCATAATTTTGCCTCCCCCTTCCCTCCGATGAACATTTCTTTATCAATTGGTGGCTTCATAAAGGTATAGGTATGAACCGCCACCAAGTTAACAGAGGTATAGCCTGCACAAAACTGTTGATTATTTATTTGTTCTGCAGAATCTAAGAAAAAGGTGTACTTTACAGTTGATGGTTTCTCTTGATGTGTCCTGTAGGTCACATGCTCGTACGGGGTCTGTCCAAACAAGCCCATCAGGTACTCCAGTAGCAGGACGCAGGGGTAGACAATTGCCACAACTCCCACCCAAGGGGACACTGGAGAGAAGTAAGTGAGCATTATAAAGTTCAGATATTATTACTGAAGTATAAGAGAAGAGCAGTAACTACTGCAGCATGGAATAGGACTGTTGAATTTTTAAGATCTTGAAATCATTTGCAGCAAGAAATGTGTGTTCATATTTGGTTTCACAAGAGCTTTTACTAGTCAGCATTACTTTCTTTGTCATCACAATTACAAAAATAACAAGTGATGAATCCTAATATTCCCTGTTTGCACTGCGCCCCAAAAAAGATGATAGAATGTTAGGTGTAATGCCTAACAACAATAAGCATATCTAAAACTGCTGTGTCCTAGAAGGTTGGAAAAGTATATTAATCATATTTATTGCATAGGAAATTAGTATTATGCAGGACCAAATATACAACACTTCAGCTTTGCAGCTGTTCATATTAAATAAGAATAACAAAAGTGATATAGTAACATGTGATGATTTATATTTGGGCCTCATATAAAATGTTCCTAAAATTAATGTAAATAAGATGGATCTAATTATGGATGTAGGCTTAAGGCATATTATTTAATTTTCAACTAGATATTTCTCCCCACCACCACCCTGCCACTTCTTTGTAGATAGTTGTGGTAATAAATTATTGGTGGCTGTTGTAAAAAGATGATTACTGGGTAGTATGCCAAGCAAATGGATTGTGCTGCAGTTGTTAGTCTTTTATTGAAGAATGATCAAGTATTAAGCGGTTTGCCACCATGAATAGCGTGACACCACATAAACGACATTCATTCAGCTACACTGGGACATCCAGTCAAAGGAAAGGACTAGGGCAACGTAGAAGCCTTACAACACAATCCTGTGCATGTCTGTTCAGACATAAGTTCCATTAATTTCAGTGGAACATATCCACACAAAGAAAATAAACGTTACAGCCACAGCTACTAAACAACTTGTGTATGTTGTGTCATGAACACTTGACCAAAATAAGTTTATCTAATATCTGTTAGCCCTGAATCAGCTATAGTTATGACTGAATCATGCTTTCTACTGCTTAATTAGAATTCCAAACTTTTTAAAAAAGCACCCCGTGAATAACTTCATATTTATTGAACGTAAAATGTGCTTCCAGTTTTTACATTGCAAGTTTCCAGATGTTCCTGCAATGTTATGTTTATTGTCCTGCAGAGTTCTTCCCTATTCACCTGTTCTCAATGAAGATACATTTATGCCTTTTATAAATGTTCTGGTTTTTTTTAACACCATACATTGGTTCCTTCTCTGTTTTATTTTTATTTTCCTTAGACAATGGAGACAAGGAGATAGAACCTTATGAAGGTCTGTACATAAAAAGGGGTTTGTTTTTTGCTGTACGCCTTTTTTCCAGGGAAGGCTGTGCAGGCAAAAAATAAACTCAGCTGCAATTGATGTCATTTGATAGTATAGATTTCATTTTGAATCTGGGGGGATTTTTTTTTTTTTTTTTAGGATTTTGCTTTATTTTTATAAACATCCGTTGTAAAAAAGTCAACTTTTACTATTGAAGTTTAAAGAAATACCTGCATCATCAAGCCATATATTAATAATTCACAGCTTAGGAGCTTTGTGGCGCAGTGGTAAAACTGCTGAAATGCAGCCGAAACTGTGCTCATGACTTGGGGTTCAATCTCAGGTAGCTGGCTCAAGACTAATGCAAGGCCAGTCCTTCTGAGGTCAGTAAAATGAGTAACCAGCTTGCTGAGGGGATAGTGTATGACCTGCATAATTAAACTGTAAACTGCCAAGAGAGTCCTTGAAGTACTATAGGGCAGTATATAAGCATAATTCTTTGCTTAATGTTTAACTAACTTAGAGTTTATTTCTGAGATCCATAAATGTACCCTTTGAAATCAAGTTTCATTTATCAGGTTCATAGTTAAATTGAAATACAATTAGGTATTTAAAATGCACCTGTCCACACTAGTCAGGTAGAACCTGTATCAGTGAGATGAAGAAAGAAAACCACATCAAAATGATGTAAACATAGCTTCCTGAAACCTCATCTTTTGGGGCTACCTTGGCTATGCAAACACAGGTTTCTATAGATGCATCAGCATCTAGAGTAGCGTTCCCAACTTTGGGTCCCCAAAGTGGCCACAATAACATGTCATACTAACCAGGTGACACTACGTACCTTGATCATGATTCAAAACATTTCTTAGATTGATATGAGAAGCAGGTGAATGCTTAGTGGATCTCTTGGACTACAACTCACAGAAATCCTGGACAGCACATCTAGTAGTGGAAGGTTCTGGGAGTTCTAGTCTGTGAACCTAAGTTTGGGAACCATCAATGTTGAACTTGTTTCAGCATTGACAGACTACAAGGAAAAAACAGATGGGATTAATACCTTGTGGTATTAATCATGAGTTATGACATTTGTGTTCTGTAAGCTTTGGGCTATGACAGTTTACACAGGAGATGGGAGAGTGTCCCATACATTTCTTATAATTTAACCATGATGAAAAGATTAAACTAATTTCCTTGTGTGAGCAAAACAATTTTAAAAACATATCAATTGCAGTTCATCTTTATGTCACAGAAAGTCTGTTTATGTTATTCTCAATGCTCTGTCGTGAGATTCTTCATTTGCTATGTGTGTTGCAATTGTAGCATTGGATTTTGTGAAGAAAACATTCCCTGTTTGTACTTTCTTATGCTCTTTTTGTTTGAAAAACATTATAGCACAATTCAGCGTTATTTCAGATAGATACTTCTCTCTGAAAGTAATAAGCATATAATGGACAAAATCATCTTGTGGGGCTACTCAAATCATATAACTTTTGGAAGCAATTGCTCAGAGTAAAGAAGTCACCATAGATATTGTTAAAGTATGAATCTGATAACATCTGCATCTTAAGTCTTGGACAGTTGGGATGGAAAATTATGCCATTTGTGCTACATCAGCATAATGAAGTAAGACAGCCATTGATGTATGTAAGCTAGAAGTCTGTACTATTAAAACTATTTCTGGTAAATGAGCATCTTTTGAAAACGAGAACTGTATAATGATACCATGGCCATGGTAACATGTCATATTAACTATGGAGCCACTGCATGCCTTGGCCATGATTCAAAACATTTCTTAAACAGATACAAGAAACATGGAAATGCTTAGTGGATCTCTCTTTCTTTAATTCAGTCTGTCATGCTCAAAAACTGCTTTTGAAATTTTCCTTAAGAAGTTCCAAAATACACTGTCAGTTTAGCTGTAATATGAAAGCAATAGTTCAGAAGACACCTTTGATTTATAAGATCAGTTTCATAGGGTGGCATCCAGACAAATGCCTAACCTTCCTCCAGTTAGGGAACCCTAGTGAGTATGGTAGGCTGTGATGTTGTGACTGAAGGGGAAAGAGTCTTGCCTAAAAATCTACGGAGGCATTTTCCATGAAGGAACACTATTTTCTATATTCAACTTGCTGTACATACACAGTCTCATTCAGTTAAAAGCTGGGAAAGCGGCTGGTCCCGATGCTGTTCCTCCCAAATTAGTGAAATGTGACCCAGACTGCTTGGCCTCAGTACTTGCACTCCTGTTTTACCACTATAGATACTGGATCAATCCCTAAAAGCTTGGACAAATGCCATCCTTGGCATCCCAATGGCCTCCCAATTTATATAAAAAAGGTAATCCCTCCTTCCCAGAAAATTATAGGCCAATTAGTTTATTAGAAGTGGTTGGAAAAATATATGCAAAATATCTATTAAATAAACTCACCTCCTGAATGGAGAGTCTATTCTTGGCCTGGAACAAGCTAGCTTTAAGAAAGACAAAACCACAATCGATAATTTTTTGATACTCTTGCACCTCATTAATAAAACACTGAAACATGTAAATTCCAAATTGTATATGGCCTTCCTTGATTTACAAGGGAGCTTTTGATTCAATAGACAGAAAGCTATTATGGGACTAATTGGATAATTGGATATTGACAAAAGACTGCTCCTCCTCATAAAAGGCTTACATTCCAGCACTACATGCCAGAATGTAACCAATCCGGTTCCAACTAACAAGGGAGTGAAACAAAGTTGTATCCTGGCTCCTACACTGATCAACCTTTTGTTTAATGAATGATCTTGCTCCCTTTCTGGCCAATGTGGATGGCCACCCCCCTAAATTGGAAACACTTTCCATTGCTATCCTAGTCCATGCAGGTGATGCAGTCATCATTTCCCCCCACCCCACCCAGGTCTGAAACTCCTGATAAATAGACAGGTAGTGTATCTGAACTGCATCAAATAAAAAAATACAGTTTTTTGTGAAAACATGAAAACTATTTCAATGGAACTTGGTAATCATCGCATGGCACAGGTCAAACAATATAAATATTAAGGGATTTTTTTTCATTATAAACATTCCTGGGTTCCCCACTGAAAAATGGCTGTAAATGTAGCTAGAATCACTGTTCAATCTATTCTATGTTTTTATCATAACTCAGGAAATCAGTTTGTCTTGGCAGCATTAAAAGTTTTAAATTCCATAATTATCCCACAAACCTTTTATGGCTTTCCAATTGGAGCAAACTCTATGAATCAATCAATTGAACAGCTACAATCCTCCTTCTTACACAAAGCATTAGTACTACTGAGATCTGTGCCCATCTTGGTGCTTTGGGGTATCCTTATTACAGACTGTGACTTGGTTGAGATTATTCAAATTTTGGTTGAGTTTTTATTACAGTTTAAACATGGATAGCTTACTATATCAACTTTTGTTGCATTCTATTCCACCTTTCAGATCTATAGTCGTTTATTAGAAACTGAAATCAATTGGTATAGATAACGACTATCTTGGATCTCTAAGACAAGAATGAGCTTTCCAGATTATCAAAACAAGAATCTTAGAGGTTGAATTCCAGGATCTTTATAATAGTGCCTCCAATAAATACTGTTTACCATTGTTCTTCCATATTCCTTTTAAAATTGGTCAATCAGTTGTCTTCCTTTCTTTGCTCAAATGTCTCCATAAACATAGGACCTTTTCTTAGACTAGATGCAACATCATGCCCAATGCTATATTATATGGCAGATGTAATGGAACTTGCTATTTTGAAAGGCGCTGTTTATGTGAACAAGAGGTTTTGGAAACTTTTGTTCATATGTTTTACTACTGCTTGCTTTACTCAAATGGTTGTTCAAGGTTCATTGCCTGAATTTTATCAAAGTTGGAAGGGAGGTCAGATCGGGATAAAATTTGTCATATGTTAAGCAACATGAGCAGTATTAGCAATTTATTGTTGATATAAAGTCGCCAGCAATCTGGAAGTCATCATTAGCCACAATCAAAGGTCTTTTGTTATATAGGGGCTAATTGGTTAATCTATCTCAATGTCCTGTATCAAATTTTATTTTTTCCTAAAAAGACATTTTGCTCTATATTTTTCAATATATACAATATATAAATTGAAAATGCTGAAAACACAGAAAAATATAGTTGAAATCATTCACTGGTGGAAAATTCTAAAATTAAAGATGCCCCCCCTCCATTTATAGCCCCTAATGAGTTTATCATTATAAAGGAGATTCTATGGGAGCCTTTGGTGCTTTAGGTGGGATTTAGAAAGTGTTCATTTCTGAAAAATTGCCAGTGGAGGTAACATCTGCCTTACATAGCATAAGTAACAGAACAAGAAATCAATTGATACAGTATACTGTATGTTAATATGCATACACAAGCTACAAGCCAAATTAATGTTTAGGTCTATTAACTATATAGCTAATTGTTGATTCACATTTTGTTGAAATATGTGTTCCATTGTCTACTAAACTGAGAATAAAGTACTACTTTAATAAGAACAAGTTAAGTGAAGAAGGGAGGAACATTGGATTTCATTACGCTTCCTAGTTTCTGCTTTCTCACGTAATGTTGTTAAGTTCACATGGATTTGGACTGTGTGAAACTGAATGATTCCAACATCCATTTGATTGGCAGCCCTTTTGTTTTTGCAGGTTTTTTTTTTTACCACCAATGAAAATGAAAAGACTGTGGGGACTCAGGGTGGACTGCCCCCAGTTTGGTGGATCTGAATTTACGATGATCTAATCAGAGCTTGGAAGTCATATGTTATATGTAGTATATTTATTTGTATCTTTTTGTAATGAGGGTGTAATGAAGTATCAAGTGGAAAGGACATTTTGGATGAGTGTGATGAGCACCATTTTCAAAACCTATTTTAAAGGGCATTTTCACATTTTTGAGCAGAGCTCTCAGCTGTGTGCTGTTCTTCTGACAATTCTAAGGTTAATAATAAAGAAATGGGGACAAATGAAATACTTTTATTTATTTATTTATTTATTTTTATAGCATCCATTTATTTAAAATATTTTACTCTACCTTTCTGCTTAAAGTAGCTTACATAATTAAAAGATAATAAAGCTAAAACCCTTAAGTATACAAATACAGTAACCCCCTGCCTATCGCGGGGGTTAGGGACCGGACCTGACCCGTGATAATTGAAAATCCGCAATATGCTGATGCTGGGTCAGGTCAGGAATGGGGGGGGGCTGTCTGGGCCCTCCTACACTTACCTGAGGCCTGGTGCTACACCGAACAGGCTTCTGATGGCCTTCCCGGGTCTGTCAGGGACCCAAGAAGTGCTTTCTGGTGATCCAGAAGTCACTTCCCATTTGAACAGACCTCTGACAGACCCGGGAAGGCCACCGGAGAACAGAAGTGGTTTTCATTGATCCAGAGGTCATTTCCAGTTTACCGGAAGTCACTTCTGGTTTGCCAGAAACCACTTTGTGGGCCTCTGACAGGCCTGGGAAGGCCATTGGAGGCCCATTCGGTGCAGTGCCAGGCCTGGGCTAAGTCCAGGAGGGCTGAAACAGGCCCATCCAGATTATCCCAGGGCAGTGATGGCGAACCTTTTAGAGACCGAGTGCCCAAACGGCAATTCAAAACCCACTCATTTTTTTTTTGCAAAGTGCCAATACAGTAATTGAACCTGTATACAGGTAACTATGAAGGGGTGATGTCGAGTGCCCACAGAAAGGGCTCAGAGTGCCACCTTTGGCACCCATGCCATAGGTTTGCCATCACTGTCCTAGGGGGCCTTGCCTTTCATATACTGCAGTCCCGCAATATACTGGGACTGTGCTGGGAGTGTGGAGGAAATTAGGGAGTTAATACCCTAAGCTCCCTGACTGCCTCCACAGTCCCTGCACAGTCCCTACATCCAGCCCCTTTAGAGCTTCATAACTAAGTCCCCTTACCCCTAAATCTTTCCAGATTCCAGGGGGGTACCCTAAAATCACTTCGGGAAGCTACACCTGCTACTTTAGAGTCCCAAGGAAAGTAAATTTTGAGTGCATACTTTAAAAATAATGTTGAGTGCATATTTCCTAAAAACATTTAAGCTCAAATGGCAGTGACGGCTTTTGGGTATTACAGGTCAAGAACTCTTGGGTTACTCAAGGTTGGAAACCCCCTTCCTATACCATACAACAAGGTTCCTCTTTCACTCATCAGCGTTATGCTTATGGGGCAATATTCTTTGAGAGACGTGACTGCTACATTTTAAAGTACTTAAAGCAAGTGGGGCTTATGGATTTGATGGAATTAAGTGGATGAACCTATTGGAAGGGACAAAGAAAAGGCCACAATTTGGGGTGGTTGCTTTGGAAGATGGCATCAGAGGTATCTGATGTCCAGGATCTACAAAAACAACAGGCAACCATGATTTTCTCCTTCTTGCACATAAATATCTGCCTTGTATGTAGAACGGATAATTCATGAATGTTTCTTCCTTTAGTCATTAACATGTATAAGTATTAGATGCTAGCAAAATGTGACATTATTTATACACCTACAACTGTTAGTTGTTTTTATTTGTGGATGTGATACATGAGGATTGTGCTTACCTTTGTAGGTTATATTTTCAGCCATTTCACTTGAGCAGAAAATGTACTAAGCAGCACTGAATTCTTTATTACTTTTCTGTTAATTTTAATTCCCTCCTTTGCTGTTTTGTACCATCATGTCACCTTCAACTTATGCCAACACTAGCAATGATTTTTAGAAGTGGTCTGTGCAACCATATCACACCATAATACTAATACTAATACTAATACTAATACTAATACTAATACTAATAATCCAAAAACCCTCAGCATTGACAAGATCAACATCAGTCAACTACAAATAGCGACATTATTAGAAGCAGCATATATTCTACGAAGATATCTCCAGTCATCCTAGGCTGTGGTCTCACCTGGTTTTGATCCTGATATTCTGAAGGTCTGGCTTTTCCTCTTCATCCCGTCACGTGATTTATTATGTGATTCAGGAGTTCCCACGTCCAAAGCTGGTTATTTTTATTTTAAAGTGCAGTTCAGCCCCCTTGGCCAACAGGTGGTGCTAGCATTTCAAAAAAGGACCACTTTCTGGGGGAAATTAATGCTTAGAGGACCCGATTGAACTGCCTGTTTCTCCGAAGTTGCCGGGGAATTTTAAAAAGCAGCGCCGATCAGCCGGTTGGTGCTCTGAGAAAAAAAACAAACCCCGGATCATCTGCATGGTCCCACAACGTCTGCCTCCTTAAAAGGTGGGTTTTTAAGCGAGGCAGAAAATTCCCTACTTCTCCAGTAAGTCAAAGAAACCTCGCTTAAAGGGACATTACCGGGTTTTCTCCCCCCCCCCCAAAAAAAAGCCTGGTGGACGTGGGGACGGCATTTTTGGGCACGATTTATTTAGGAATTTAAGCTGCTTTTAAAGAGCTCGATCATTGGAGAAGGCCAACTCAGGTTAACACCTGACAACTTTGTTCGCCTAACAACAACAACAACAGCAGCACGTTGTGGCATCTTAAAGACCTTGCTGCCAGATAAAAATCCAATAAATAAATAAATAAATAAATAAATAAATAAATAAATAAATAAATAATAAACAACTGATGTATTTTAATGTGAACGTTTATGGGTAAATCCACTGCCTCAGACAGCAGCCCTATAAGCTAGAAGCCTCCCGCACTGCTACAATTATAAATGCAATGCTGTGGCTTGCTTTATGGAGTCCATCTATCTTGTATTTAGTGTTTGTTTTGCCCCAGTATTATTGTCTTTTCCAGAGAATCTTGCCTTCTTGTGATGTGCCTGAAATAACAGCCTCAGTTTCCTTCTTTACTGTTTTAAAAACATGTATCTGTGCATGGATGAAAAGGCACATTTGTGCCATAACTGCCCAGTTGAGTGTAAGTAGTGCCTTTTAGCTAGTGAATGCTTTACATGCATCTCTAATCTTGATTAAACTGAATTCCAACAATCAGTACATTAATGTTTAATTTATGCTGGCATTCTGTATCCATTATTGCAGTAATGTTAGTATATTCCATTTATAGCAGCAAGGTCCTTTTTAAAACCACATTGTAGAAGTTGTGTATGTTATATCATATTGAATATAAAATATGTAATAATTGCTACTTGGCTAGACTCTATCTAATCCAGTACACAAACTGCGTAAATCTTATGAAAAAATGGGAAATGTTTGGTGTCCCATTTCAGCCTTAAGTGCACTTAAAAGTGAGAAGCCAAATGAAATTATGTAAAGTCTAGAATTTTATGGAATGATCATGCCTAACATAAGGGCTTACTTCTCCATGCTCTCCTCCCATAAACCTACTATTTTTGTGGATGCTGAACACCCTAATTATTTATGTGATGTCGAATTAGAACTGAGTTATAATGGTCGCAGTAGGGCTTTCAGAGTAAGTAAGATGCTTAAGGAATGGTTTAACCACCTCCACTCCCCCAGTGAGTTTCCATGGCTTAGTGGGGATTTGAGTCCTCATCTGTTATTCTATCTACCACACCACACTGCATTCACACTACTATTGAATTATTCATCTGTAGTAATGCATGCAATTATGAGAAATAACTGTTGAATAAGTTATTCTTAAAGCAACAAAGCAGTTCAGCCAAATTCATTCATTTGTCTACAGTTCAAGAACATATTCCAGTTGCTAACATTTGAAAATAAATGGTCACTGGTAGAGATGGGCACGACTCAAAAAAATAATTTTTCGTTTTTCATTTTTCGTTAAGGGGTCCGTTTCGGTTTGTTTTCGTTTTTCGGGGGGTTGCACATTTTTTGTTTTCGTTTTCGTTACAAAATGAAACGAAAAACAAAACAAAAATGAAAATTTTTTGTTTTCGTTAGCATTCTTTTCATTGATGTGTCTGTCATAACGAAAACGAAAAACACGGCAAAATTTTTGTTTCGTTTTCGTTTTGTTTTCTGGAAAATTTTCGTTTTCGTTTTCGTTGCGTAACGAAAACGAAAACTGAAAACAAAAACGAAAATTTCGCTGAGTCGTGCCCATCTCTAGTCACTGGCTAAGATCCTGTGGCTTCGTAGAAGAAAAAGTTTAGTTCATTCCTAACCAGAAAATTAACATTGGGAACTGGAGTGAGCAGCTACACCAGGGCAGCATGTGTGCTTGTCCCACAAATGGCATTGGGATCTCCTTACTTGCCAGAGAATACCAGACTGAAGGTTACATTTTCTTATATTAAGCAATGGGATATCAGCCATTATAATGTCAACTACCAGGGATGTCAGCAAGTCTCTGGGTTCGAGTCCCAAGTCGGAGTCCAAGACTTTGGTACTAAATTCAAAAATCTAAGTCTTTGGTGCCAAGTCACACTCCCCAAGGCTGAGTCCCTATTAAACCCACCACCATCCCAGAAATAAGAGAATAATGGGTGGGTTCTGAGTTGTGAGTTGAGTCAGAGCCATTGAACACCCCCTCCCGAGTTGAGTCACCGTTGTGACCATTGTGACCTAAGTCTAACTTGACAACGAGTCCCGAAACCTCAGTCCCTATCCCTGCCAGCTACTCATTTCTTCTGTTAGATGAGGTACCATTATTAGTCTGTACTTGCATATTAGGACAAAATAATAAATAAATAATAAAAAGACAAAAGTGTTGTAGTACATTCAAGACTAACTGCTGTATTTCTTATTGTTCATCAGTTAAAAACGAACAAAGCACCTTCAGAGAAAATAGCCAACAAGGAATGTGCCGTTATCTTTTTTTAAGCTTGGCTTTTAAGCTGCTTTCCAGAACACGCGGTCTGTGTCCTCTTACAGGGTCAATATCATCCCGTCTGGTATTAAGAACAAGTAGCAGAACACTGCGTAGAATATACTCTGCTTCCTGTTGGATGGTCTTCTTCCCCAAATGATGTGAAACTCTTGAGTCTTCTTTTAATGAGTGATACTAATTGTATAGAACAGTGATGGTGAACCTTTTAGAGACTGAGTGCCCAAACGGCAATTCAAAACCCACTAATTTTCTTGCAAAGTGCCAATACAGTAATTTAACCTGTATACAGGTGGCTATGAAGGGGTGATGTTGGGTGCCCACAGAAAGGGCTCTGAGTGCCACCTTTGGCACCCATGCCATAGGTTCGCCATCACTGGTATAGAATAATATTGAGATTGTCATAGTGCATTACGTAACATATATTAGTGAAAGCATATTTGAACCTTTCATTTTATTTATTATAATCATAAAGTTCATTTAGCAGCAATCAAAAGCTTCTATCTAGTACCAGCAATAGGAAAATATTCATTATATTTGTTAGTATTGAAAATGTGGTATGATTTAAAATGCAACACTATACTGCATATTAATATTTCTCATGCATATCCTGATATGCTTTGGTTACCATAATCTGTATCTATTACCATGTAATGGAAATTAGGCAAGTTGCTCACTCTTGCATCCTATGGGAATTTCTGTTATTTTCTGAATAAATATGGCAAAACTGGCAGTTTCCAATGAAAACTAATTATATTTAGCAAAATTCTCAATTTATTACTCTAAAGTATACAACATGAATTAGGGGTGGGCATTTTGTTTCTGAACCAGTAGGTTACAAAACGAAACACACAAGCCCAGGTGGTGCTCGGAACCATCGGATACATGTGGAGCCAATTGCTTTACCTTTCTCTCTGCTGGCACAGAGCTGAGCTGCAAAGAGGAAGCATGCTGTAATGTCATCTTTCCTCTCTGTGATGCTGGCTAATCAGGAACTGTGCAGGGACAGGCATGATCCTGCCTCCCTGTCTGATTGGCCAGCATCACGAAGGAGGAAAAATTATGTTGCAGTGTGTTTCCTCATTACAGTTTAACCTTGCTGTTAAAGCAATTGGCTCTGCGTGAATCAGATGGGTTCGAGCACCACCTGGGCTCACATGGTTCGTTTCATAGCCTACTGGTTCTGAAATGAAATGCCCATCCCTAATATGAATCATTTTTTTGACAACCAAAATCACCTCAGATATAGTTTTTCTGAAATTGTTACACTGGGTGTTTCTACAAAATCTAAAATTTCAATTTTGGATCACCCCACTTCAGGCTTTCACCCATTGGATAGAAGTAGCTGCTGTTAGTTCCCCCACCCTGGCTTTTTCAAATGCATGTCATATCAAAGAGGGGACAGGTTTGTTTTCCATGGCTTGAGAGACTAGATCTCAGAGCAATAGTTTAAACTACTAGGAAAAGAGATTCCATCTGGACATTAGGAAGAACTTCCTGTTGGTTAGAGCTGTTCGGCAGTGGAATATGCTGCCATGGAGGGTGGTGGGAGTCTCCTTCTTTGGAGGTTTTTAAGCAGAGGCTGGATGGCCATCTGTTGGAAATACTGTGATGGAGGTTTCTGCATGGCAGGGGGTTGGACTGGATGGCCCTTATGGTTGGCTCAGCCTTCCATTCTTCTGAGCATACTGTAATGTGTAGCCTGCATACTGTAATTAAAACTGTAAACTGCCCAGAGACTACTTGAAGTGGTATGGGGCGGTATATAAGCAGACCACTTTGCTTTATATGATTCTATGACTCTATGTTTGTATGAATTTGGGAAAGGAAATGGCTAACATCTATTCTTATTTGTAGTTTAGCTAGTTTCTGTTAGAGGTGCATTCTGGAGGAAGAACTTTTTGCCCTAGAATTTGACTACTACCTATTAAAATATTTAATTCTTCAATATTTTTAATAACTTCACCTGTAAGTGAATGAGCGAGTTAATAAATTATTGTATGTGTATATTTTGCCAACACAAATGTTTATTTAGCAGACAGTTGGCAGAGTCTGGATATTTTTATGGGGCCACTTCAATAGTTTAGTTCAGTTTATTCCTAACAAAGAGTATCTATTTGGATTTATGAGTTTTATTATTTTAATATCAATCAAGGTCACTTGGACAGTTTAAAAATGATGGAATCGGTCAAGTAACAGTATAATCAAAATAATACCAACATTGATATCTATATTAAAAATGACAGTCTCTGACTTGCCCTTCTTCTGCTCAATGTCTCTGAGACCTGCGGATAATACCATTTGGCAGTTCTGAGTCAGTCATGATTGGTTCGTTCATTTTGTAACACCAGTTGATGCCTATAGCCAGCGATGCCTGCTCTTACAAACAGATCACTCGTGTTTTCAATGGCTGCTGATGACTGTAGCAGATTCCAGGTATAGAGGTGATTGTAGTTAGTGAGTCAAATGAGAGTTAAATATGGTTGTTGGGGGGGGCTATATATGTACACTTTA
>JAHTLZ010000204.1:21045520-21163427 GCA_023846285.1 Phrynocephalus versicolor | reverse complement strand
ATGTAATACTTGCTGCATGTGCCTGACTCATGTAAATTGATAAATAAATGGTTAAATCAGGCCTAGGAAGTAAAAGAGTGGTGAGAAGTGGAATTGTATTTGAAAAATACTGGGTTAGAGTCAGTAACATGACAAAAAAGCAAGGTAGGAAGAATGTCTGCTGCTGCATCATAGCTTGCTGTACATTTGAGAGAAAGAGAAGAACCAATAAACAGCAATGGTTTCCCCACATGAACCCACATGGGACACCCATTTTCCCAGCAGCTGCCCTGGCCATTAGTCATTTCCAGCTATAGCAATCAATGTTTATTTCATTTACATTTCAGCATAAAGCCAGCTGAGGTCAATCAAACTGTTAGTTTTCGCTTTCTCTCCTTACTGTATTGAGACACTTACAGCTGATCAATATCTAAAATGTATTTACGCAGTTATTTAATGAACATTCATTAGAAGTGGCCATACTGAAAAACACTGGATTGGGATGTTTTTTCCTTTTTTTCTGGCTACGTCAGTTGGTTTTGTGTAAATAAATTTTAAACTCTTTAACAATATGGATGTGGAAAGAGTTAAATCCAATTTTTGAATTTTATCCCTAATATTTTAGTAAACTGATATTCCTCGGCTAAACTGAATTATCTAGTACGCTCATCTCTTTCCCCCCCCAGTTAACTTTCTTAGCCATACTGATTAGACAATTTTAACATTGTTTTCTTTTTCCAGATCTCTAACTTTATCTTTCTGAACTTTTTTTTTTGGTTCAAACTAATGATTTATTTCTTTTAGTATTTGCTGTTTTCTTCTCCCCGCGGACTGACTGTGGACTGCAGGTTTCTTTCTCATAATTGTGGCCCTTTCCTTCAGTGTCAGTTTTTACCTTCTGAGTTTATAAACTCACGTCCATCTTCTATGTGTCTCTGTCTGTCCATTACATGGTGTTTTAACAGAAGAAGTGGACTCGCCAAGGAGAAGAAACACAGGTCTGTCTCTTCTATTGATTTCCTCTGTTTTGTTTTCCTTCAAATGTGCTTTTTGTCATTACATTTCTCACATTTCTGTCTCATGTTTCCAAACACGATTCTCTCTCTCTCTCTCTCTCTCTCCTTCTCTGTCTCTCCTTCTCATTGTTAATCGAAAAACAAGCATTGGGAACCCATTCAACATATCAATCAGTATGATAGGAACAGCCATTTTTCAAAAGAATTTAGACTAGGAATTGAGAAATTTCCCCATATAAGCTTAAAATCAAGCTTTTAAAAAAGCATTTTTTCTCATGCTGGAATTTAGTCTTTCAGACTTGTTTTGGGGACTTCCACATGACTAATTGTATGAAAGACACTTGTGACAACTTGAAGATAACACATTTTGTTTGACATGAACTTTCTTGGATTACAGTTGTTCTTCGGATGACTTTTCATGTTGTTTTTAATGCTACAGACTAACATGACTAGCTCACTGGAAATGACCATAGATAATGCAACTGGAGTATAATTACATGGTTCTAGTTTCCTTTATATGTTATGTGGTAATTGAATATATTTTACACTGAGACCAGTGTTACAGCTGCACCTGTAACACTGAAACAGGTTGGCCTGAACTGTGCACTTCTGAATGTAGCAAGAACATTTGGACTACCACTAGTTTTGACTGAATCATCCCTGCCATATGATTTGTTGTCCCACAAGAAATATTTCTTAAAATTAGCATTTTCAAATTCATCTTCACTGAACAGTATTAACTGTTTGCCCTGATACATTGCCTTCTTTGTTTTTGTTTTGTCATAGACTGAGGTTAAACATGTTGGGGGTTGCCACTGTGGTGTAGAGGATAGAGTGACAGATGAGGATTCTGGAGAACGGGATTCAATTCCCCACTTGGCCATGGAATTTCACAGGGAAAGTGGTACTGGTTGAAACATGCCTTGAATATCTCACTTACCTTGAAAGTCCTATTAGGGTTGGTATATGTTGATACTGACTTGACAGCACAGAAAAACATGCACACGCATATACACATTGTGTGTTTATCAAAATTTTATTTATTATGATGCTGCATCATATTTCCGTAGAACTTGCACATCAGCAGATAAGAGGCTAGTTTTCTTTCCCATAACAAAATGTATCTGTCTATAACAAGGACAAGGTATAAGGTTCTGATTCAGGTTAAAAGGCCAAACCACAGTTTGGCTTTTAGCAAGTGGGTCTATTATCTTGTAGTTCTTTCATTTCTACATCCCCAGTTTGAGCTTTACTTCTACTTCAATACAGACAAGATGGAAGTGCTGTTAATGGGTGCTTTGCCAGACAGGTTAGAGGGACAACTTCCTGTCTTGGATGGGGTTGGACTCCCCCTAAGGGACAGGGTCCACAGTTTGGGGGTGCTCCTGGATCCCGGTCTAACTCTGGAAGCCCAGGTGGACTCAGTGGCCAGGGGTGCCTTCCTTCAGCTGTTCAAAATATACCAGCTCCGCCCCTACCTAAACGAGCAGAGCCTCATGACAGTTACACATGCACTGGTAACATCTCGTATTGATTACTGCAATGCGCTTTATGTGGGGCTGCCTTTGAAGACGGTCTGGCGATTGCAACTGGTTCAGAATCGTGCAGCGTGGCTAGTAAGTGGTGGGGCTGCCAGAGATCACATCACGCAGGTTCTGCGTAACCTGCATTGGTTACCAGTTGCTGCCCGAGCCCAATTCAAAGTGCTTGTTTTGACATATAAATCCCTAAATGAATTAGGACCTAGATACCTGAAGGACCGCCTCCTTCCATACAAACCCACCCAGCAATTAAGATTGAGCCAGGGGGCCCTCTTGAAAGAGCCATCCCTCAAGGAGGTGAGAGGGATGGCTTGTAGACATAGGGCCTTCTCGGCAACTGCCCCAAACTATGGAATGCCCTCCCAATTGAGATCCGCCAGGCGCCAACATTGATTACATTTCGACGCCAGGTAAAAACCTTCCTGTTCCAGAAGTTTTTTTAATTAATACAATATAGACTGTGGGTCCTCTGATGACAATTTTAGTGTAATGTTTTTAGTGTAAGATTTTTATTATTGCTTTGATTATTTATGGATGTTCTATTTTTAACTATTTTAAACTGTTTTAATTATTTTGATTATAAGCTGGCCAGAAACCTTTGGGTAGTGGGCGGCATATACGTTGAATAAATGAATAAATGAATGAATGAATGAATAAATAAATAAATATTTCTGATTTGGGGACAATGATTGATTGATTTTACAGAAAACATAGTTTGTTTGTTTCAGATGCTTTATAATCTATTGTTTGCTCATAGCAAAATAATAATAATATTGTAATAAAGTGGTACCTAGAGTTACACATTCCCCTAATTATGAAAAATTCGAATTACGAATCTGTGGGAATGGAGATCCTTCAATATAAGATAAGAAAATTTAGCCCTTTTTTCCAGTTATGAAAGGGAAATGGAAAGTACAAGGTTCCTTTTCAAAATGGCTCCTGCTTGCTTGCAGTGGAAATATTGCCATCTTGTGGCTACTCCCACTATAGAGCTGCATTTGGGGGAAAAAGGAGCCATTTTGAAAACGGAAGCTGAGAACCGTTTTGGGGCAAAACACCAATTCAGCTATCATTCCTCCATCTGAGTTAAACACTGCACATTGTTTTCCCCCTTTAAAATATTATGATGATGTGAAGGGAATATTACAAGATATGATCTCTTAGGACAGTGATGGCAAACCTTTTAGAGACCGAGTGCCCAAATTGCATTTCAAAACCTACTAACTTTCCGCAAAGTGTCAATACAGCAATTAAACCGGAATACAGGTGGTTGTGAAAGGGTGATGTTGGGTACCCACAGAAAGGGCTCCGAGTGCCACCATTGGCACCCATGCCATAGGTTTGCCAACACTGTGTTAGGATAATATTGCAACAATCATATTCAGATATAACAGGGTGTAATCTTCACTGAATTCTCTCAGGAAAAGAGTAAAACTATTGGGTTTAGGACCAACTATATCTAAAACTGAAGTTCAACGTGTTGTTTCAGGTTTGTTCTGGTTCTGCTTCAGATTTGGCTTGACTCAATACTTCTAATGAAATGTACATAAGGGTTTTTTTTTTTTTTGCTTTATGTTATAATTAACAATTTTAATTGTGAGATTCATTTTTATGACCTGATTGTACCTTCCATATGACATGAATAACCTATATTTTGAGAACATTTTACCATTAATTAATGGTTTATACCACTTACAGATTGTAAATAACATTGCATTTTTGAAAGTCATTTTGAAAAACAAGCATCTACTATACATATATTCTAAATAATTGCCCTTTGTTTATCAAAATCATGTTTAATGACTTCATTAGTTGAATTGCATAAGAGAGTTTCTTGCTTCAATTTACATTCAAACTTAATACTCTCAGTCCCTGATATACGAGAGCTTGATGGGTGACCTGCTGTGCCACTTTGAGCACTGTCTGTTCTGTATGCTTAATGAGGTAGTGTCTGGTGTGGGGAAATCTGTCCTATTCTGTTTTCCCAATTACATTAAGCCAGATAGAAATAACCAGGGAGGAGGTTCTTCTATGTCTTGTTAAACTAAATGCTAACAAATCACCAGGACCAGTACTCCTGCTTTTCAGATGGTATCCATCCACAAATTCTCAAGGAATTTAAAAATGAAATTGCTGATGTCCTAGTCAAATATATAACCTTTCCCTCAAATCAGGCATTGTGCCTGATGACTGGAAGGTAGCGAATGTCACACCAGTCTTCAAAAAAGGATCCAGAGGTGATCCAGGAAAGTACTAACCGGTCAGTTTGACATGTGTGCCAGGTAAAGTAATGGAAACCATCCTAAAAGATAAGGTTAATAGGCAGATAGAAGAGAAGGCACTTCTGAAGGACAGCCAACATGGCTTCTGCAAGGGCAAATCATGCCTCACTAAATTGTTGGAATTCTTTGAGAATGTCAACAAGCATGTGGAGATGGGAGATCCAGTTGACATTGTTTATCTGGACTTTCAGAAGGCTTTTGACAAGGTTCTGCACCAAAGGCTCTTGAATAAACTTGCCACTTGTGGAATCAAGGGACAGGTCTTGTCCTGGATCAGCAACTGGCTAAGGGATAGGAAACAGAGGGTAGCACTAAATGGACACTTCTCCAAGTGGAGGGAGGTAAAGAGCAGGGTCCCCCAAGGTTCAGTATTGGGACTCCTGCTTTTCAACCTCTCCATAAATGATCTAGAACAGTGGTTCCCAACCTGGGGGTCGGGACCTCTTTGGGGGTCAAACGACCATTTCACAGGGGTCGCCTTGAGCCAATGGAGAAAAAGGCACAAATGGCTTGGGTCGAGAGGAGGAGGGGGAAGGGAGGAAAGAGTGAGTTACAGCTTGATAGGTTGGAGGGGATGTCAGTCAAAGACACCAGGGCCTGTGATTAGCTGAGGGTGCCTGTAGAGGGAAGTACTTTATGGCACTTGCAGCAGTGGCCTGCCAAAGGCGGCTTGTGGCCTCTTCCAAGCAGGGCAAGGGGTCACCACAACATGAGAAACTGTATTAAAGGGTTGAGGCATTAAGAAGGTTGAGAGCCACTGATCTAGAAGTAGGAGTAAATAGCAAGGTACCCAAATTTGGTGATGACACTAAATTATGCAAGGTAGTAAAAACTGAGAGAGATTGTGAGGTGCTCCAGGGGGATCTCTTGACAATGGGGGAGTGGGCAAACCAGTGGCAAATGAGGCTTCAACATTAGTAAGTGCAGAGTGATACACATTGGGGCAAAAAAAAAAAATTACATTTATAAACTGATGGGCTCTGAACTCTCTGCAACAAACCAGGAGTGGGACCTTGGTTTCCTGGTGGACAGCTCAATGAAGGTGTCAACCCAGTGTGCCGCAGAAGTGAAAAAGCAAACTCAGTGCTAGGGATCTTTAGGAAGGATATAGAAAATAAGTCAGCAAGTTTTATTTTGCCTCTTTATATATAACTCTATGGTGAAGCCCCATCTGGAGTACTGTGTACAGTTCTTGTCACCATACTTCCAGAAGGATATTAAGGAAATGGGGAAAGGGCAGAGGAGGGAAACCAGAATGATTAGGGGACTGGAACGCCTTCTTACCATCTGAGGCTGCAAAGGCTGGGCCTCTTCACTCTTGAACGACAGCGCCTAAGAGGTGACCTTATTGAAATTTATAAAATCATAGGCAGTGTGGACAAAGTAGATAAGGAAAAACTGTTTTCCTTATCACACAACACTAGAACTAGGGGGTACTCCGTGAAACATTTGGGTGCTAGATCTCAAACAAGATAAAGTACTTTTTCACCCAGAGGAACACTGGTCTGTGGAACTCCCTGCCAGAAGAAGTGGTGACAGCTGTCAGCCTTGACAGCTTTAAGAAAGGATTGGACAAGTTCATGGAGAACTAAGGACAATCTCCGGGTTGGAGAGATAGGTAGAAAATCTCTCAATACCATCTGAAGGGAACCTTAAGCAGTTGAAGACATCTGCGTGGGAATACCCTGAAGCAAATGGTGAACCACTGTGTGAGACAGAATTCTGGACTGCATGGGCTGTAGCCTGTTTCAGCAAGGCTGTTCTTATGTTTTTATGCTGTTTCATTGTATTATACACACACACACACACACACACACACACACACATACAGTGGTACCTTGGATAAAAACTGCCCCAGATAACGAATAATTCGGATAACAACTGCAAATTTCCGGGTATAGGGCTGCCTCTGATAACGAGTTTTCCCTATGGGCTGCCTCAGATAACGAATCACAATTCCTAGGTATAGGTCTGCCTTGGAGAACAAATCTTCCTATGGGCTGCCTCGGATAACGAATTTTCCCTATGGACTGCCTCAGATAATGAATTTCCAGAATGCATCAGTAAAAAAGTTATCCCAGGTGAAATTGCATCTGTACCTTTAAAGTGCACTTTTTAAAGAGTTTTGAGCAAAAAAAAAAAAAAAAGGTGTCTGTGCCTGTTTCCTAGGCTCCAGAACGGATTAAACGGTTCATTCCTATGGGAAACTGCGTTTCGGATAACGACGTGTTTCGGATAACAACTAACCTTGGAGAACGAATTACACACACACACACACAACCACACACATTCAGGACTGAGGAAATGGACAAATACCTAACAAAGCCCTGCAAAACGCAGGAGAAAAGGGAAGGAATTTTAGAAAGAAAGCACAGTAGTGTCCTTTATTTTAAAAAATATGTAAGGTCATACTATTTGCACTCCATGTAAGATGGTCATTGTCTTTAATAATGCTAATAACCATTGGCCCATATTAGAATTTTGATTTCATGTAAGTATTGTATGACATTTTAGCCACTTTTTGTAGGGTACAGTAAGGTAGTAACAGGTTTCTTATCTTCATTAAAAATTGATTATGCTTCAGATGATGGTTGTTTGGTTGTGGGAAAGGTGTTGGCAGTATTTATGTTGAAGTGAGATGTGGTAGTGATCCTGAGATGGTATCTGCCTGACCCAGTCATGAGCTGTCACTGTGTTTTTGCTTCTGTGAGTCTGCCTTCATAACATTTAGAGTCCCAAAACTCTTTAGTCTATGCCCACAATGACCTAGCAGCACTGACTTGGCAGTAGGCCTCTGAAGAACACAGTTCCTGAAAAACTTGGATAGTTGCAGATTTGAAATCTGAATGGATTTTATTGAAGGAGGTAAAACTGATTAAAGATTACTATCACTAATTGGCTTCAAAATTTAAATAAAAGCAAAATTGATATGAATAGCTATCCATTGATATGAGGTATAAAACTGTGGCCTCAGTACTAGTCAGATTGGGCCATTTCAACATATTGATTGATTCAACAGCACAATAGTACTTTAACAAATTGCTCACAGAATGAGATTCACTGACAGTATTTACTTCATCACATGCTTGAGGCCTTATGCTGAGTTACATGATTGTTAGTGGAACTGCAGGGAATTTAAATGCAGAAATGATTGTCAATTATGCTATCAAACCATTCCCAAAACAGATGTATTTTCTGAACACTGGTCAGAGTAAAACTCCAATGGATATTTTTTTATCTTAGCTGTCAGGTAACATGGTTCATATGCTACACTGAAATTCATGTCTCCAATTCCCATACAAGCATTTATGATGAGACCTTTTGATTGTCAGAAAGGAGGGGGGTACCCACAGCCAACTTGCAAGGCCAGCCAGTCACTATTCCACTCTGAAAGTTTCTGAGAACTCTTAGTCTTCATGGTCCAGAGCTACTTAATATCACTTATAGGATATTCGTGGATAAAATATGTACAAGGACAACTTCCAGTATTTGGAGTCAAATCATATATACATTATTGGCTGGACATTTTGCTTTTTACCAAATGGTCTGTGAATGAATTATTTCTAACCTTAAAAAAAAAACACAGTTGCTCAATATATTTAAGGCATGTCTTTAAAATAATACGCTGGAGAAGCTTCAGAACTGAATCTGAGCTCCATTATCAAGCCACAAAAACAATCTAGGATCAAAGGTTTCTAATGGTGTGGTGAGAAAAGTCTTCCAGCCAGATTTCACACTGATAAAACCATACAAGAAATCTGCAGAGAATAATAGAGGACAATTACTTTGTCTGATGGGATTGAGAAATACTGTATTGCACAAACAGAAACATATTTAGGTATCTCTGAAGATGAAGATGAGATTAATGACTGGGATGGCTGCTACCAGCAAAGCATTTTTAACAGTGCTGTTCAGAGAATCCCAGTCTTTGTGGTGTTAAAAAGGAACACAAACAATAAAAGGAAAGAGGAAAGAATGAAAGAAAAGGGAGTATTTGGAAGTAGAAGAACCAAATTAAAAATTGTATTTTAAAAAGCCTGGAAAAATAAGAAGGTAGCAGTAGCATTTCAGCACTATATTTTGGAAATGACCTTGGCATAGAATCACTTTGGCTGCTATCCCACAGCAAGAAAATCCGGATCAAAGTAAAACGTGGATTCCCCCCCCCCGGAATGGTCAGGTGGTTGAAAACGCTGTTCCTGTGTCCCTATGGGTGCAGTTTCAAGAACCACATCTTTTGTTTTCCCACGAGCGGGAACCACAACACAGTGGAGCAAAAAGGGTTTGATATGGTTTTTCTGGGTCCCCACTGACTCAAGTACCAGTTAAAAATCTGCATCAGAACTGAGACAAGCTTTGTACCACCTTGAAACCAGGCTGTGCTCACCTCTTGCATATGCAAAGTGGAAGTTTTCTATATGAGGTCAATCTCTCTGTTATTTGACCTTCCTGTTTCCCTGTTGCCTTCAATGCTTAACATTGTTGTTTCCAGTGACTTGTACCTTCTCAGGATGTGTGTAAAATGCCATAGCCTCCATTCAGTCATTTTTGCTTCTAGGGAGACTTCCGTCTTGACACCAAGCTCTTCTGTAACACCCATCTGAAGTAAATTATTTTTTCTCCTATTTTTTCACTTTCATATCTGTATATATAAAAAATCAGGAATGCCATAGGGCAGATATTTTCACCTTGGTCTCCAGTGACACATCCTTCTTCTTGAAGATACTTTCTTGTTCCTTCTTAGACACCTTTCTTCTTCTGATTTGTTGGTTGCAGTCTCCATTTGGAGCAATATTGAACTGAGGTATAGAAAATGTTTAATGATTTTGATGCCTTCATTGTTATTCGCTGAAATCATGTTGCTTTATTATGCAGGCAGAAGGCAAAAAGCAGAGGATTTGCTCAGTTCTAATAGGCAATTAACAAGTCCTTTTTGGGAGTTTCAAGAAAGCACGAAGCCAACAGGCACATCCCCCAAAATCCTAGCAGCAGCTCATGAGTTGCTAGCTAGAGGCAAGTCAAGGTTACATTTTTTGCCTTCTGCCTATGTAACAGGGCAATAGGATTTCAGCCACTCTTAATACTGAAGACATTCTGCCTTAATATTCTACTACAGCCCTGCTTTTGCACTTTCTTCTTTCAACTTCATTCGTTGTTTCATATCATTGCTCCTTTTGCCAGGGATATGGTGTCATCAGCAGAACTTAAAATGTTTTGGTTGCTTCTAGCAGCTCTCACTGCTTCCTCTGGTTCTAATCCAGTTTCTTTATATGATCTACCTGTGGACTGAGCAGATAAGAAAATAAAATACACCTTGGTTAATGGGAAACCATTCTATTTCTCCATATACAGTTCTGACAAGTAGCTTGTCTACAGGATAAGTTATGCATCAAGACAATCAAATATTAAGGCATGATCTGTGCGTTTAGAATAATCTATAGTGCTATACCTTCTCATGATACATACAAATAATATATAAAGCAAGGAGTGATTTTCATCTGAAATTCTTTGATACCCTCCAATAGCCAATATGTTCTCGATTGCCTCTCCTTTTTTTAAAATGCAGCTTGAATGTCAGTCTTTTCTCACTGGTAAATGTGTTTGTTATAAAATCTTGAATATTACTTTGCTGGCATGGGAGATTGGACTCAAACTATAATGTGATTCTTACCAATGTGGACCTGAAGTATCTTGTGCATGTAACATATTTTGAAAGGAACTTTCTTGTAGTTTTAAAGTTTTAGATTTACTGTTACAGACTGTGAGTCATTAAATGTCCTTATGGAGACTTTTCTAGGAATCTAGAACAAGTACTCTGCTGTTTGCAGAAATATACTACTGTAATTATCTTCAGTATTGTGTGAGAATGACAGTCAATGTGCTATTTCATGCTGTGTAACAAAATTCCCACAGTGTGAATTTGTACTCGTTCAATAAAAGAAAACGTCAGCCACTCAATTAGCTTCACTCTTCAGTATTATAAAATGCAAAACTATAGGCAAGACCTGTCAGTATTTTACAGCTAAAGGTCTTATAGTTAAATCGGGCAATAAATAATATTTTATAAAAATCCTATTGCGCAGCTATAGTGGTTGCACTTAGGCCAAGGCAGAAGTACTATCTGCAAAGCACTTCTGCCAATAAATTGTGCAATTGGTCATGCCAGGGATACAGAACCAATTGTATAGTTCAATAGAATAATTACTGGTTGCCTGGCATAAAGCCAAGCACAATGTAAGTTTCTATTACATTGCCTAGAACAGGATACATGCCATTAGCTGTTATGTGTTATATCATTTGTTCTTGGCAGTCTTTATAAAAATTTTGCATTCACAGTGATAAATTGGTGATTTAATTTGTTATGAACAGATTTTGTATGAAGATTATAATAGCTACATACTGTAATGACAAAGCTACATATTTTAGGTTTTTGTTTTTGAGGATTGTTTTTTTAACTGCCTCAGAAAATGAGTTTAATATTTAAAACTAGGAATGAATGGTTCATGCCGTTGGTTCACTTCATATAAAAACAACATAAAACCATATAACACTTTTAAATCCTGAAAACTCGTTGTTGTGTAAGGTTTCATGGACCAAAGCCCATTTCATCAAATGCATGAGATTCCTGCTAAAGGCACTGAAACACACACTCACAAATTTTAAAAAATGCAAAAACTACAGAATTTCCAAATGTGTGGAACATATCAAAATCATATGAAATGTCATTTATTAGTTTACAATCCTATTAATGCAGAGGCCTTCATAAAGGTCATAGTGCCTGATTCAACTATCGGATGACTGAAGGTCGTAGCGGTTTTAGCTAGAACTTGAAGTGACAAAAATAACTTTCTGATACTTTCTATTTTGAGAGATTGTGGTATGAAAAGCCTTCATATCTTTGACAACTGTATAAAATGTTTTCTGAGAGATTATTAGTAGATTATAGATTTTACAGTAAATCAGAGACCTCCTGAAAATCATTAATACAGTTTGTCTGTGAAGATTCTCAGTCATCCAGGTGAGTTTATCTGGAAGTTGAGTCATGGCTACTGGACTTCTTTTTTAGAGATAGAAACATTTCGCTGTTCATCCAAACAGCGATGAAGCTGTTTGGATGAACAGCAAGACATTTCTATCTCTCAAAAAGAAGTTCAGTAGCCATGACTCAACATCCACATTAATACAATTGGTAACATAATGTATGTATAGGGTCCATATAACTAGGCACTCAAGAACTAAACTTGCGAATTATTCAAATTTTTATTATTTATTTATTTATTATTTATTTGTTGCATTTATATACCGCCACATCTTCCTATAGGAACTCGAGGCGGTGAACAATAAAAACGAACCGGGAAGACAAGCTTAAAAATGAGCAGGAAGCAATAAAAGTGGGGAGGAACCATACCCCCCGCCCACAAGAGATGGCATTGGCGGCGAGGAAAATAAAATAAAATAAAATAAAATAAAAAGAATAAAATCAAATAAAAGTAAATAAATGAAAATTATAAATTAACTGAAAAGGTCACCAAAGGCCTCCCTGCATAGACGAGTTTTCAGGGCTTTCCTGAAGGCTGGCAGGGACACTGCAAGGCGCAGCTCACTGGGAAGATGGTTCCACAACATGGGTCCCACCACAGAAAAGGTGTGGTCACACGTATGTGATTTCTGCACCTCTCTGGGTGTGGCCACCCTCAGTGAGCGCGCCTGCACCATTCTCGTGGGTCTGGACCCGGATGACCTGTGGGAGATACGCTCCGCCAGGTACTCTGGTCCCAAGCCATAGAGGGCTTTGAAAATCAAAACCAGGACCTTGAACTTAATCCAGAGGACAACGGGTAACCAGTGCAAGCGAGCCAGAACTGGGGTGATGTGCTCGAATCTACGAACACCCACCACCAGCCCGGCTGCCGCATTCTGCACCCGCTGGAGCCTCCAGAGGAGGGTCAAAGGCAACCCCACGTAGAGGGCATTGCAATAGTCGATCCATGAAATCACCAGAGCCTGCACTACTGTCCTCAGGGAGGACTCATCGAGGTACGGCCAGATCTGGGCGATCCTGCGGAGATGGATAAAAGCGGCCCTGGAGGCAGCCATCACCTGGGCTTCCAGGGAGAGGGCTGAGTCCAGGACCACACCCAGATTCCTGGCCCTGTCTGTAGGCTGGAGGGAAACACCACCCAGCCTAGGGAGGGGGCCATTGTACCCAGACGAGGACGCTCCAAAGAACAGAATCTCCATCTTCTCCGGGTTCAGCTTGAGCCGGTTATTCCTGGTCCATTCCAGGACCGCCTTCAGGCACAGGTAGAGGGAGCATACTGCCTCCTCTGCAGAAGACGAAAGGAGAGATAGAGCTGCGTGTCATCAGCATACTGATGACAGCAGACTCCAAATCTCCTGATGACCTCCGCCAGTGGCCTCATATAAACATTGAACAGCATGGGTGAGATTGCCGACCACTGGGGCACCCCACAAGGGAGAGTCCAAGGAGCTGACAAGTCATCACCCTGCTGAACTCGCTGGGTCTGGCCGTCGAGGAAGGAACGGAGCCAGAACAGAGCAAGGCCCCCAATTCCTGCCTCTGCAAGCCAGACCAGCAGGTTACCATGGTCGACGGTATCAAAGGCAGCTGACAAATCAAGGAGCACCAACAGGGAGGAACACCCCCTATCGGCCTCCCTGAGGAGGTCATCCTGCAGAGCGACCAGGGCAGTCTCGGTCCCACAAAGCGGCCTGAACCCAGACTGGAAGGGATCCAGGATATGATTTTCCTCCAGGTACGACTGGAGTTGGACGGCTGCCACCCTCTCAACAACCTTGCCCAGGAAGGGAACAATGGCAATCGGACGATAGTTGGATATATCATCCGGTACCAGGCCAAGCTTTTTCAGAGTGGGCTTCACCACGGTCTCCTTAAGGCGGGATGGAAAAATGCCTTCCCTATAGGAGGCCGTGGCAATAGCCGAAACCCACTCAGGCATGTTCCCTCTGGCAGATTTAACCAGCCAAGCTGGGCAAGGGTCGAAAGGGGTAGCAGCCCGCCAGCAACCAGCCATGACTCTGGAGGCCTCCGCTGGAGACACCGGCCCAAAGCTTGGTCAAAGCTTGGCCTGGCACCAAGGAGGGAGACAGAGGGAGTGAGGTCCTAGGGATATCCGGGGGTGAACTATCGCAACTGGAGGGCAGAGCAGAATGGATGGCCTCTATTTTGGATCTAAAATGGGCTGCAAACTGCTTGCTAGTGAACTCACTAGGAGGCGGCCCCAGCTGACCAGGATTGGAGAGGTCCCGAACCACCCGGAACAACTCCGCCTGGCGGTTTGAGGCCTCCCCAATTCTCAGGGAGACATAGGATGTTCTAGCATCCCTGATCACGTGAACATAGCGGCCAGCCAGCTGACTAAGTGCAACCCTACTCCGATTTGCCCTCCATATGACCTCAAGTTTCCTGCGTTCTTATTTCATCGCCTGCAACTCAGCCGTGAACCACGGTGAAGTGCGAGATCCACATTGCAGGAAACGCTTGGGGCGATCCGATCGACGGCCCCTGTGGCTCCCTCATACCACCTTTCCACCAGGGCTTCAGCCAGATCATCTGCCAGACCGCCAGAAAGCTCCCCGAAGGCTGCCATGAACCTAGCAGGGTTTGGGCGGGCCCAAACAAACGGTCGACACTTCCCGCGGGGCGGGGTGGCGATCGACAGGGAAAATTTTAGCAGATGATGGTCCGACCATGACAAGGGAAGAGGGGCAATACCCCCAATCCTCAGACTAGAATCTGACGACATGGAGGTAAAAACCAGGTCCAGGATGTGGTCTGCTCTATGGGTGGGGCAAACAACATGCTGAGATAGATTCATGGAAGCAGCTCCGGAAAGTTGCCCCTCGGATGCACGTTGAAGTCCCCAACCACCAATAGGCAGGGGGACCTCAACAGAGCAGCTGAGACAAACTCCGAGATCTCTGGAAAGGATTGTGCTGGGTTGCGGGGAGCACGGTACACCAGCACAATACCAAACTTATCTTGCTGACCCACCGATAGATGAAGGCACTCCAACCCAGGACACACCATTGCCGCAGATCTGCTAACATGAAGGGATTCCCTGTAAACGATGCCCCCCCCCCCAACTTGTACATTTTTGGTAATTGATAAAAGGCTCCTGGTAAATGGTCTTCTGGTGTTTTTCAAAGGATTTGATCCTGCATCTGTGTAGAAAAAGTTGCTATTAGGTCCTATTGTTCCTTCCTTCTCCTATTCCATCATGTGCAATAGACCTGTAAAATGACCTGTCATTGGCTGCCTAAGATAGGATTTCTAAACATGGGGCTGTAAATTTTAGAATGTTTTTAAAATATTTTTTTTCAGTATTATAAGCTGTCTTGGGTTCTTCTGCTTGAGGACAAAGCCACAGTATAAAGTTTAAATAAATAAATATCAGCTAACAACATCAAGGATTGTTAATGGTAGTAAGGGTTAATTAGGGCAGGGAAAAATCCCAAACCATGGGAAAAAAAGCTGCAGTTGCATTTGAAAGGAAGGGGAGGTTGCAAGAAGGATGTTTCTACTTCCTAATGAAGGATGATTGTACTTCCTAATGAGTACATGCTCTGAAACTTTTCTTTTCAAATAAAATATTGCCTAATAAAATAAAAATATTACTGTTGTAGCATCAACACTTCTCTGTGTTGATGCAAATGCCAAGCAGCTGTAAGGCATACAAAAAGAGGTTTTGGCAGCATGTGTTTAAGTTAACAATATTTCGGTTGTTTATATTATGGTCCCACATCAAATACTCAAAAGTCCATTTTGTTCTTTCTTATGGACATATCATAGCTTAACATTCATTGTTTCTATTTTGCCTTCTTGTTTTGATATTGATTTATGGCTACAATTAATTTAGCGTCTTTGCTCTTAGTAGGTCAATATTTCAGGTTTTGTACTACATGAAATATTGCTACGTCTTTCTTTTCAGCCCTGTAAGGATGGCTGTGCTGTATGAGGTTTTCTTAATGTGCAGCCCAACTGCAATGGCAGGATACATGAAGGGATGGCATCTTTTTCAACAACTGTAATTATGTATTAGGAGTGGACAACAAATGAAAAACAACATGCCATTTTGTAGTTTTGTTAGCTAACAAAACAAAACAAAACGACGATGCAGCATGTTGTTTCTTACAAAACGAATCGGCGTTTTTTCCTTTGAAACAAACTGATGTATACACACAACTGGAAAGTATAGTGACTTATACCTGCTGTTTACATTCTTTAGGGAACAGCAACTTCCTCGCTATGTAAATGTGCATAGCACATACAATGTTTCTAATGTTTACATATTCAGAAAATAACGACATGGTACAGCTTTCACAAGGACACATTTGTTTTCAAATTACTGCACTTCAGTTAGCTAATATTACTGGGTTTTTTTAAAAATTTGTCTCCCATTCTTATTCTGTTTTTGATTGTATGGTGTTATAATTAAATACTGTTAGCAAAGATTAGAGTGATGCATTCTTCATATGCATATCTGCTGGGAATGTTGTCTTTTGATGTACATGGGAATGTCTGTATTGATCCAGTAGTATTTTTGTTTGTGTGTGCTTGTAGAAAATTGAAGAGACACCTGCATATTTTGTTTCTTTCATTCCTGGTGGTGGCACAGACTGTGTTAATCATTCTAGTGAACAAATGTCTAGGGGTTTCATTTGAAAAACCTGTACATTAATGCCACAAACCTTGCTTATAAAATTGATATATTTATGCAGATAGAACACTAGCTCTGATCAATGTGTAAAATAATTATTTTGGTGAATTTCATTCATGCATATTTTACATTTTAAAATCCATGATTTCTGGGTTTTATGTTCATATTTGTTTTTTGCATTTCCCCCTCTTTCTTCCTCCTTTCCCCTCACCCCACTTTTTTTACACTATGCAGTGCCAGAGAATGGGGATGAAGGTAGGGACAGTTTATTACATGTTGTATTTGTAGATGTTACCGTTTGAAATACTGTATAGGTGTTGAATGTATCCTTGGCTTGAAAATATTGTGTTTCAATTTTTGTCTCCAGTTGCCTTCTTTCTAAACACAAACCTTCTAGCACTTTGTGCTATCTGAGCATCTTATCAAGGCTCATCGCACTGACTAAAACAAACCTCTGCCCCTTCTTTCTCCCATATTTTAGCTAACAGATAAATAGATGGTGAAGAAGCTTGTGCAGCCATACTGCAATTTCCAAAGATGATACTGATTTTGATTACAGCCTCTGAAATCCTCTAGTTAGCAGGGGCCATCCCCATCCTTTCCCCCTATTCAATAGAAACGTTTATATGTATTATATGCACATGCTTAAATTTAGCTAAACATAAAATGGTTGCATAAATACAATTTTTCATAATTATATCCTGGCTTGCTATCTTCATTTAGCACTTAGACTCAGGCTTTATTCCTTCTCTAAGAGCTGCCTTGTTCTAGTATTTTATTATTTGTGCAGATGTAAAGATTTCACAAGTACTAGTCAGAGATAGATGCATCCTTGCAAAAACTGTTAGCACCTCAAGGAGCAAAATAATGGTGTCTTGTACCACTGCAAAAATACCGTCATCTCCTGCTATATTGCAGTTCACATATTGTGGTCCCAGTATATCACAGGACCGCAGTATATGAAAGCAAGTGCGTCTGGGGCAAGCTGTGTGGGCCTGTTTGGGGCCTCCTGCACTTACCCCACGCTGCCACTGATGAAACCATTCAATTGGTACACATATGATTAGCCTTTTTTTTTTTTAATAACCAAGGACAGTTAATGAAAGACACTGATTTCCAGTATTTGCACTGACTTCCATTGTCTTCAGGAATGATTTAAATATGTTGACTTTAGTCTGAAATGAGTCCTATACTAGGCCCATATGCCTCAAAGATCACTAACTCCCACACGTGTGATCTTGATCTTGAAGATAAATTGAAGGCCTTTTCTAAGTTCTGTAGTTGCTGTACTGAGAAGCCCATAGACAAGCATTCTAGCTGCCTGTCCCACGGCCTGTCCCAAGTGAATTCCTTGAGATTCACTTGAAAGCTATGGAAATGTATACAAAAAAAGTCCTTGGGGAACTATATATAAAAATAATTAGGTGCATGAGAACTCGGATAATGATATAGCGATGAGATGAAATATGGATGAGATGAAATTTGTATAAAAGAGGGGGAAAGGAGACTTTTGAAAGCAATTCAAGACCTTCAAGAATGAGTATCCTCAGAAATGAACAAGAAATCAGTTAGAGAAAAATGGGTTATATTTCCCCTCTTCCAAACAAGTCCCCACAGAGGTAGTTTATATTTGTAAACTAAGCTGAACGTGAATACAAATAAAGCAGAAGATTTTTTAAATTCTGGGAATTTCTTGGAGAGGAATAACCTTACTAGTCCTCATGCCAAAATATCATAGGTCATCTATTTTTTTCATTACAACTACTTAATTATAGCAATTGCCCTAATAAGTAGGCTCCTTTAAACTGTATGAACCTGACATCTCCCATCAGGCGTGTTATTTGTTTGAACATCTAATCACTATCCTTAGCAAGACAGGCATGAGCTATCCAACTTGTCATTTGGGAAGCACTATTTTTAGTGATTAGCAATATTTTTAGCCTGGTCAATGAGGAATGCTGGTGTACCACAGAATCCTATACACTGTTACAGAGATGCGGAGGCACATGTGATCTTAGAGCTGGGCCCTGTGGTCCTTTGTAACATTGCAGGGATGGTGCAGCACACTTATCAGACTGGAGGTAGCAAACAGCTTGCCGTGTTATCACGCAAGTGATTAGGGCAGAAACAGACAGAATATTATACTTTTGCCATTTCACAGCACATGGGATGATAGTGGTACTTTGCTAGCTCTGTAGGTCGATTCACTTGCCCATTTTTAAGGGTACAAATATCTGTTCCAAATCTCTATGCCATATGCATATGTGTTTTTCCAACATGCTTTTCATTTGAAGTCAACAAGATATTTTATTTCCTCAGTATTGATATTGTGTTTAGTTTCCCCCACACACAAAAAGGTGGCTACCCAGAGATGTATAGATTGTTCTGAAAGGCATTTTCATAAATTTTGGGCATGGGGATATAAAAGAGTTTCCTAAAATTGCCATGTAGTGAGAGATTTAATGTTCTTAATCTTTACAGTGTTACATGAGCAGTATAGAAGGCCAACAGATCATTATAACTAGTAGTCACACCACATAGGCTATCAAGATTATACAAAACCAGTCATGACTGTAATTTGGATATGGAGAGGAGCAAGACTGGGAGGGAATTGTTTTTACATCTTTTATTAAGAGTCACATTTTCAAATACAGCGGACCCTCGTATAACAAATGCTTTCTATAACATAAAATCTGTACAACATAAAACATTTTGGTTAATTTGCTTAACAGAATCGCCTAAAGGGCGAATCCGTACAACATAAAAATATCCGCGATTAGGGATTACTCTGTTTTCAATGCATTCCTATGGGAAATTTGTATAAAGGAAAATTTGCTTAACATAATTTCATTTAGAATGAATTAATTCCTTTATACAAGGTACCACTGTATGTCCTACATCTATACAGTCTTAGATCTTGTTGTTGGCACATTTCAGCAGCTGCTATTTAAAAAAAAAAGCTGAGTTGGCAGCATTCCAGGAAATTGTTTTGGGAGAAGCAGTAAGACTGATATCTGTCTGATCACCATATTATATTTTTAAAAGGAGCAAACATGCCAATATATTTTAGCAAGCAAACTACGAGCACTGTCGTGAGGGAGAAATTGTTTTCTCTTAAGAATAGGTACCTTTGATATTGTAGGCGATGTAGATGACAGTGTAGCACCCTAAAACAAGTATGTACACAGTAGAGGCATTTTTTTGGTCAAGCACAACTACAGAATTTGAATATTTTAAACTGCTTCTTTAAAAATGCTTTAAGAATAACAGTTTTCCTCTAAAATTACCTGAAATAAGTTATATGGATTAAACATATATACTGTACCTATGGTTGCTGCCTTTGGAGCAAGGAGAGCATATGAGGGTTTCCTTAAATATCATCATGAGTTTTATAGCCTTATATTATTGTGAGCAATATCATTGGGGGCAAAAGTAGAAGAAAGGAGGGGGGAGAGAAAAAACTCTAACAAAATTGATCTACACCTGGTAGAATTATAAACAGACTTACTTTTACATCGTGCAGTTTGTATTGTCTAGATTGTGTATCGGCTAAGAACATAATTTTGGGAATTTATATTGAAACACTTGTTCATTGCTTATATAAGAAACTATGTGATAGGTAATACTGAGAAAGAGGTTGCAAAAACTAGTACAAACGTGTTCATATATAGTTTAGTTAGGTTCTTTAATGCACATTGCTAATAGCTGCAGCTTCCATTTTGGAAATGTCTAATTATGCAATTTCCTATAATAGTTTTCTTTTTCCTGGCCACAGAAATACTTTGCAAAATGATAAATACATGTAAATGTTACACCTGGTATCTTTATACTTCACTGTTATTGTCTTCCTTCAAATATAGTATACATACTTCTAAATAATTGTGATGGCTGCACTTCTGACTTACGTCGAAAGGAGAAAAGTGTATATCTTAAGTTGTGCATTAATTCAATAAAACCTCTAGTTCTCAAAATTAAACAGTGCAAGTCCATACAAGTCTACTTAGAACTAGGTCCCATTCCTCTTAGTGGCATTTAATCTCAAGAAAGTGGGTGTGGAATTGCAGCCAAAACATACTAAAGTGTGACCTAAATCTTCTGTATATTTTTCAGAAGCCCTTTTTAGTGAGCTTATTCAAAAGTTTGCTACTTTTACAACATTTTCTCACCTCATTTGATACATCCTTTCATTCTGTTATTTTGGACCGTCATTCTGATAATTCTTCATGCTTTCCCCAAAGTTCATTGTAGTGCTTGATTCCAGATTGTTACTGTAAAAATTATAATGCTAAACATTTTGCCATGTTGGTTCATTTATACAGACACCTTCTTGAAATATATGTGCCATTTAGACAGTTTCTGAATTCTAACATATTACTTGTTAGTTTATGCCTTCTCCTGTTATCTGGTTTGATGCCTAGAAAAAGATAACTATTAGTCTTAATAGACATACAGATAGTTTCTTCAAAGGTTAAAAAGCTACTTCTCAAAGTGATTAGTTCAAATTAGAGTTATAAATTCTCTGATGCCCAAAAGCAGGTAATTACTGCTATGGGACAAGTCAGATGGCTGCAGCCTATTGCCTGTGGTAGATAACAGATGAGCATATAACAATATCTAAGTATGGTGATACTTAAGTATTAATATGTTACCATCATAGGCTGCAGAAGGATGATGGTGTCATCAGTGTCACCATTCCATAATTAAGCATTACTATTTTGTCCCATAGCTTTTCTAACTAACTCTGGTGTAATCAACCTTCATCACATGGAAGCTGTGGGAGCAGCAGGACAGAAGAAGGAAGTTTTAATTGCCAAAAATTCATTCATCTATTTAAAATATTTTTACCCTGATCTTCTTTTTAAAAGACCCAAAGTTGCTTTAAAAGAACCCAAAGTGGCTTCACCTGATGACATTATTGACAGGGAGAGATTTTCTGTAATTAAGGAATTTCTCCTCCTGTCCCACAGCTTCTGCAGGAAACCAATTGGATAAAAGTAGGAAGTTTTAATTACTGAAGATCTGCTGTACTGATGATACCTTCTACCTTTCATAAGCACAGTTACACTACAAGAATTTTGCCATTTATGTATCAAATTTAGTGACTGAAAAACTAAATAAGAATAACTTATTATACTAAAACTAATAATTTGTATACCGCAGCCAATTTTCCCCAAAGGAAACTGCCCAGAGTTCCCTTTGGGGAAAATTGGCCATGGTATACAAATGCAAAATAAATAAATAAATAAATAATTTTTAAAATGGCCTGGCTGTTACATCATCAGCCTTGCATAACAGAACTTACACAAACAGTATCTTAGCCGCTATTATCCACTTCAGAAATCTATATGTTCTCTCTGTTAATGCTTTCCTAAAATGACCTTCATTTTCATGGCTACCTGTCATGAAGGCAACAAATCTATTGAGAACCATATTTTAGAATCTTATCACATAGTTGAAAATAAAGCAGAAGGAGTTTGTTTCCTTGTATATGTGTTATTTTCTTATTTGTTATAAAGAGCATAATAGATGTGATATTTTATTGAAGTACATACATAAATATTTGAATTAATCTCTAATATTTCCAGCTATATATAATTGTTTTTTTATTTTAAAAATAGAGTTTCAGATTAACTGATTATTTCATTTTGCATTTGGCAGGTGCTATGGATGTAGAAGAGAGAAATCGCCAAATGAAAATGAACAAGTACAAACAGGTAGCAGGATCAGATTCCAGGCTGGAGCAAGATTATCATTCTAAGGCAAGGGCATTTGGTTTTGAAAAGCAGCAAAATGTGTGACTGTCTAACTGGATTGATCAATGGGATGATAGAGATAACTGGCTGAAACACAGCTGCACTCATTGTAATGCCAAGTTACATTTCAGGAGGTTCCCAAGGAGTTATGCTCAAGCAATCTGCGTTACACACCGGATTGTTGAATTGACTGCACAGCTGATAGTGAAACTAGCTACACAGCTGTCCTTACCAAACAGCTTGCTGGGTATGATATCCACTCTGGCACATTTTGTTACTAGTGGTGCAGCTTTGGCTTATGTAGTGTACTTACACAACAGCATCTGCCTGTTGCATGAGTGTATTTGCCCAATCTTACAAATGTTAGGATGTGAGAAGTAAGTACAGTAGGTTGAACCTTTGTATGAGGTTAGCCTTATAGAAATGGCCTTTTCAGCTTCCATTTTTAGATATTGGCTCTCCTGTCATACATTGTTCCCCTCAAAGTCCCAAATCTGAGGTTTGGGCCCTCGAGACACAAGGTTTTCATCTGTAGCAGCTTACATGAGCAAAGAGGTGTGAGGAATCCAATTCAATGATACTTAACTCCCATGTATAGAATGGCATCTGGAACGTTCTGCAGTATAATTGATTGTGTCAGCTTCTCATGGATAACAGTTTAAGAACCATGAATAGAAATTAGCAGGCACTGTGAACTAGGAACTCTTCAGGGGTCTCCCTAACAAGGCTTTCCTTGCAAACCGCACATGTGGATACTGCCAAGCAGGCAATGTGTTTTTTCAAGCATCACCTCCGTAGCACACTTCCCCCTCCTCCTTTCCCCCATCTAAGGCTTGGCAATCATTAGCCCAGGGAAAGGAGGAGAGGGAAGCAGGTAATGCCCCCCCCAAGCAGCTTCTCCGTCGCACGCTTCCCTCTCTTCCTTTCCCTGGGCTAACGATCATCAAGCCTTAGTGGGGATGAGGGGAAGGAAGAAGGGGGAGCAATCAATGAAGGTGCTGCTTGGGGGAAAAATTGCCTGCTTCCCTCTCCTCCTTTCCCTCAACTAAGCATCGCCAAGCCTTAGCAGGGCGAAAGGAGGATTGCTGGCGAGATGGCACATGGCTTCCTCCTTCTGCTCCCCCTCCAGGCGCCCCAGATTGCTGCGTGCTCCAGGGCAAATGCACTCTTCCACCCCTCCCTAGTTACCCCAGTGCAGCTTTGTAAAGAGACAACTGAAATAACATTCAGAACTGAATGTATTAACTTTTTGGCCTTATTCTTATGTCGAAACATGTAATAAATCCCTCAATATACATATAATTTGTACAGAGTTTTACCCCTTAAAAGTTACTCACTTTCCCAGATTGCACTGCTATTACTAAAGTGAGCAGCTGGTTGATATCTGATATATAAAATTGGGATGGTGGTGGAATTACTTCAAGTGCTGCCATATCCATATACTTTGAAGCCTTTTTCACACTCTATATAGGCTGAGAGACTGAAGGTATTATGGTTGCCTGTGGTACTTAAATGTTGTAAATCAACAAAAAACTAGAGATGACGAATAGCACTGTGATAAACAACTTTATTTATATCCCTTATAACACAAAAACCAGTGATTGACTGGTTCGAAGTCTGTTAATGGCATTTAACTGTAGTTAATAAGCAACTTACTGCCAGTTGCTAAGAAATAAAGATTCACTGTGTAGTTTGTGAGAAGGATTGACCCGAATGTGTTTCTACCAGATTCATTGGTACTTAAAATGTAATATTGCTGCAGGAAGCATGGTTTCTAGTGGAGGGGAAAGAGCTTTTCTACCATACAAGCTGGTAGCTGGACGACTTGCTTTAATCTGCTTCCACATGTCCATGGGACTATGAAGAGAATGTTCTGTTGAAACTGTCCATTCTCTTGGATGTCTAAATAGCAGTAACTCTTTCTTATATGAATAATAATATCATGGATAGTTGGGGGAAATATTTATATGTTCTAAGTAAATATTTAGCCTCTGGGAAAGAAATTCTGTCTTATGTTGAAGCATACTTCAGAATGCTTCATAAATTCTGTCCAAATATAAATGCATGGTTTCCTTTTTGAAAATCTGTGTTCTAAATCTTCTGGACTGGATGCTTATCCAAATGTTACCAATGAAAGGAGCTTGTTTAATCCAGACACCTAAGAATAGCTTTGCTTTTATGTAGGTAAACATACTCAAGGAGTGCCTGACTCCTGAATTATTTCTATTTCACCTTTCTCATAGAGCCAACAGAGGTAATTAACATAGATGATAAATTGAAAAAGACAAGAAGGAAGAATACTAAACTGGGTTGTAATTTATCTAGGACTGTGATCTTAGACCTGATCTACATTAGGATATCTAGTTGATTAATCCTTTGACTTTTATTTACTAATTCATTGAATTTACCTATTCATACAAATTGGAAAGCATGCCATTTTTATCGCCATATTTCCTTACAGTGAGACAGACATATTAATGTAAAATGCACACACACAAGAATTACAACTGCCCATAATTCCCTATTGCAAAGCCCACCAGACAATAGGAAGGCAATTATTTACATCAGAACATAGATAAAAAGAAATAAAATCTCTTCTGAAACACACAAAAAGCAGGATAGGAAGACAAAATCACAATTGGCACAGAGTAAAAGCTGATCCACTGCAGCTACTGCCCTGAATTCAGGTACTATGTGTGTCCCATTGAACTGAGGTCCCTGCTTCTGACACCCAGCCTGACAAACATCCATCTCTCTCTCTCTCTCTCTCTCTCTCTCTCTCTCTCTCTCTCTCTCTCTCTCTCTCACACACACACACACACACACACACACACACACACACACACACACACACACACACACACAGGGGGGGCTTGCAAAGCTGCAAATAGAACTCCAGCAAATTGGTGGTAGCAGGGGAGATGTTTTTAATTGTTTTAGTAAAAGTGGCAGACATGGTTTTTTTGAAGGTGAAAGAGCAAAGAAACATAACTTGAGTAATGGAGTAAGGCTAAGTGTGCCGTTTCCAAATCCCTGCCGTCTCATGCCAGCTAGGAGAAATAGGTTTTCTCCATGTGTTTAGACCAGCAGACATTCACTGAAAGCAGTGGGGCGGTGGATTAATTATATCAGTTGTAGACTGCTGCATCCAATAAGTCAGTTTTGACCATCTTAAAGGAAACAAAACCCCTTTCAAGGGAACAGTGGGCTTTGAAGAGCAATGGATTTTGAGTCTACAAGATTCAAAGCCTATTATTAAATTTACATGTTTTAGAGGAGAATTGGGTGGGGGGTGGTGTTGAAACACAGTATTTACCCATTTTGGTACTTAAGTTAGTCTCTTATGATACTTTCAGTATCATGTTTTAAATGAAGAAACAGAAATTGAATATTTGATTCTAGCAATTTTGTTCTCTGAATGTGATGATTATTAATTTATTGAAAAAAATACACACACACACACACACACACACATACCTGAAAGTTAAGTCATGGCAACTGGATGTCTTTTCTTGAGAGATCAAAACATTTCACTTCTCATTCAAGCACCTTTGTCAGTATGAGGAAAGTTAGTGGTCAGTCCTCCAGTCCATCTTGATTTCATATCACCCTGGTCTGAATAGGCTCGTAAGTTGGACAATGGCCTGACAGATAAAAACAATAACAAAACACATTAAAAAAACAACAAAAATAAAACAATATCAGCTGAGCTGAAGAACAAATTTTAATCTAGGACCAGAAGTGAATAGTTTCTTATTTTATTATGCCTGGCCCTTATTTTGGATATTTTACTGGAAAGAAAAATGTGAGGCCTTCTACTTTGCCGTCAGTTGAACTGGCAATCTTGGGACCTCCCACCAATAACTAAATCAGCTCCAGGTTGCTCGTTAAAATACTTTTCACTGGGCTAGGAGCCTTCAATGGCAGTTTCCTGTGATTGTTCTCCTGCACCCCAGAGGACTCAGTTTCTAGCACTGGTCCTTGGGAATCATTTAGTTCAGCACCAGGCTCAGTTCCCATCACAGAGGCCAATGAGATTCTGATGAGAACCTGCCCTGTCTGGGCCTGTGGTTGGAGCCCTTCAATAAGGATCGGTAGAAGCAGCTGGTGGCAAGTGTTGGCTGTACCCTGTTTCCTTGAGGTGCCTCCTTCCCTCATGCTGGTGTTTGTGCCACCGACTCCTTAGTTGGGTGGGAGCAGGTTCTAGTAGACCCATTGGGTGCCTCAGGCATCAGAGAGTTGGTGGGGCTGGAACCTTCTCCAGAGCAGAAATGGTAGTGGTCCCTCTTCCTCATTCACAGTCCCTAGCCATTGGGACTCTTGTCGGGGGTTCATCCTGTGTTCCCAAACCAGCTCAGTTACTGTCCAAAAGATGGGTTCCAGCACATCTTTCACCAAGCCCTATGTTTCCTGCTCCTCTGTGGACTCCCCAGTGTGTATCCTAGGCCCTGCAAAAGACTCTGAACCTTCCTCCCTGCCCCCTCATTTGACCTTGTCAACGGGTCTTTCTCCCACCCTGCCAGGTACTTTTCATCATCCTGCATACCAGAAACACCTGTGCTTCATTCCTCCCAGCCTCCTCAGGATCCCAGAGATGCTGCTCCACCCACCCCCTAGGGTGGCATACTGTGAAGGTAGCTGGCCTTTCCTGGGCAGTGGTAACTCCCATTCCACAGAGACACAACTTAAAATTAGCTATGCTCTTCCTATATACTATATGCCCTTTGAAGAGGCACTTGTTCATGCCAGTATGTACCAGGAAATGAACAGCAGGTTGAACATGTGTGACGTATGGAAAACATAATCCTGCATGAGTTATCTTTGTCTTTTGTCTTCTCCACTAAAATAGTTAGCAAGCAATTTAAAGCATACCATCTTGTATCTAATATATTTATGTGGTTTCTCGCCTTTTGGCAGTTTGTCTTTTCTACCTGCATGGAAACTTAATTCAACATCAGTTAGGGGCTATAAAATTAATGCATGTTTGTTGTGTAAGTTGTTAAAGACACAAGAGCCCATGAGAGAGAGAAAAGTTCCCACTATCTTTACAGAGCTATTGAACATTTGGCCAATGTCAGTGAAGGCTGATGGTGACCAGGATGGCATCAAAACCTCTTAGGTTGCAAACCATTATTTCTAATAGCACTGAAAGAACGCTTTCCTCCATTGCCCTAAACCAGGGGTCTGCAACCTTTAAGACATAAAGAGCCACTTGGACCCGTTTCCGACGGGAAAAAAAAACTGGGAGCCGCAAAACCATTGCGACATTTAAAACAAATATAACACTGCAAATATATTTTCCCCTCCCCTTGCTCCTGACTTTTTGGGCGCTCGCAAGCAACACACTCCCTCACGCGCTCCTCGGACACGCTGTACCCCGGCGCCGGGCTCGGGTGGGGTGGGAAGGAGCGCCGGCGGCTGCGGCTCCTCTGGGCACCCCTGAAGGGCTTCTGAGAAGGAAGCCAATGAAAGTTGCTTCTTCGGCACTTCGGGCGCCAGGAGAGCGAGCAAGCGGGCGAGCCCGAGCTGCCGCCGCCTCCTCCCACCCCGCCACCCTGTCCCCGAGGGTTTCCATCGAGGCACGCACCTGACTCAAGTTCTCCCGCCTGCGCAACTGGGGCGGCTGCCTGTCTGCCAGCCTCGGGGAGGGCCGGGCTGGGGGGTGGGTGGGCGCACAGGAGGCACGTTCTGTGTGTTAGAATGGAGTGGAAGGCAGCTGCTGGCGGGCTTTCGGAGAGAGCGAGAGCGAGAGCGAGCGAGACAAGCAGGCAGGCGCACAGGCGCTCGGCTCAGCTCGGCTCAGCTTCTCAAGCCAGGTGGCGCGCCGTTGGCCTCCCCGGGCGGCCAGGGGCCCCTGAACAACTTGAGCCCGGCACCCCCACCCCGCCGTCGAAACCGGCTGACTCCAGGAGGGAGCCGCTGGAAGTCTAATAAGAGAGACCCCTCCTCGGGCCGGGGGTGCAGGCTCGAACTACCTGTCACGCCGCGTCCCTCGACTGCCAAGTTGATCTCACACAGGAAAAAGAAAAGCCGACTTCCTCCGTTGCTTCTCGCCTCTCCCCCACCGCTGCCGCTCCCCCATCCCCGCTCCCGCCGCCATCAACCCCTTGCTTGTTGGGCCAGAACTGACAGCACCGGGCAAGGAAACAGGGCGGCGGCGGTGGCGGCGGGGGGTGGTGGGGAGAGAGAAGACTAGCCGTGGCCCCCTCCCCACGCCACCTTTCTTGAGGTTCCCATTCCGCCCTCGCTGCCTTCTGCCCGGATCCTGCAGCCATGGTCTGACTCTCCCCCCCCACACACTCCATCTCTCCCTCCTCCTCCTCCTCCTCTCGCCCCCACCTTCCATGGAGGAGGGAAGCGCAGCCCGAGTGTGTCATGCCCACACCACTTCCATTTTGGGGGGGGGGGCAGTTTTTAAAAATCTTCCAAAAAAATAGTACAGGAGGGAGAGGAGGGGAATTTCTAATCTCTCTCTCTCTCTCTTTCGCGGAGACACGACGCGCATGCGCCCACTCCCCGGCGTTTTTGGAGCTTCATCCCGGCAAGTTAGTGCAAAGCCGTAGTTTTTTTTGGGGGGGGCTGTAGCGAATCAAAAGGAGAGAGAGAGAGAGAGAGATGCCAACTGCATATGTGCAATGCTTGGAAGGGGAAGGGGGGAAGGAAGGAGGGTTTTCTCTTCCTCCACGTTGAACCCTCCCGTCTAAACGCTGCCCCCCCACCACACACACACAACACACACACACACACACACACACAAACACATGTCACTTCTTCCCCCTCCCAACAAACACCCAAGCAAGAAAGGAAGGGGAAGGGGGGAAGGAAGGAGGGTTTTCTCTTCCTCCACGTTGCACACACACACACACACACACACACACACACACATCGCTTCTTCCCCCTCCCACCAAACACCCAAGCAAGAAAGGAAGGGGAAGGGGGGAAGGAAGGAAGGAGGGTTTTCTCCTCCCGTCTTTTTTTCTCGGGGGGGGGGGGGAGGCAACAATCCAGATCTGGGAGGTTTTCTTGAAGTTAAAGAAAAAAGAAAAAAGGCTGCCTTTCAGCAGGCACTTTCCACCACACCTCCCTCTCTCTCTCTCTTGCTCTGAAGAAGAGGGAGCGCGCTGAGAGTGTGGCCGCACTTGGCTTCGCGCCGCCTTGTGGGACGGGCTGTCCTCGCGAGATTCGGCGCCTTTGTGTTGAAATTTCTGAACCCTCCCGGAGCCACGGCAAATGTTCCAAAGAGCCGCATGCGGCTCCGGAGCCGCGGGTTGCAGACCCCCGCCCTAAACTCAAGATGATACTATGGGAATGACCAGATGGGGGAAGTTGGAACGTTCTGTTGCACATTTGAAAGATTTTTATCTTTTGTGCTTTCTATTTTAACTATCATTTGAGCAATCTTTCTGTTCTCACCAAACAATACTTTTTTCCTCTTGTGAGAAGGGCCTGACTCCAGATGGGTCTTTGGATTGGTGGTTTACTCATGTGTAAGATTTACTAGTTTACTTACGAGGAAAGTGAAATAGCAGATGACAGTGGTAGCACGGCAACAATCACAGCAGTGATACTGACGGTATCGACACAAAAGAAAATATTGAGGTGAAGGTTGGGAGATTTGTTGATCGCAAATTATTCACTGTGTTTCATAGTTTATATATATTATATACTCTAGAATGTGGCTATAAAGGAAGGTAATTTGGGGGGAATAGCATTCACTTCACATTAGCTTCTGATCATTCTCCCCTCTTTGTATTTATGTTTTCCGCAGAGGAAGAAATTTTGCAAATGGGAGTGTTCCACTGCCATGATAGGTACCTGAACAGACACTCTTTGGCTCCTATGTTATAGCTCATTTCCCTTGTGCAGCTGTAGCAATTGGGCAAGTCTGCCTTTGTAACAATGGCATCTTGGCACCTGCTTGGTGTTGTACCTGAGAAATTCATACAACATGGTTCCTTTTATGGGCTTTGCCATTAATAGTGAAACGAATGCTCACTCGGGCAACATTTCTGGTTGGTTGCCTTCCACTTATTTTAGTACTTGTCGCATATCAAGTAACAGAAGCATCAGGGGAAAATGTGGTAAAATATGCAACTAAAAGCTTTTTGTTATCTAGCTCTCTCAGTTTTAAGACCTCTGCCAAATATTTATTGTTTGCCTTATTGATCCCACTCCTTTGAAAAATTAAAGCCACTTCCAAAAACTGTTCAACAATGTTACCACCTCTTGCTGGGATTGAGATTTTAAATTCTCTGTAGTAACTGTGACTACTTTCAAGGTTTAGGACTATAAGTATGACCACATTTTCACTGCGTTAGCTAGCTAGCTAGCTAGCTAGTTATGCAATTACTTGCTGTTTACTGTCAAATAAATGACACTTACTGTATATCTACATCTCCCCTGCCCTATCTGAAGACCTCAGGACAGTTGACAATGCTTATATTCTATATATTTGTCAGTATATTTTAAATGGGTCACAGAGTCACAGGAAAAAGATATATCATAAGGAAGAGAAGAATAATCAAAAGAGATTATTAACTATGAGGATTTTCCCGTCTAATATTAAACACCACCATGAAAAATACCTCTCCCCCAAATAGTATTTTTAGTTCCTTTGAATGAAACAGAGGGGAGCTAATTAAAAAAGGTGTATGTATAGTGTATTTAACCTGCTTCTTCTCCTGGGTCCCCATCTCCAACATAGGCAGCTGATGGTACGTTGTTATTGTAATGAGGGGAGGATTAACCCACTGGCCTGCAAGAAGATAATTATATGATTTTCCCTATCAAGAGGAAGTAGATTGCTGCCTACATATAATTTTCTGGGAATGCTCACCCACTCCCAGTCCGCACTGGTTTGTATTCAGTGTGATGTGATTCAAATGTGATTCCCAATTACACTCCGGTGCAAGTCTTGTCTCTTTTTCTGGATTTTCTGGAAACTCTGGGTGTTATCCTTCACTTATAACCCATCTGTGTTTTTCCACTGGTATTTTCATCTCTCCCTTTTTGGAACTATGGGAAACCCATTAAGGAGTGAAAGACAGAAATGACACACATACACGAATGGTGGCATTAGGAAAACTTAAATTACTGCAAATGGCCATAGAGTTCTGGGATAGCAACAGGCTTCTCGTTGACAAGATGAAGTGGATTGAGAAGAAAACTCTCAGGACCACCAAGAACTGGGGCATCACAGGATCTCAGGGCAAAGTGCCACAACTGGACACAGCTGGGATGAGATTTTGACTGAGGGAAGATTTATTTTTAAAAATCTACACATACAGCTTTGGCCTACTGTAATATTTATGTAAAATCTATCAAGAAGGAAAGAGACGGCACAGTGACATCTAATTTATAATATAAGGAACTCTGTGCATTTGCCACAGGAATGTAACTGCTTCCTACACTTTCATTTTTCAGCAACTTTGTGGTTGGGTGTTTATTTATTTATTTATTTATTTATTAGACTTATATACCGCCCGTCTTCCCGGAGGAACTCCAGGCGGTTCACAACAAGGATATACAACACAATTTGGCAAATAAATATAACAATTTAGAATACTGGAACAAACACTAAGCAAGAGGCTAATGGCTGATGGCGGGGGGGGGGGGGCGGAAACAAACCTAAATTAGGTCACCGAACGCCTCTCGGAATAGAAAGGTTTTTAATCCCTTCCTAAAGGCCGGCAGGGACTCTGCAAGGCGCACTTCGCTGGGGAGTTGGTTCCACAGGGTGGGGCCAGCCACAGAGAAGGCTCAGGTTCTGGTGGACATCTTCCGAGCCTCCCTGGGCGTGGCCACCCGCAGTGTGTGCGCCCGCGACAACCTAGTCAGTCGGGCCGATGTTGACCGCTGGGCGATCCACTCTGCCAGGTAGTCAGATCCCAGGCCATGGAGGGTTTTATAAATTAAAACCAGGACCCTGAATCTGATTCAGTACGCAACGGGCAACCAACGCAGGCGAGCCAGAACTGGGGTGATGTGGTCAAATTGGTGCACATCCGCCACCAGTCTGGCCGCCTCATTCTGTACCCGCTGCAGTCGCCGCAGGAGAGTCAAGGGCAATGTAGAGCGTGTTGCAGTAGTCTAGTCTCGAGATCACCAGCGCCTGCACAACAGTCCTGAGTAGAGATGGGCACGACTCAGAAAAATTGTTCGTTTTCGTTTTCGTTTTCATCTAGGGGTCCGTTTTGGCTCGTTTCCGTTTTCGTGAGCTAATTTTCAAAATTGTCGTTTTCGTTTCATTGCGTAACGAAAACGACAAACGAAAATGAAAAAAATTTCGTTTCTTCCCATTTAGCTCCATTAAGTGCTTTTCCAGTAACGAAAAACGAAAATTGGCTCGAAATTAGTCGTTTCGTTTCCGTTTCCATTCCAGTTTTGAGCCGTTTTTCATTTTTCGTTTCGTTACGTAACGGAAAACGGAAACGGAAACGGAAATTCCGCTAAGTCGTGCCCATCTCTAGTCCTGAGGGAGTCCCCATCTAGGTATGGACGAATCTGGGCTATTTGTCGAAGATGCCAAAATGCAGTTCTGGACACGGTGGCCACCTAGGACTCCATAGTGAGCACTGGGTTCAGAATGACGCCCAGATTCCGGACAGAGTCCGATTGCCGGAGGAAAACGCCCCCCAAGGTGGGGAAAGGGCCTCCGTAGCCAGATGGGGATGTCCTAAAGAACATAACCTCGGTCTTCTCGAGGTTGAGTTTGAGCCTGTTGGCCCTGGTCCATTCCATGACTGTGTCCAGACACTGGTCGAGGGTCTGGACAGCCTCATCTGCAGCGGTGGAAAAGGAGAGATGGAGCTCCGTGTCATCAGCATACTGATGGCAGCAGACTCCAAATGTCCTTATGACCTCTGTCAGCGGCCTTACATAGATGTTGAACAGCATGGGAGAGAGGGATGACCCCTGTGGAACCCCACAAGGGAGAATCCAAGGGGCAGACAGCTCCCCCCCTATCCTGCACACGCTGGGGACAGCTCTCCAAGAAAGACCGGAACCAACTGTGAACAGTGCCTCCGATCCCAATCTTGGAGAGCCGGTCCAGCAAGATACTGTGGTCGACATTATCGAAGGCCACTGTCGGCCCCCCGGAGGAGGTCATCTTGCAGAGTGACCAAGACTGTCTCAGTCCCCCGACCCAGCCTGAACCTGGACTGGAATGGATCAAGGAGCTGTTCTCCCTCCAGAAAAGATTGAAGCTGGACTGCGGTCACCCTCTCGATTACCTTGCCCATAAAGGGAACGTTTGCTATCTGGCGATAGTTGGTTAATTCGCCCACAGCAATGCCAGGTTTCTTCAGAATGGGCTTCACCACTGTCTCCTTCAGGCGAGAGGGAAAGATCCCCTCCCTGAATGAGGCAGTGGCAATAGCAGAAGCCCATTCGGGCATGCTCCCACCGGCAGCTTTTATAAGCCAGGATGGGCAAGGACCAAAGGGGGTAGACACAGGCCGGCAATGGGCAAGAGCCCTGGAGGCCTCAAGTGAGGAAACAGGCCCAAACTCAACCATGCGAGGAGACCCCGGGGGTGCAGTGCCAGGGGATGCCAATAGTAGACTAGAGCAACCGGAGTCGAAACCGGTCAGGATGGCCTCTATTTTAGTTCTTAAAAAGGCTGCAAAAGTCTCACTACTGAAATCAGTTGGAGGAGGCCTTGCCAGACCAGGATTAGTGAGGTCGCGAACCACACGGAACAATTCCGCTTGACGGTTCGAGGCCTCACTAATTCTCAGGGAGTAAAAGGATGTTTTAGCCTCCCTGATCTCTCGAGTATAGCGCCTGGTCTGGGCGATAACTGCAGCCTTCTTAATCGCCATCCAGTTCTTCTTCCAGTTGCACTCTAGCCTCTTCCGTTCTCGCTTCATCGCTCTCAACTCCGCGGTAAACCATGGTGAAGAGCAAGCTCTGCAACGGAGGAGGCGCCTAGGGGCGATCCGGTCGACAGCCCGGGAGGCTTCATCAAACCAGAGATCTACCATGGCTTCGACCGGATTGTCAGCCAAGCCGCCAGGAAACTCCCCGAAGACCTCCCGAAACCGATCAGGCGCCAGGAATCTCTGGGGGCAGGCCCAAACAAATGGCCGGGGGTCCCCGCGGGGTGGGGTGGCGATTGATAGAGATAGAGAGAAAGACAGCAGGTGGTGGTCTGACCATGACACGGGGGTGGCCACAAGGTCCCGCACCCTCAGACCGGAATCCTCTGATGTGGAGGTAAATACCAGGCCCAAGGTATGTCCAGATCTATGGGTGGGGCATAGAACATGCTGGGTCAGGTTCATGGAGGTCATGGACTCCATGAACTCCAGAGCTACACCTGAAAGTCCACCGCCAGTGTGCACGTTGAGGTCCCCCACCACCAAAAGGAGGGGGGATCTTAGAAGTGCAGCCACGATGAACTCGGTGAGCTCTGGAAGGGATTGTGCTGGGTTGCGGGGAGCACGGTAACCAAGCACAATGCCAAATCTGTCCCGCTGTCCCACCAATAAATGAAGACATTCCAACCCCGGACTCACCAACGTCGGGGGCCTGCTGACATGAATAGTATCTCTATAAACAATGGCTGCCCCACCCGGGCGGCCATTGTTGGCTCTCGGGAGCTACAAAAATGGGAAGGGAACTCACATGCAGCTCATATGAGGTTTTAATGAATTTCCCACCTGGATGTATCCCTGATTTATCCCTGATGATAGTGTTTTCCCCTGCCCTTTTACTATGTGCAGCCTTTAGGGCTAAATGCAGCTACGTATTGCTTTCTAGAAAGTTTAATATAAAAAATATGTGCAAAACAGCTTTTCATAGCTTTCTTGTAAATCAGCTTATATTCTACTCTTATCAAGATTAACATTGCCATATGCCATCAAGTAAATTTTGACTTATGGCAACTCATTTCAGGGTGTTCTAGATAGAGAGTATACTCAAAAGTGTTTTGCCATTTACTTCTTCTAGAGGCACCCTGGGACTATGCAGCTTGCCTAAGGCCAGCAAAGGCTCAAAGTATCTTTTACCATAGTGTTAGAAAGTGCAATCATAACATTTATCTTATAAAATTCAAAGGCTCCCATTCAGATGTGACATACTGTAAAGTGAAAGTGCATATGGACGTTGGACTACAACACTGGCCAGACAGCATATGTGCCTGTGAACTCCTGCTCTTCCAAACCATCTTGCTGATTGGAAACTCAAAATATCTTTGTTTCCAGCTTAAAGCAAGCAAATGGTGAAACTTTATCAACTAGAGTGCTTCAGTAGCAAATGTCATCTTATTCTAAAGAATTTTAAGAAACCAAGTATCAGGCAAGGGGCAACGAGGTGTAGAAAACAGTGATATAACCTGCTGCTCCAGCTGCCTCTGATGATAGCTTACTCTCTGAGGAGAATGACAGAATGGTTTTGTATTCTCTTTTATTCTCTTGGTAATGATGGCCAAGGGCACCAGTGATATCAAAACAGCTGTGAGCACCCTCGAAATATCCATAAAGCAAATGAGAATGAGGATCACCAAAGTGGAAAGCTGAGTTTCTGATGTGAAAATAACACCACTGTGAAGGAAATGACAACAAAAGCCCTTCAGGCCAAAATGGATAACCTGGAAAGGGGAAAAAAGAATAACTATTTAATTATTTTCATATTTGCTTGACTTGCTGAAAAGACAGCAAAAAAGAATCTAATTTCAGCCAGCTATACATCACTTTATAGCACATAGATATCTCGCAGTATTCATAGTTGCATAATATTGGACCACCAGATCCTTTAGGAAGCCTGCTGAGAATATACACCTGTATAAATCATCTGAACCCAATGAAGAGTGGAGTTAATGTGACAGGTTTATTTATCGTTGCACCTTTCTTTCAGATTATATACTGCAAAAACTGCAAAACACTTGAGATGTCTCCCTGACAGAACAAAACTGATGTTTAACGTTCAGCCCATCCCCATTTCTTTTCAGGAACATAACAGTACAGAAATATGTCATTTAAAGACTCCAGTGTGAATGTTATGAAATAGTTTTTTTTGCCACAAAATTGGTTCTGTTTAGACTTAATTTCATTTTCCTGGATAGTTACTCTTACCCTGATCCACTATACTGTATTAATATTTTATCTAAAACTGCCTTGGGTTTCCTCCTGCACCTCTAAGACAACTGTTTCAACTTATCATTGCCTGTCAGCTCAACACCTTATTTGGGTTTTAGTCAAAATTATTATATCTAAATAACTTCATTCATTTCAATGTGAAAATACACACATTGATGTTAGAACAAGGATTGTTCTAAGATCCTGCCCCAACATGAAAGTCAGCCATGTCCCCCCGCCCCAAGGTGATTTGCATGGTGAGCTGTAGCAGGAAAGGGGGGATCTACTCTCTCTGTTGTTCTAGATTCCACTCTTCTTCCTCCAGAATGCTTCCACTAGATAAGACTCGGTATCTGTGAACTGCTTTTCTGCCAGATGGCATTCAAGGTAATATGAATCCCAGTACAGTTGACTTCACATTAAAGATGCCACGGTCTAAAGCATAAATAAAGAAGGCTCAGTTAGTTAATCTTTAGCCTGCAAAGCCTGCACATTTGATTCTCCACTTACGCCTTCAGGGAGAAGAGACAGGTTGTGTCGCCTTGGGCAAGATGCACATTTCCAGGAGTGCCTCAAGAAAAAAGGAATGGCAGTCCACTCCATAGTATAGTAGGACCCCCTTATCTGCTGATTTACTTATCCGCAGATTGGGAGAGAATATATATATATTCTTGCTCCTGGAGAGCCTCCTCATGGCTTCCTGCCTCTTAGGGCCTCCCCCTGCACCTCTCTCCCCATGCGTGCACTCCGTATGCCTTCTTGTCCTTGCTGCGCAATGCTAGTGAGCCTTCCCTGCCCATACAACATTGTGGCACCTGCGAAGGGTGACGTAGCTGGGACCCCAGCAGCCAGCCAGCAGCCTTCCTTGCTGCCGTTGCTTCCTTATCTTCCCTCTCTGGGAGCACTCCTTAAGGAAGCAGCGGTGGTGAGAAAGGGGGCTTGTGGGCAAGGCCGCTGGCTGGCTGTTGGGGTCCCAGGACATCGGTGGCAGCAGCGGAAGAAGAAGCACCCATGCCACCCACCTGAGACCTTGGCAGTGGTGGCAGAAGTGCCCGTGCTGCCCGCCTGAAACCTTGACAGCGGCAGTGGAAGAGGCACCCATGCCGCCTGCCTGAGACCTCAGCAGCGGCGGTGGAAGAAGAGGTGCTCGCACTGCCCACCTGAGACTTCGGCATTGGCATCAGAAGAGGTGCCTGTGCTGCCCTCCTGAGACCTGGGCAGCAGCGGCAGAAGAAGAGGTGCCCATGCCACCCACAGGCATCTGTAGGTCCACTTGTAAACCATGCGGGCACCTATTTGCTGGCCTGGCAGTAAGGGCAGGGGTGAATGGGGGTTGTGGGGCAGGAGGGGGAATGACCCTTTGAAGCTTGTTCACCCTCTCCTTGCCCACCTCTGCCACCCTGGATAAGAGTGATGGCTCTTATCCATGGATTTCTATATCTGTGAGGGGGGGTCCTGAAACCGATTCCCCGCAGATACAGGGGTCCTACTGTATATTTAGAAATACTTGCACAGGGTCACCATAAGTGAGAATCAATTTGACAGTATTTAATTATTATTACCATTTATATAATGGTGCTACATTTTTATTCTCCTCCCCACCCAATAGCCCTGGATGTGAAACATTGTGTGTCATGGAAGCAGCAGTATGAATGACTGGGAGGAGAACATGGCTGCAGTGGGACCATACATACAAATAGCAAATTGTACCCCATGAAGTTTCAGAAGCTGCAATTTGAACTGGGACACATTTTGTTCGTATTTTAGAGCACATGGCAAAAATGGCCCTCCACTCTACACACGATGTTTATCCCTAGTCTATGATAATACTGCAGGAAACTAGAACAAGTCTGTCGTTCTCAATATGGCCTGTAACTATTTATTGTGTATTTAATGCTATTCTACAAAAATTGTCAGCACATTTTTTCTTTGCTGTGGAAACTATTAAGCGAGCAAGAGAAGGAAAAAAACAGTATTTAAGCAAATATTCATTAATACCAATAATAGTTCTTCAAAGATCTCCAAACATCATTTAATTTGTGAACCTATTTTTATTAATACATTACCCTTTGCTTTAGTGTCAACCAATGATAAACCCAATAAACAGTCACTGTCACTTGCTTAAACTGTAACGAGCAAAGAGGCCCAGCAGTTTTGACTTTTGTATGCAGGATGTGGAGGAGATTGAAACAAATTCAGCTTTACAGACACAAACAGTATATCTTATCTCAAAGACCATCTGAAGCAATGAAAACATGTATTTGTATTAGAATGCAGGCACTGCTCCTTCGAGTTAATTTGTTGTCATTAAATATTTAGAAACAGTTGCAAGTTCCTTTTGCTGTGTGGTCAGAATTCATTGGTTGTTGCTCATTTCAAAACATTTAGGAACACATTGAACTCAGGAGGCAGCCAGTGAGCTGCCAAGGTTTCTTACAAGAATAAGTTCTGCAAAGCCAGTGGGCTCATTGCAGATACTATGGCTAAGCCACTTGCAATTAGACCGTGGTTGTTCCTGTTTTGCGAATCAATCTATTTGTGAATCTTTAATTACTGTTGTTTTTAAAAAGTCACCTACTTTTAGTTGGTTTATTAAAATAAATGGAGCTTACCTTAGTCATACTTAAAGCCTATAGATTTCAATTGATCTGTGATTACGTCTAGATGGCCTTTATGCAAATAGCCAGAAACAAATGCTTTGTCTGAAAGATTAGCAGACCTTTTTCTGTTCTGTTCTGACACTTTTATGCTTCCCGGCAAGCTCTTTTTGTACAGAGGCATTGCTTTATTTGTGGCATTTTACATGGATTCCAATTGACGTTTCTACCATTTTTATTTTCTGCAACCACTTATTCTGTTTCTTTTTCTTCCTGAGAACAAAAACGGCAAGTTAATTTTTAGTATGTTTTGAGTGGTAGTACTAAGAGTTCTCTGTCATGATCCACATGCCAGAACAGCTGTATTTGAATAAGAACTATGCACAGGGAGTGGGACACCTTTAGGTTTCCAAGTACCTACTTAGCAAAGTACAGTTTCCATTTAGCAAGTCTTGCATAAGTTGATTTGGTGGATCAGCTTCTCCATCATCCTCTACTATTAAAAAAATTATCGGAATCGGAATCGGAATCGGAATGCAATTTATTGTCATTGTATAAATACAACGAGATTAAAAGTGCTATCCAGTCAGTCATTCACAAAACCCAGCATAAAAATCCAAGACGTAAAATCTACAATATAAGAACAAACCATCCATACAGATACTCCAACATTCACATGCCGAACATCACTTACACTCATTTAAAACTGACATAAAAACCAAACATACACACACAGCCCTACATTCTTTCACCTGGCAACATTCATACCCAATCTATAAAAACTACAATTTAAAAACAACAACAGCCATACACAATCCCCCATAACAATATATATGTAACACATTCAACACTAATATTACCCGTCAATTTAATTTTTAACAGAATTTAGCATGGTTACTGCTATTGGGTAAAAACTATTCCTGAATCTTTCTGTCCTTGTTCTAATAGATCTATACCTTCTGCCTGATGGTAATGGTACAAACAGAGAGTGTCCAGGATGAGAAATATCTCCTACAATATTCTGAGCTTTCTTAAGACAGCGGGAGCTGTGTAATTCCTCCAATGTGAGGAGTGGGCATCCGATGATCTTCTGTGCCATATTGATAACCCGCTGGAGCGATTTCCTCTTATCAGTACAATGGAGATATTTAATTGTTGTATAATTTGCCTGAATTAGATATAATGCTAGAAACAGGTACAGTAAAACCTTTGTGAGCATTTGAGCATAATTCGTTCTGGAAACATGCTTGTAATCCAAAGCACTTGTATATCAAACCAAATTTCCCATAAGAAATAATGGAAATTCAGATGATTTGTTCTACAGCCCCAAAATATTCACATAAATGGTGGTTGCCATTCTGTAATATAATATGAAATAATAAAGAAAATACAAAGTATAAAGAAACATAGAACAAATGGAATTAAAATATACATACAGTGGACCCTTGTATAACAAACGGTTTGTATAACATAAAATTTGCACAACATAAAAAATTCCAGAGATAGGGGAAATTTGCTTAACAGAATCACCTGTGGGGTGAATCCGTACAACATAAAAATGGGATCGCTCTGTTTTTAATGGATTCCTATGGGAAATTTGTATAAAGGAAAATTTGCTAAACATAATTTCATTTGGAACGAATTAATTCCTTTATACAAGGTACTACTGTATAAAGAAAAATAAAACAAACCCCTAACCTGCACTCGCGTTTGAAAACCTTCGTGGATGGTGTGAGGGAGACAAGAGGAGACTGTGCTGCCTGCCCACACCCACCAACTGGCCATCCTTCCTTCCTTCGCAGAGTGAGTGGGCTGGCAGACAGCCTCATTGCCTTCTCTTCCTCTCTCCTTCGTCTGCTTTTGAGGCTGCCTGAGATGGAACATTCCAGACAATTACCCACAATCAAGTGGAGGGGAGAGAAAGAGAGAACTACCATCAGCTCAATTGTGATTATGTGACCTGTTCCAGGTTTTTTGTATTACTTGTTGATCAAGGCAAAAATTAGAATAAATGTTTGCACATCTTGAAAAACACTCGTAGACCAAGGTACTCATAAACCAAGGTTTTACTGTACTTTTCCATAATTTGTTCCAGTAATGCCCTCAAATAAACTGAGAACATATAAGCCACATGCTGTCATGTGAATGTATGGGCCAGTGATAAGTAGAGGTTATGTCTTGAAAGATTTTGCCTTCTTCCAAAGCTATAGCTCTGTATTTCTCATAGATCTATCAGTTATGAAGTTATTGCCCACCTCATTCCATTCAGTAATATTTTTGTCATATTTGTGTACCTACTAACCCAAATATATTTCTTTATTTCACAGCTCCTTTCATTCTTAGTCACATTTCTTTTGGCATTAATACTGATAATCTGATTGTGGTGCAGTAGTTAAACTACAGTACTGCAGTCAAAATCTGCTCATAACTTGGGTTACTTTACTTTATTTGAGGCTTATATACCACCAGCTTGTATAAAACAACTTATGACAGTTTACAAGTAAGTACAATAAATAGATAAAATGTACAAATAAAATTATATGTACAAATAGATAAACAATAAACAAACACTAAAAAGATACTGGCGTCCAGTATCAATTTCATATAGCCAGCTCAAGATTCACTTGGCCTTCTATACTTCTAAGATTAATAAGCTGAGCACCCATCTTGCTGGGGGTGGGGGGCAGTATGGTGCCTGCCTAATTAAATTGCAAATTGCCCAGAGAGTATCTTAATGGTATGGGGCAGTATATAAGCAGAAACTTTGGACTGATGCTACATATGTGATTACAGTGGTCCTCCGCCATTTTGCGGTTAATGTACCGTGGTCCCCATATATGAAAGGCAGGGCCCTCTGGTATAAACTGCTTGGGCCTGTTTGAGGCCTCCTGCATTTACCCCGGGCCTGGTGCTGCCCCGAATGGGCCTCCGATGGGCTTCCCAGGCCTGTTGGAGGCCCCAGAAGTGGTTTCCGGTGAACTGGAAGTGACTTCTGAAAACCGGAAGTGACTTCCAAATCACTGGAAACCACTTATGGGGCCTCTGACAGGCCCAGGAAGCCCATCAGAGGCCCATTTGGGGCAGCGCCAGGCCTCAGGTAAGTGTAGGAGGTCCCAGATAGCCCCCCCCAGTCCCAACTTGTCCCAGCATCCGCATATCGTGGATTTTCCATTATTGCGGGTCAGGTTGGATCCCTAACCCCTGCGATAGGCGGGGGATTACTGTATAGCCAAAATCAGTTTGAGTACAATTATAGTCTTTTGGCCGTTGGCACTGTTCATAATCAAAGAGAGGTACCGTAAGTGGAAGTAAAAATAAACTAGATGTTACTAGTTGTACATTTTCTCACCAATCATAGCTGGCACAGTTCAGTTCCGTGTAGATCTACTCATGCGAAAGTACTGAAGCAACAGCTTTTCTGCCTAATTAAATTTCAGAATTTATATGCAGAATGCCTGTATATTAAATGCAAGGTGTTTACAGCTTAAATTTCTGATCAGTGGAAAAATAATGCCAGGAAAGCCCTGCAGGCTAAATGGGAGTTTTTTGAAGGTCAGATTTGCCCTATGGACCCTGGTTCTCCACCTCGGTAGCCTTAAGTGGAATAGTCCATTCCATCACCTATGAATATTACTCCCTTCTCTTTTATGTATAGATCAGTTACCAGCATTCAGGGTAGGTTATATTTTTATTCTGCAACTACATTTGTAAAGTAGGTTAGATCTAGAATGGTTTCCTCACTATATGCAGCATAGTTTAATCACTTTCATTGTGATTAAATATAACAGTGGAAATTGGACATTTCATAGAAATATGATCATAACCCAGTGACATTAAGCACTCTGAAACCCATCAATTTAAGCATATGATTTACTGTCTATAGTTGAAATCACCATGATTTAAAAGTACTGTATTTAACATAGGCTGCATATTGTTCTCCTTTTTCCTCTTAAGAAGTAAAATATCAAGGTATTTTTAGTTCTCAGACCACTGTTTGCAGAATAAGCCATGGTGCTGAATTATTTGAAAACTGAACAGCAATGACTCTACAGTATATATGTTAAAAAGAAACAGTAATAAATAATATAATTGCCTCAGAGTTATAATCCATATGATATAGGTGCAAAGGCCTATTCTATGGATGCATCAAATTATTTGGACAAATGACTGCATTTTAATAAATATCTGAAATAGCTAAGGTTTTGCATGTTTTACTCAAATACTAGTTTTAATTTAATTTCCTTTTTAAAAGCTGTTTTAATCTGTTCATATTAAACACAAATGATTTTTTTACTTTTAATTCCGCTTTATTTTTATGTAAGTTAGTTTAGACTTTAGAGGATAAGGCTGAAAGAGCAAAGTAGCAGGAAAAATGAGTTTTTATTCTGTTTGACACTTAGGAAGCTCACAGCTAAAGAATCAGAACAGAGAAGTGCCTAAACTTAGCTGACTTGAACTACACTGACAAACTTTGTGAACCCATTTTATTTTATTTTATTTTTACAGTATCGGTCAGGGAGGGATCATCAACGAGGGTCTGATAATGTTTCCACCAAGTCTTCAGACAGTGATGTAAGTGATGTGTCAGCGGTATCAAGGACAAGTAGTGCTTCCCGGTTTAGCAGCACAAGCTATATGTCCGTGCAGTCAGAAAGACCAAGAGGAAACAAGAAAATTAGGTAAGAAAATGTAATTTTGACAAGTCATTTTTGAAGTGCAGTTTCCTCTTTCGTTGATTAACATTGTTCAAGTAACAAAGCTTCCAAAAGATTTCCTCAAAATGTTATGTTGCTTTTCTACGACAGTGAAATGTATACCTGTTACCAAACTGAATTACCTGGTTTCAAAATGAACTTGTTTTTAAAATGAACTTGTTAGTGGCAGTTCAAACTAGTTGTTGAAATACAATTTAAAGGCAGTCTTCTTTGCAATGACAGAAAATACCATTGAGGGACAATCATAATATTTTCCAGGTGATAACAGAAAGTAGCTCTCACCTCTTAACTGATAAGCCTATGGAATGCATATACCACATAACCCAATGGCCATTATCCTGTTATATGGTTTTACTAGCACACCAGGAATGATGCCAACACCAGTAGCAGATGGCTGCTAACTAGAGTTCCTACTTCAATTTTTGATTGCATACAACCCAAGATCAAGATCAAGCCAAAAACAATTTAATTGGTGACATCACGTCTGTTGTGCTAGTAGAGTTACAGGGTAGGATATTGTTGTTAATATACTCTACATGTATTTAAATATCTGTTTTCTGAAATACTAGGCCTGCTTGAGTTATATTGTAATTGTAGGCAAAATGAGAGACCATGAATGCTTCCACTGTGACTGCAGTGTTATAATACAGTTTATATGTGTGGACCTCCAACCCTGTTCTCCTAAAAATAGAAAAATGATTACACCTCATTCATATTTCTTTATATTTATTAAATAGCCATGTATAAACTAATCCATAGGTCTGAGGTTTAGGAATTCACATGTGGGTGGCCAACTTTATAATTGCTTTATGAAGTTTAAAAAAGAAGTTTGGGGCCATGCAGCCATAAAAACAAAAGCAAGACTAGACTATGGGTGATACCCTCACAGGCTGCTAGAAAAAGAAAGGTTGCTGAACTTTCGAGGGCAAGCCCCCTTTTTCAAAGCAGGCACAGAAGTCCAAACATGGCAAGGGGTGTAATTTGCCAGGAGAGAGTTCTTAAAAGTTCACTTGGCAAGATGAATGTCAGGCTTCTTCTTGGAAGCACGAAGCAGCATGGTCCATTGGGGCTGGACTTCATAGGCCAGTTCAAACAAAGGGGGGCATGGTTTGGGCACCTCTCCTCACTTACACCCATCATTACACCAAGCACAGAGGCATAAACAGTTGGAGCTTTCTGAAAATGCAGGAAGGCATTGGAAAATCTATGCATTTTAGGTCCAATAAAATGCACACAAAATGCTTGGTGCCCATGTGAGACATGGACCAAGATTCTATTTGCTGGTCCATTCCGGGGTGATGCATTATCACTCCTCCCTCCATTTCTGGCACCAAGGATGGTGGAAAGGGCCTTGGAGGCCTGAAGAGGAAGCAAAGACAGAGGCATGCTTCTGCAGCTGTAGCAGATTTAGAGCACTGCAAATTTCTTTGTACAGTACTCTTAATAAATCTATCATGTGGATTCCTCTACCTTCCCAGTACAATGACTATCTCTTAAAGAACACTGAGATGCTAAAGACTGGTTGATTGATTCAGTTATGAAGGTGCACTTCAATGCACTTGCCCACCATGTCACCCATGTATAATATGTGATGACATTTAAATATAAAAAAATTGAAAATGCAGGTACATCTAGCTTTTGAACAAAACGGTTAATTTAAACTAGTTTTGGCAATTTCAGCAAATGGTTATAATAAATACCCAGCGTATGAGTTGCTTTTATGTTCTGCCAAACAAGCCGGTACCACTTGACAAGAAAGATTATATTAACAGTGGATACCAAGAACGCCAGTTTACCATCTCTCATTACCTTTAAAGTGTCTCTGGAGTTACTGGCCTAGAACAAAGTGACTGGCTCTTAATAAATGCCCAGCAGGGGATGGAATGTTGTGCCATGTGAAGGTTACTTCCCTGTTTTACACTTAAATTGGACTTCTAGCCCAATTAAAAATGGTGTGCATGCTAGCTGCATGCACTCTTAATTATGAATGTGTGTATGGGAGTGTATGAAAATGCACGCGTAACATACACAGAGGCAAGTATCCATATAATACCACACAGATTCATAAATAGGTCTTGCCTCTTAGAGAATACTTACACTGATACAATGAGAAGTAAGTTTTTAAAAAAAATTGCACCGATAATTTATTTGTAAGTGACATTTAGCTTGTTATGCAAACTGCTCGCCCTTTTGATGTTCATGGAGATGTTTTCTAGACGATGTCTAATAATTATCCAGCATGCTTTCCTCCCATTACTGCATTACTTCTTTTATTGCATGACTTTTCTGTTGCGTTTCTTTTTTTTTTTTTTGCTTATTGGATTCATGCTTTTGTTTCTGTCTGGTCCTTCTAACTATCTTCTGTCCTCTTTTTCTATTTGTTTGCATGCTTCCCCACTTTTTGTTAGCTGTGGAAGATCAAATGAGGAAAGAAAAGAGGGAGGGGAGGCAGGGGGTGGGGATATATTCCCGGAAGAGGAAGAGGAAAATCTGGAGTTTGAGAAAAAGAATGAACAAGCGGATGAGAAAGGAGAAGGGGAAGAGGTGACAGAGAATACAGATAAGGCAGAAAACAAAGAAACAGAAGAGAATGAAGGGGTCAAAGATGAACAAACTGAGGAAGGGACAGATGAAAAAAATAAAGAGGATTTGCAAAGGAGTGACTCACAAGAGGATCTCAGGTAAAACAGATCTCCAGGATTCTTAGCATTTTCCCTCATGCCTTGGCCCTCTTCCCTTATCCTTCTGCAGTAGCTTTTTGCCTGCTTATAGTCTTCCTTGTCTTCCATCATTTTTAATTTTGGCCATAACCTTTTAATCATTGAGCAACTGTGAAACATTTTTGTATAAGAAACAAGGAGTGATTGAGACATCCATGGTGAATACAGAATAATGTTGTAACACCACCAGTTATGAAGTGGCCTTCCTTTGTTGAATTTATCCAGTAGATGATGAATTGTTGTAAAGAAGACAGTCTATCATTCAAGATAACCATTTCCCAGAGTTTTGTCAATGCATCTTGATTGCAAAATCCAGGGTAATAGGGTGTAGAGAGCTAGCTAGCTGTGGAATACTTCTATGAACCAAAGTCAACAGACAAAAGCTTCACAATGGTTGCTTTTACACGACCCCTAAAATCCGAGACAAAGGGCTCCCAGATGCGGACCTTAAAATTGTTTTCCCACCAGCTGCGGACTTTTTAAAAAATTAAGTACGACCACACCCACCTAAGTGCGCCCCAGCACATTTTACAAGTACCTGGTCTCCGGGGGTAAAAAAATTTCCAGTGTGGATTGTAAAGCTGTGGATGCCGGGCTCTCCTCGCCTTCTGTTTGTTTTTTTGTCCCTGCCACCCCTTTAAGAACATGAATCCCTATGGGGCTGCTCTGACCGGCAGGCGGAGGTGAGCCTGCATTCTTTTTCTCCCTTTTTTTCTCCCTCCCCTAAACACAGACAGGAGCAATGGAGTGCAGAGGGGTGGGAACACAGAAAGCAGAACAAACCCCCACGATCTCTGGTCTGAATTTAAGTTGCCAGCGGATCTTAGGGGCCGTGTAAAAGCGCCCAATGTCTCCAGTTACCAGTTCAGAATTGTGCAGACTTCCTATAATTGATAGATGAAAACTAATGCTAGTTGTGCACCACATACTGATGAAGCTTTTAAGCAAAATCTGCAAATCATGTCTCCTATAGAATTAATGTAAGAAGAAATGAAGTACTGAGGCACCACAGAGTCCAATACCAATGGAATGAAACAGAAAGTCTCCCATATTTCTGTGTCAGTTCTCTCCTAAGAGTGCTATAATGTTGTGCCCTGCAGGCCTGTTTTCCCCAGATGACTCCGAAACTAAACATGGTTGGTGCTATTGAAGGACACAAAGAGTTTGAGGGTTGTATTCTTTTCACACATTTCCTTGTGTAATTCATCCACCAGGGTAATCAGGGTTGTTTCAGTCTCCTAACCATCCAGAAACTAGATTGGAATGGATTTAAAGTATCAGTATACTGTACTCCAAGTCCGCTGCACTTGACAACTCTTCCTTTAATGTCTCACTCAAGCATGGAACATTAGATGCTGGATTATAGTTATCCAGAGTCTTAGGATTCAAACGTGATCTCCTTAACATGAACCTATTGACTTCCTTAAAACCAGTAGGAACTAAACTCTGCTTCACAGAATGTACTTTACTACCTCCAAGGTTCAGATGGCAAGCCCCAATCTCACATCTTCTAACAACATGTAAAGTAAGGTAGATTTCAATCTCCCCATCTCCAAGCTGCACAGCTAAAATATGTGCCCTGTGGGGTATGCCTATGAACATGCCTCAGCCCCTTTCTGTACAGTGCTTTTCCTCAATCAATATCCAAAGATTGTATGAACATGTTATAAAATTAGACGTGATAGAGTGGCAAAATTACTGCACTGGGCATTTTGCAAAAAATCTCAGTTGTCAGCCTCCAAAAATCTATGATGGGAATATCAGGTAGTGATGGTTTCAAAAAATGTCAAAGTCTTGTGAGATTTCTGGATCCAAACCGATAGACACTTTGAACATAACACAACAGACATAGCCATAAGAAAAGAATGAAGAAATATTTGGATAACTGACATTGTAATTCGGGAGAATGCCAAAATTGAAGTTAAGAATTAGAAACATTAACAAAATGCAGAGATCTGGCAATTGAAACATCTTGCATGTGGATGAAAGACACCTCAGTGAACTTCATCGTCATCACGGCTTTGGGAACAAGATCAAGACATTTCACACAGTATTATAAGCAGTTGCAAATTCCACAAATAACATCAACCAAACTGCAAAACAAAAAACAAAAAACCCAACAATATTAGAAACAGCATATACCCCATGTTGATTTTTAACAGATACCTAGATGTTTGGGTAAAATGTGTATCTGTTATGTAATGCCAGTCAGTGTTTTTATAATTTTGATTGACTATGCCTGGTGTATTTGAATAATAGTAATAACGTGTCATGAAGCAACTCTGACTTATGACAACCCTTTTGAGGCTTTTCCAGTTAGAGAATACTAATAATAATAATAATTTATTGTCATTGTGTGTATATACGCAGTATACACATACAACGAAATTCAGACACCCAGAGACCATATTCAACACACACACACACACACACACACACACACACACACACACACACACACACACACACACATCTCAAAACACTCTCACACACATAAAAAAAAACCCTTCAACACACACACACAAAATCCCCGAACACTCCCCCAGCCACCACCCCCACCCCCTAAAAACACAAGCATCTACACAACAGGCTAGGTAATCCTGCCCAAGTGCTCACTGCTGGTGGTCCTTGAGTTCATTATTAAGTGCAATTATAGCTCTGGGATACCCATAATTCTACCTGCACCCAGAAAACTAAACCACTGAACAATCCAGCCAGTTTCTTGAATTGTATAACATTAAAAATCTACATATTTCTTCCATGGATATTTTTGCTTTTCAATTGTTTATTCTAATTAACAATCAAACATGTAAACCTTTAAAAGCAACCCACAAAATTACTTCTGGATTATATTAATTGGAGATTACTGTATTTGTGGAAGACAAACCAAATACAATATAATTAGTAATGATGTATCTTAACTCTCTTTATCCTAGACTTTTATCCCATTTTCATTTCTTTCTTATATTTGACAATTTGTGTGCCTCAAACCTGAGCAGCTTTTTCTATCTGATCTGTTTGGGGTATTTTTTTTAGTCACACATTTTAAAAATTGTCTTCTTTAAAATTTTGCTTTTAGGGCCTTGTTGGAATTCAGACACAGCTGAACGGCTCACTTCACAATTCTTGTTTTTAATACTTATTACTGGCTCTAAGCAGAGTTGTATTCTTTTTTCCTCCCTATTCAAAAGATGACTTGAGGGGGAACATGAATTCAGCTGGAGTTGAACACATGAATAAAGTTACCTAACTCAATTATGTATCCTTAAGCATATACTTTTAGTCACTTTTCTACAGATTTTCCCCCCGAACAACACTGCCTGTAACAAACTCACTAACAGGGGCATCATTATCGACACTCCATTTAAAATGGGACTATTTGTGTGACAAGTGGAGACAGGAAGAATCGTTCTCTTTGTAGCTTGAAAGATGTGCCTGATAGCAGCCCAGCCTCTTAGGTCCCTTACTTGCCATTTTCAGGTTCAACTGAAGGGTTATTTTTAGTTTAATTTAAGGCCTGTCCTTTATGTTAGAGACATAGCACACTAACCATCGTCTGAAAAATCCAGAGCTGGAAGGGACCTTATGGTTAACTGAGTCCAGCTCCTTTCAACAAGGCAAGGTGTGGAATTCTTCTTAGCAAAACAATCTTTTTCTTGACAGATCTTGTTCATTACTAGATTGGACAAATATGGTTATGCCAATAGTAGGCCTGTATTGAAGTAGTCTTTTAGATGAATATTAATTTAATTGCAAGATGTATAATACAATTGACATTGTAAAAGGTGGCCAGAATCTTGCACATGTAAGGTTTGTGTAACTTGTTGTAGCTAATCTTATTAGTAGACTTATAAGATGGAGAGGCCCATCCCAATCACGTGCCTGGTCACAGGCCTGATTGCACAACTAAGATGCATCCTGACACCAGCTGGATTTCAGCTACTATGTACATCTCAGTTTATGTGTAGCAGCAAGTTATTATACAGATTGAAATACAGCATACAGATAAAGCATTGACTGTAATAATGGCAGTTCTTAGTTTCAGTAAGATACATAGCTAAGATGCAACAAATGGAATAAAAAGTTAGCAGTAGCTTGAAAGAACAAGTTGTCCATTCTGCTCTTGTTGCTGTTCTCTAAATATCTCCTGAGTGATTTCCAGTGTGATTTTAATACAAGTCTATCCAGAAGTGGGCTGAACTGAAATTGGTAAGCCTTACTCATAAGTAGAGATGGGCACGACTCAAAAAAATGGTGTTTCATTTGTCATTTGGTCGTTTAGAGGTCTGTTTTGGTTCGTTTCCGTTTTCGTGAGGTTTTTTGCAAAAGATTTCGTTTTGTTTCGTTATGTATCGACCCGAAAAAACAAAAACAAAAACAAAAAATGCTGTTTCGTTACCATTTAGCACAATTCAATGTATTTGCCGTAACGAAAACGAAGCGGTCGACAAAATTTTTCGTGTTTCGGGTCGTTTCGTTTCATTTTGGAGTCAAACTTTGTTTTTCGTTTCGTTACATAACAAAATGAAAAAACAAAAACAAAAACGAAAAATCGCTCATTACGTGCCCATCTCTACTCGTAAGTAAACAAGCCTAGGATCACAGCCTTAGTTGCTTGTCCTACAGTTTCCCTGAGCTTTCCATCTGAAACCTTCCTTTTCTGTCTTCTCCCTTTTACTTTCCTTTTTAAAAAACAAAACAAAACAAACTGCTTTATATATCCATCACCGGCTGACAGTGTCTTTACATCCAAAATGCAAAGCAGACAGATGGGCGCTTCAGGACAGAACATAACTAAGAGCACCAGCATCAGTGGGGAGATGTACACGATAGAGAAGAATGATGGAAGCCAGTCCGACACAGCAGTGGGCACCGTGGGTGCACCTGGCAAAAAACGTCGCTCCAGCATTGGCGCAAAGATGGTAGCCATCGTGGGTCTTTCACGGAAAAGCAGAAGTACCTCACAGCTCTCCCAAACTGGTAGGAACAAGATTCCAAGTCTTTCCCCTCCCCGCTCAACTTCTCATGAGATGTACCTTGCAAGGCTGATAGATCTATAGCTGAAAAGACTAAGGATGCTTAAATGTATGTTTCTTTCAATGTTTAACCAACCACTGTTTTTTAATTGAATTTTCTTCAGAATGAACTCTTGTGGCTTTTATTTGAATGCTCAATGGATCACATGGCATGCCGCGATCTCCTCTTTTCTCAGGAACCAATGTGATTGACTATGTTTTACATTCTAGGTATTAATAATTTGTGAACGACATCTGAAATGCATCTGATAGAATAAATTTCTCTCCCCCCCCCCTTTAAATGTTTGCATGTTACTGCTGCTTGGCAAATGATATCTTCAGTATTATATGTTGCATTAACAGTTTTGTTTCTTGCTAGATTTTTGCTCCTTTTCAGCTTCAAAATGAACTTTTAGTCATTGCAACAAATCATCGCCACTGACTGCACGCTAAAGATATCGTTACTATTCAACATTTATCTAGTGTCACTTCAGTGTAAGATTGTGTTTATCTAAGTTTCAGCTTTTAAGGTTTCTAAACTTGAAAGGGGAAATTTTCTATATCATCCACTTTTAGACCATCCATTGTTGTGAACAGGAGTGCAGATGGCTTTTTGAGAATCCTCAGCCTTTGTGACAGTTCTTGCTTCCCGCTTTTTTTCTTTTCTTTCTTTTTCAGTAGCACGTTCTGGCTTCTTGCAGAAAATGCAGCAGTGCAAAACTGATGACTGTATCTTTAGCATATCACAGCACACACAGAAAGGGAGGCCGATTTCTCAGAAATGGACAACTAATCTTCTAGAACAGTGGTTCCCAGTGTTAGGTAGCATGGTATCAGGAGACAGATATCTAGTCTCGTGAGCTCCCAGAGGCCTTTGGCGGGGCCACTCTGAGATACACGAAGCTGGACTAGATGGGTCTTTGGTCTGATCCAGCATGGCTCTTATGCTCTTATGTTCTTAAGACGGGGGAGGGGGGAGAGAAGTATTGAGGCTCTCTCCCCCTCTGTGGATTTCAGTATCTACTGGGAGGGGGGGTGACCCATCTCTGATGGATACAGGGGTCCTACTGTAGTTCCCAACATGATCTTGCTGCCATCACACCATCACCTCTCTCTGTGAGTGTGTCTTTCTTCCAGCTGTGTCCTACATTAGAGTTATTGTCATTTATATCTAAGATCCAATAGGATGCATCTACTGATGGAACTGCTTCCACCAGAAAAACTTGGAGATGGACAATCTCCCCTCTATATTGCAGTTCCCCATAAACTTTCCAAAACCTACTCCGGAATGCTGAGAAACTCCAAATGGTTGTTGACTGAATGATTGTTACAGTGTATGTCTTCATAGCACAGTCTACAGTATCCTCTAACATTTATTGTGTTTGGAAATCAGTTTCATTGATATACATTAATGTTCTGTAGATTTTAAAACGTAATTCAAAAATGTGCATTTTAAAATTTAAAGTCTATGCTAGAACATTTATTACAATGATTTAGTATTTAGTATACCCCACCCATCTGCCCATCTGGCCATTTGGATCTGCAGAAAAAGGAACTACTTTTATACTCTATTTTGTATGAAATGTAGTAAACTGAAATGCCGTTAGTATTTCAACCACAGCTTCCCAATATTTTTAAACAGTGTTTCTGGGTAAAATAACATTGAAGATGATACTATAAACCATAACTAAGCTAGATCTCATTGCTATTCCCTAATTACATGTTAGGGACATTTACTTTCTGAATGCTTTTTAACATATGTATAATGCTCAAATCTTTTTCTTCATAGTGTTGATATATATTCATTTTTAATTGATATATTTATTTTAATTCTCTCAAATATGATATGGAAACCTAAACTTGTGCAAGCTTGCAGTTCCATTTCTAATACAGTGGTACCACTTAAAACTAATTTAATTCAGTCTATGGGTCAATTTTTTTTAAAAAAAGTCTTACGAAATGCAATTTCCCATAGGAATGCATTGAAAATGGATTAATCTGTTCCGGGGGCTATGGGTTGCTTCGTTTTACAAAAAAATTGTCTTAAGAAATGGGTTTCCATAGGAATGCATTGGAAACAGATTAATCTGTTCTAGAGGCTAGAATAAAGACAAAAATAACCGTCATTTCCCCCCCCCCCGGTACATGTGGGACAGTTTTTTATCTTGCGAAGCATATGGATTTTTTTGTCATGCAAAGCATGCCTATTCCTGAAATTGTTTTCTTCCTACAATTTTTTTTGTCTTACGAGTCATATGTATTAAGAGGTAGCACTGTACTTCATATGTTTGGCATTGATTGTTTTATGAGGCATTAAAGCATGTGAAATGTAGACTCATGGCCAGTTGCTATGCGTTTTTTGAACTGAGAGTGGCTAGTGAAGAAATAAGTTATAGAATGAATAGATAAGGACCAAGAAATCATGAAAGTCTTAAAATACAATTAAAATACTTGACATAATGAAAAGTGAAAAGTCTACCAAACCAGTCGTTTAAAATTAAATACAGTAATGGCAAGTCTACTCAGTCAAACTGGGCTAAATATACTGTATATGTACTTCCAAAGAAGAGTTCAAAGTTTTAGTCAAAAGTTCTGTAGATTTAAGGCAGTCATTATACTTGAAGAATGGGTTTGTTTCCTCTGTGACTTAGCAGTCTGCAATGGATTACAGTCATCAGGTAGTGCGAGTGAAAAGATATCCAGGGCTTCCAGGCTCAGCCATAAATCCAATGGAGATCTAAGGATGAGAGTATAAGGAGTGATAGTGGACCAAATACTATCTTTTATGGTTTAATTTGAATGGAAGCAATTAATCATTTTTATGAATGCATTTAAATTGTTAAACCTAAGGACCAACAATTGACTTGTTCTGGTTTGAGCTGAGTCTCAGTTGTACAAGTTACATGTTATCTGTTCAGTAGCCAGTCACCGAATACAACACCAAGGTGGTTGAGAAGTACCATGTACACGAATGGCACCTAGTATTATACCTCAATATTATACCTCAAGGGTATCATGTTTTTGCAGACAATTGTGGGGTGTATAAATATGGCCTTATAGCAGGTAGAACAAACCTCTCAGCAAGGGGAATGGGACTAAGGTAACATCCTTAATATGACCTATTTCCCGTCCATTTGTTTATTTGTTGTTCTTTCCCTGGGACTTGTTTACAGTTGCTCTTGATGCTTAGCTTTCTTTTTTTGGTTTTATATGTTTATTTTATGTTTATTTTAATACTTAATACTGATATTTTGTGTCTATTGTAAACCGCTGGGACTGACAGGTCATATGAGCCTCGTGGTGCAGTGGTAAAATGTCTGTACTCTAGCTAAAACTGTGCTCAGGACCTGGGGTTTTTAAAGAGTATTTTTACCCCACCTTTCTCCTTGGAAAAGGATCCAAGGCAGTTTACATTAATGAGGGATAATATACAGCCCAGTACAATTAAGATGTTCAAGTATTTGAGAACAAGGAATTGAGGGACATATTACAGCATTAATAGACAAAATTACATTAAAGCTACAAGGTTATAAGTAATTATAAACACAAAGTCTATGTGAACCTATAGATTCATATAATATACAGATGGTGGTCCATCATTCAGGGAAAGCTTGCTTGAAGAGAAAGGTCTTTGCCTGTTTCCGGAAGGACAACAGAGATGAGGCATTCCTGGCCTCTAGTGGGAGGGAGTTCCAGAGTCTGGACGCAGCAGTTGAGAAGGCCCTTTCATGGGTTCTCACAAGACGTACCTGTGAGGGTGGTGGGATGGAGAGAAGAGCCCCTCTTGATTATCTTAACACCTGAGTCAGTTTAAACTGTGAGATTCGATCTTTGAGATAGCTAGGACCCAGGTATAGTTCTTTGTAGGTCAAGGTCAGCACCTTGAATTGTGCTCGATAGCTGATTGATAGCCAGTGGAGCTGTTTTAATAGGGGTGTAATGTGATCTCTGTACCCTGCCCGTCAGCAGTCTGGCTGCTGCATTTTGGATCCGTTGAAGTTTCCTGAGACTTTTCATCAGTAGCCCACATACAGCGCATTACAGTAGTCCAGCCAGGACGTCACTAAGGCATGTGTCACTGTGGCCATAGCTGATTTCTCAAGAAAGGGGTGTAACCTGCATAACTAGCCTTAATAGTGCAAATGTGATCCTGGCCACAGCCGTGACCTGGGCATCCAAGCTCAAGGATCAGTCCAAGAGCACCCCCAATCCCAGGAAGCTGGCTCATGGTTGACTCAGCCTTCCATCCTTGGGAGGTCGGTAAAATGACCACCCAGCTTGCTGGGGGGGACAATGTTCAGCCTACATAATTAAATTGTAAACCACCCAGAGAGTACTTGAACAATATGGGGCGGTATATAAGCAGAACACTTTGCTTTATATCAGAGAAGCAATTGTTAGTGCAGTTTGGCTTAGTTTCTGGATTCATTGTTGCAGGTTTCAACTTTAGTCATCAGTTCACTTCTGCTTAACTGTTTGTCTGCCAGATGCTTGAATTCCCTGTTGCTTGTTCATTGCTTACCTTGGGGGGAGCTTCTTGTCTTCCTCATTTCACCTCTTTGCTCCTACTGCTCTCTCACTGAAACTTCCAGATATTATCATTTGTGCTATGTAGACTCTGTCTCAGAACCGTGCCAGGAAATAGCTTGGAAGTCCATAGTCAGTTAATGTCAAAGTAAGTATTCTTTATACTCAGCCTTCTATCCTTTCGAGGTCTGTAAAATGAGGACCCAGCTTGCTGGGGGTGGGGGGCAATGAGTAGCCTGCCTAATTAAATTGTAAACCGCCCAGAGAGTGCTTTAAGCAGAACACTTTGCTTTGCTTTGGGGAAAAGAAAGCTTAAGCCTAGCAACTATTTAATGCTAATCTCAGAAACCGAAAGTGCTCTGGGAAGATAAAAAATTATTTTCTAAAGTAGCCAAAGTAGCCCAAATCCAATACCATGGCAGGTTCAATTATTGGATGAAGTCTCATTACTAACTGTAACTTCCAGTTAAATGGAATGTGTATTTGTTTTAAGATATTGTAAATCCTCCTATGCCAGTGTTGGTGAACCTATGGCAGAGGTGGCACTGAGCCCTTTCTGTGGGCACCCGACATGGCCCCTTCACAGCCACCTGTATTCAAGTTAAACTGCTGTATTGGCACTTTGCGAAAAAATTAGTGGGTTTTGAATCGCAGTTTGGGCACTCGGTCTCTAAAAGGTTTGCCATCACTGTCCTATGCATTCCTTTTTGAGAGGCTTACACACATTGCTGTCTTCAGGTGGAAGGGAATCTTCCAAATGTGGGACTACAATTCCCATCACCCATTGACCATCCTGGCTGGACCTGAAAAAGGTTAGAGTCTGATAACACCTAAAGGGCAAAGTTCTCCATCCCTATATTAGTGGAAACTTTTTTTCTTAGCCTTCTGGTAGCCTTTTCAGCCACAAACGGCAACAGGCTATCTGGGAGTCTCATATGGGATCTTGCAGCTGTTATGACACCTCAGCTGCAATTCCACTCTCCCCAATTTTGCATCTTGACATAGCCTGGAAGGAGTAAACAAATAGATACCAGCATTAAAACTATTCATTCTTAAATTTCTCTTTACTTCTAAGCAACAAGATAATTCTTCTCTCACCCAATTTGGTTTTTGAATGTTCATTATTGTTTCTGACATGTGATCCATTATCTGCCAAATTGTGAAAGCTTATAATGTTAGTTTCAACTTGAGGAGAGGAAGAAGAATGTAAGGAGGATAATGCAGTTGTTTCTCCTATATTCTGTCAAGTTGCCTCTGACTCATGGTGACCTATGAATAAATGGCATCCAGATGGGATACTGTTTAGTCACTTCTTTATGAATAGAATGTTGCACTGGAAAACCTTTGGTCTGATCTAGCATCTATTACACTTTTATTGCTTTTGTTCATAGTCATAGAATTGTAGAGCTAGAAGGGACCCCGAGGATCAGGGAGTCCAACTGCAGAAGCAAGAGATTCCAAGCAAAAACCTCTCTGGCAGAAGGGCAGCCAAGGCCTGTATAAAAACTCTGAATGCAGGAGACAACTTAAGTGGCTCATTCTATTGTTAAATAATGTTCAGAATCCTACCAAGATGTTCCTCCTAATGTTTAGTTGAAATTTGTTTTTAATATGAATTCCTCTGTTCCAAACCAACTGTCTAGACCTGCAGAAAACAAGATTGTTCCATCTTCCACATAACCCTGTGGAAGTTTTTTTTTAAAAAAGTGTTTGTCCCATAATCTAGTTGCTCAATTTAGTATAAAATCAAACCAAGTAAAAATTGATACCATTAAAACAACTCGGCTGTTGTTTTCCAATGATCATACAGGAAATACTGTAAATTTTACTAATTTGTATTGAATAACTAAATATGTTTTGCTCTACTTCAAATTCATTTCTTAGCCACCTCAGTTTGAAATAATAGTCCCCAAAATACATCACCACACCAGTTGCCCTCTTGTATTTTTAACTGAGAGTGGCAGTTTGACGCTTCTTAGATAAAATACTTGTCCCTCGAATTAGGTTTTTACTGTCTCAAGATGTGAAATAAGAGCTTTCTAAAAATATGAGTGGGAATCCACCTGTTGTAACATAATTACATGTACATAATCTAAGATGCATTTGTCCAACAGGCAGAGGAAAAAGGGCAGGTACGAAACTCAAGGACTGGGCAAGAAACAGGATATATCTGCCCCCAATGCGGTAGAGATCGCCATTCCCGGATTGTTCTATTTAGTCACACTAGGTGTTGTTTTAGGATCTCTACGCCAGGCATGATACCATAGTCTTTCGAGAATGAAGGATGCCAATGAATGAATCTTCATGTAGTTTTTGTTGTTTCTTGGACTGCAATACTCAAAGTTATCCAAGAATTCCCTGGGTAGCATTTTGATTGTTACAAATCTGCAGACTTGAGATTTCACCCCACAGAGAAGTGCTTTTGAGCCATTTACTTCCAATGTGGCTGTGCTTCCAGTATCCAGCATCAGCTGACTTATCTGGCCTCTGCTGTCTGTTTTTAATTTTTAAAATCAAATATAACTTCCATGGTGCCTACGGGGACCTTTACTTCTTGGGAGGTGCCCTCTAGAGAACCTAATTGACAGCAAAACTAAAATTTCTGGAATTATGTGCATATATGAGGGTCAGGATGTATCCTTTCCATTCTGTGACTGATCAGGCCTCAGATCTCCTTTACCTACCATTTCCTTTTTATCCCAGATGTCTTTAAGGAGTTTTGTACTTGATTAACTGCAGAATGTGTCAAGAGAAAAACAAGTAGAGTAGAAAGCAGGAGGGGAGTAGTGGAAAAGGTTATTCATAAACTTGCCCCTAATCTTTGTTGGGGAGAGGGGGAGTCCAAAATGGTATTTATGAAAGAATAAATTGATACACAAGAAAGGAAAATAATTTTTGTTGGGCTCCTGTCCGTAGAGAGACACTGGAAACACTACTTTTCATTCATTTGTAGGGCATATGTAATTGTAGTTCTAATCCTAATTCAATAGCAGAATGTCATGTAAAACTAGTAAGAACAGATGAAAAAACACTCTTGTGATGCAAGACTTTTAAACCGGACTAGAAAATTTAATCTGATTTTAAATACTTTATGTGAGCAATGGGATACAAGTGGTAAATGTTAGGGGCAAAAGGAATCAAGGCTGAACAGCCAATTTTGGTTTGCATTTTGTTTCTCATTTGAAGCAAGTTTTCTGGGTGGTGGGGGAATGAAATATGCAAAACCAAAGCAACTTAGCATACTGATTGCTCAGCAGCAAAAGACTGAGCACTGCTATCTGAAGGTGTTGGGGTAACTGCACATTGCTGTCCCTTGAAAAGGTCCATATTACAGGTCAAGGTGTTTGCTGGCTGTATCTACCTGTCATTAACCAAGATATTTTCTAGCCCTGGTACTTTGGAAAAGGTGGGAGAGGGTGTTGGGTGGCATTACCTGAAGGCATCAGGGAAAGGCCAGCAACTGTGTGGAGTGTTGCTGCTTGCAATTCCTCAAGTCACCAACTCTGCATGGCTTCCACCAGCTCTTCCCTCAACAAATGCCAGTTTCTGTGGCATTGTTCCTCTCCAACAGTGGGAAAGAAGGGAGGGGATCTTGCCTGGAAGAGAAAAAAACAAGAGGTCAAGGACTACAATGCCCTGGCGAAGTCAATAACAAATAATGGGCAGGCATCTGAGTTTTTTAAACTGTTAATAAATCCAAGGTAGCTTGACAGCCTGCCAAAGGTCCGTTAGTCTTCGGTGCAAAACATCCAAGCTTGCCAGCATTTATTGGCTTCCCCCAGCTGCGATCCCGGCAGAGTCAATATTTGTTGAGCCGGCGGCGGGGGAACAAAGCGCGTGAATGATGCGTGTCCCTGCTGCCCTGGGCGCTTCGCCTTTCGTCAGCCCTCCTGCCCGGCGCAGCGCGACGCTTACCCTGCCCGGTTGTTGCCGAGGCAAAAAGAGGCCCCTGGAAAGAGTGACGGGGCTGGTGGCGGGGTGGCCGCACTGAAAAGGCCAAGCAGCAGCGCCCTGACCCAAGCCAGGGCCTCCGGATCCCGCGCGCGGGGAGCGAAGGAGGTCGAGCCCACCACCACCGGGCCCCGGGGCTTCAGCGCAGCTCTGCGCCCGGCCGAGCGCCGGCTCCTGCCGCCAAAACGCCTCGCGTCGTGTTCCGCGTGCGCGTCCAAGGCCCCAGGACCAAGTCCCTCGACCGGATGGGGTGGCAGGGCGCGGGCGCCGGGCGCCACAGCCTCGAGCACTGGCAGAACCGGAGGAACCTCTCGGCCTCCTTCGAGGCGCTGGCGGGCTACCTCCCTTGCGTGAACCCCCTGGAAGGGGAAGGAGGCGGAGGGAAGAAAGGCGCTGGAGGTGAGCGGGAAAGCAGCCCGGGAAAAGGCTTCGAGCCCAGCAGGCTCTCTTGGGGAAAGACGGGCGTCAGGGGGAGAGGCATCACAGCCCTGCCCCATAAAGCCAGGCAAGGGCTTGTTCCGCCAAGCGGATGCCACGTTTGGGGCCAGGCGTGCCCCTCTCCTTTTCGGGTCACTCTAGGATCGTGACGTGTTTCTTCTTTCTTGTGCGATTACACTAGCAGCCATGCCAAGGTGCAGGATGACAAGCTGATGGTCAAGTATTCTCTTGGCTCCTGGTTGCCACTTCTATATCTTCTATGGTGGTTACTCGGAAATTTTAGTTTGAAAATACTGGAAATACCTATTGACATGCTGCGCAATCCCGGCCGTAGTTAAGCACTTCAGAGTTCTGTTAAAGTTAGCAGGAGAGATTAATGCTTACGTGAAACATTGTAATAGTCTATCTAAGGGTAGCCCTTTATGTAATGGAAAGTGTAGCTCCGAAATCAGATCGTTTGCTAATCATTACTAATATTGATTCTGAGGTTTTCCTTTCATCGACAAGTGCGTAGTTTCTAAAGGTTAACTCCAGGTTGTTGGATTTTTACACCAAGACTAAAGCCAGTTGTCATAGCTGTGAATTTTGCCTCTAAATTTTTTTAATCTTCTTTGTCATTGGAGTTTGTTGTTAACAGAGCAAAATGTTTTGGGATCCTCAAATTCCCCTAACCCTTTCAAGACAGATGTTGCCTTCTGCCAATTGTTCAACAGTAACTGTCTGTATTTTCAGCACCTCTTAGGATACAAATGCAAGACCAGCCTATAGTATAGGTGATAGGCTTTATAGGCTACTAATAAAAAAATCATTGCAAGCTTTTGTGGACAATATCCGCTTCTTTAAAGCATTTACCAAAAGCAGAAACATTGCAAAAAGATGTGGTTTGCCAAGAGATTACTCTTAGATGCAAGTCAGTTATGTTTCCTGTGTAGACTTTATAAGTTGTTGATTCACACAGAGGAGTACAGGTACAATAAGAAAAGTGCAGTATTGTCTAACACTTGCTACTACAGAAGATCCTATATATAGCGCAGCAGTCATGTGCACTGCCATTTGAATGTTTTTGTGTCCATTTCTTTCAGATTGAGAAATTGACTTCAACTGAGGATAGACAAGATCAAAGTTGATCAAAGTTTTTTCATATGTCCATGTTTTAGTTATTTCTTTTAGGCCAAAATAATACAGTTGCAGAGCTGTTGATTTTTTAATATGTTGGTGTCATATTGCGCCAGGTTGTTTACAACATATGGAAACTTTTATGCCTAATTACTCCCAAAGGTGATATTATTTACAGCCCAACTCAGTTATTGCAAAGTAATGGCTATGGCTTCCTTTACTGCGAATGTGTAACACCAGTGCTGCTGAATTAAATTAGGAGCTGGTTTGCAGTTTTTAGAAATCAATATGACATCATGTGTTTTTGTGTTGGTGTGTGACTCTCCATGGAAGCTGGCCTAGGAAGATCTTCTGTGCGTGCACACAAGTTACCTGTATGTTGTATGTAGATGAGGAGGGGAAAATGTCTTCTAGTCTTCTTAGTTACGCAGGTGAGATTATCTGGAGATTGACTCATGGTAACTGAATTTCTTTTCTTGTTAGGTCAAAGTGTTTCACTACTCATACAAGTAGCCGAAGAAGCTACTTGGATGAGTAGCAAGCAAAACATTCCAACCTAACAAGAAAAGTCCAGTTGCCATGACTCAACATCCAGGTCTCTTAGCCTTCTCCAGAAGGTCTTACCTTTTCATAGTATTTTAAGTACGTCAGAAGGTTTTTTAACAATCAGATCCTTGAACATATATTTTGAGAAGCTGAAGCAAGTGGAAAATATACCTCCTAAGACTTTAAACTAAATAAATGTGAAAAGCCTTAGTACTTCATAGCCATCTTCTTTTAGCCCAAAATTTTCTGTTATTAAATCTTAACACAGGTTAGCATATTCTTTCAGAGTTATCTAATACTCTGCATCACTAGTAAATCTTACACATAGCCTTCTGAAGATGATAAAATGAATCCGCAGCTTGCTTCGGGGTGGGTGGGGGATGTGTAGCCTGCATAATTAGATTGTAAACTGTCCAGATATACTTCAAGCACTATAGGGCTGTATATAAGCAGTACACTTTGCTTCCTCCCCCTACTTTTGCATTCCAGTCACTTACGATTATATGTGTGTCCTATTTTGTTAAGTGATCAATTTTTTTCCCTGGGTGCTTGCATAAAAGCTTTCAATTTCATCATCCCTCCATAGTTGGAGCATAGATTTCAGTGATTGTAATGGTGATAGGTGTTCTGTGGAGTCTGATTGATATTACTGTATTAGGTCAGACCTTCTGAGTTTGCCATTTCCAGAGTAAAACACATTGTTGTTATCTGACTGGAACTGTTCCCTTCTGACCTCCTGGTTCACTTGGGTTCACTGACACCATGCACAGAAATGTTTTAATATTCCAGTTCTTGCTTTGTGATTTCCAGGTGCATACTGGTCACATTCCAAGTTCCAATTGTGTATGTTGTGAAGCTTCAGATTTTCATTTCATTTCTGTGTAGGTCAGCTATGAGATTGGCTTTAATGCTCGTTGGATGCCCTTCCAACTAACCTGAAATTAGATGCCTGATGTTTCTTAGATGGAGGCACATTCTATCATTATATGTGCTAAGTCATTCTAGTATACAGCACCTTGGTTTACAAACACAATTCATTCAAAAAACCTACTTTTAAACAAAACACCCTTATATCAAAGCAAATTTCCCCATAAGAAATAATGGAAACTCAGATTATTTGTTCTGGGGCCCCATAGACCACATACTAACAAAACTCACAAAAGAACTTGGCTAGAAGTCCATGTCCACACCATGGTTTAGGTACCTGGCAGCAGAATCTGCTCTGCTTGAGATTAACAGCTGGATTTTACTTTGTGTTTTAATGTGACAATAAGAAAATGCAATTTGTAGCCATTTACACACTTGACTAGCTGCCCCGTGAATAGAAATGGAAAATAAGAAAGGATGTTGAAAACAAATTAAAGAAAAATATAAAGAAAAACAAAAAAAACCCCTCTAACTTGCACTCCCCTTTGAAAATGTTCCTGGCTGGTGCAAGGGAAACCTCCATTCCTCTCTCTTCTCTCTACCTGGGAGACTGTCTGAGGTAGAACATTCCAGACAGTCACCCACAATCTAGCAGAAAGAGAGAGAGCGTTTTGGCTCATTTGCACTCACGTGACCTGCTCCAGTTACTTGTATTGCAAGACATTGCTTGTTGATTAAGGCAAAATTTAGAAGAAATGTTTGCTTATCTTGCAAATTACTCTTAAACCAAGTTAAACTTAAACCAAGGTGTTGCTGTATATCTTTTAGAAGGCACTGTACCATCTGAAAGCTGTCTAAAGCTAGAGCATGGTCATGAGCATAAATAAATTTTCTGGTGCCTAGAGGAAGTAGTTTGATTTTGGTGAAGATATTAAACAAAATAGGACCCCTGGGATAGACCAGTCTTTCAAGTTCTCGATCGACTGTATTACCCTTGAAAGTTAACAAAAAAAACATTTTTGCAAAAGGATTGCTATTACTGGTATTTTAGTTTATAATTGTTTATATTAAAGAATTTCTGGGGTAGTACTTGATGATGAACTGTGTCACAGAGATGCTGAAAGATCAACAGGGGCAACTGTCGTGATCTTCCTAGTGTTAAAGTTGCCCTCAAAATGTTGCATTAAATGTAGAATGCATTCCACACAGTTCTTCCCAGGTCTAAAGCCAGCCTGTTGTGGGATGAGGAGTGATCCCACTACTTCCATTAGATGGTTAGTGATCATTATTTCCAGGACTTTATAAAGATGACAAAGCAGTGAAATTAGCCCAAAGTTGTTGTTGTTTTGAGATATATGGATTGTTTGCCTGATTTTTTAATAGCAAGCACGAGACTCTGTTATTACAATATATACTTTCAATTTTCTTACTATGATATTTTCAAGCATTGGTCTCCAGTTGCTTGTTTTTTCCTATAGCCGTGTTCAGATCTGCCATTAATGAACAGCATATGGACTCTACCCCCCCCCATGCATGTTCATAAGCAGGGCCTTTAGTTGGATTGTTGTTAAGCCATTTTGATAATCTCCAGGCTTTTTTATTGTCCCTTGACATGTTTAATTCTTCATTGAGTTTTATCCAATTATCTCTTATTGTTCTTGAGACTGAAGAAATTAATCACTGCCCAACCAAAATGGATTCCTTTGCTCTCAAGGGATTTTGTTCAAGTGGCGAGAAATAATTATTGTTTGGGTGACTAGTTTGAACGTTAGGCTTTAGAAGTCGTCATTTCTGCATCTTTGAGATATGGATGGTCGAGAGGATGTTGTTCCTGCCACAGTGAACTAGTCACAGGTCTCTTGGAGTGAACTAATATAATTTCATCCAATATTATACAGTATTGAACTTCTGCATATAGGCCGTATATCTCCTGTGAATGGGTATTGGCTTGAGCATATGTATTGTTCTGCTCTCTGTACTCCATTGTGTGATGATGATATCAATATTTTTCTCACCATTCAGATTGCAAATGGGTCATATTGGTATTGAAAGTGACAAAATATTATGAAAACATTGTGGTTCTGGGGTTTGTAAACAACTTCCAGGGCATGAAATGGCTGGTTAACTTTGTAAAAGAACAGGATTCAGGCAACATGGGCTACTTGGATTGGAAGCTGTTAATGTAAATCGTATTCTCAGTTCACAGGGAGAGACAATTCCGGCACAAAAGATAATTTTGAAAGATTTCCTTAATGTTTTTCAAAAGAAATTAGGAATCAATTCCCACTGGAAAGGGCTGGCAGCAGAAGCTATCAGTAGTATAGCAAGTGTATTTTTTTAAAAGCGTGTGGGTGGGAATCCAGCATGGAAAATAATTGTTAAAATATTTCCTAATTATTTGAAAATATTTTTGAACCGGTCCTTTAAAATGTGACAGATATTGAATGAGAAGTGAAGCGGGGGTTTTGGTAATATATATGGATCAAAAGCCCAATAAAGTTTATGGTCATTTGACACCAGGGTGGTATTAAATGGTCCAAAGGAGGGGAGAACACATGTGCTATTCCAATGAACCTATGTTTGGTAGCATATTAAGAACAATAATTGTTAAATCTGGAGCAGTCTATGGAAAAGATGCATGTCAAGCCTGCAATGGAGAAGTCCAAAAGAAACAGAAGGAATATATTTTGTCCGATTCCTGGTATAAATTGTCCACCAAAGCAATCAACGCAATCTGGTAGCCAGACTGAAATGGATCTCAATAATCCAGAAACACCAGAGCTGAGATTCCATAACATACTTCAAAATCTGCCCAAACATTGAATATTAGAGACTGGCTGAAAATTATCTAACATGGGCAGATCCAGAGAGGCTTCCCCCCCCCCAAAAAAAATACAAACACACAACAAAAAGATCACAATTGCCATGTTAGGAATCATAGAATCACTTTCTGTTGTTGTCAAGGAATTATGTAAATAGGTTCCCAATCTCTCTCCTAAGTTTACACAGGTGCCTTATCATCATCATCATCACCTGAGGAAGAGAAAGCAGCCAGAGGTAGATGGAACATCTGCATTCCAAAGGAGCTGATGAGGGACAATCTCTCATGTGAACTGTTGGGAGGGGAGATGGGAAAGAAAATTGATGAATATGGAAATATACTGTGTTGAGATTGGTTGTTACCAGAGAGGATAAGTGGAGTTGGAGGAGTTAGCTTCTAATAATACATATGCTTTTTAGTGTTAGAGAGGGAGTTGGCTTCCTTGTAGGGGAATTAGTTGTTGCAGCTTTGAAGCACAGATGGGTTTTGTAGTCAGTAGTGATAGTGATACTTAGTCAGCTTTTATTATTTTCTTGGATTACTTTTTGATACTGCTTAGATATCAAGGGGAACCTTTTTTGCCTTGCTTTGCCTTGTTTTACTGTAACTTTGATGTTTTTGTCCTTTTTTACTATTTTTTATTTTCAATTTTAAAAAAATCATAATATTTTACCAGGATGTGGTCCTTAGGGAAGGAGAGTGAGTGTGGCTGATGACAGTGCTTTCGCCAGAGAGGTAATTTTGGTGACTTTGGACATTTTGATATTTTGTCCTACCTGGCAAGGTTGGTGTGCAGGTTCAAAGTACATAACCTAGTTTAGTGATGGCGAACCTTTTAGAGACCGAGTGCCCAAACTGCAATTCAAAACCCACTAATTTTTTGCAATGTGCCAATCCAGCAATTTAACCTGAATACAGGTGACTGTGAAGCGGTGATGTTGGGTGCCCACAGAAAGGGCTCCGAGTGCCACCTTTGGCACCCGTGCCATAGGTTCGCCATCACTGACCTAGATTAACCTCTGTTTTGGAAGTTAGGACAGATTGAAGCTATGGTCAGAAGAGGCCTACTGGCACTCAGTCACGCATCCTCCAGGGGTCTTAAGGAGCCTGGGGCAAAAGGGTGGTGCTTTGGTACTGTGGAAGAGGGTCTTTGCCCAGCGGTTTCTTCAAGCACTGGTTTCCTTACACTTGTAAAGCAGCATTTATCATTCTCCTTGTTCACTCAACCAAGAACAGGCAGTGTTATAATCTAGAAAATGCAAAATTAACATAACCAGATGGTGAATGCTTCCCTAAGATCCTTTCCTCACATATGTGACTTGTAGAAGCTGAAAAGCAACTCCTATAACTGGACAACTATTAACATAATGTGTAATTTACTCTGCATATGTAAACAAACCAAACACAGTACTTGTTAGGATAGGCTTGGATTTAATGTTTGTGTGTTGTGTCGTTACAGTCATGACCGACTCTCTGTGACCCCATACCCATGGAGTTTTCTTGGCAGGAATACTGGAGTGGCTTGCCAGTTCCTACTCCAGGCACCTACAGCACCTGGTATTCCCTGGTGGTCTCCCATCCAAGTACTAACCAGGGCCGACCCTGCTTAGCTTCCAAAGTCAGGCGAGATCGGATGTGCTTAGGGCATCTAGGCAGCTTTGGATTTAATAATTGTGTTTAAATCTTAATAGTTATATTTTGTTGAGGGAAATTTTTTCCCTAAACACAGTATTTTTCATAAAGTGAACTTTATTGAATGTACACATTTTATATATTTCTACTGTCACTGCTGTCGTTTAAAAATAGTAAATTGTACAACTAGTGTTTGTGATCTTATGCTTGATTTCACATATTCAACTGCATTTATGCTGTATATTGTTCTTTTACATTTTCCTCTTCCAGGCTTTTTTTTTTTTTGAGATTTTTTAAAAAATTATAGTCATTTGATACTACTAAGTATTTTGCTACATTTCTCTAGAAGCAGGTGGCAAAAAGTTAAAGAGCACAGTCCAGAGAAGCACAGAAACTGGCTTGGCTGTGGAAATGAGAAATTGGATGACACGTCAAGCTAGCCGGGAATCTACAGATGGCAGCATGAACAGTTACAGCTCTGAGGGGAAGTAAGTCTAAAATATTTGTTGCAAATGCTCCAGTCTTAAATTTCAGCAAAAAGGACAAGTCCCACTGACTGCTTTGTTTACCACAGGCAGCTTATCATGCTAGGCCTCCATGTGCTTCACTTGCTCTCCTATAGGGAACATGCACCAACTGGTGAACACTAGGGATGGGCACAAAATGAAAAAGGAAATGCTGTTTTGTCATGTCGTTTGGTAATGAAACGAAATGAAACAACATGAGGAAGCAGCATTTCGTTACAGACGAAACAAAATTGTGGGGGTTTTTTTTGTTTTCTTTTAAACAAACCATTTCATTCCATCTGTAAGCTGCTTGGAAGAGGGAAAAGGTTTTTTTTTAAAAAAAAAAAAAAGCTTTGGGGCTTTTAAAAAAACTTTTTGTCCCTCCGCCACTTTCCAGCAACCCCCCCCCCCAAAACCACTTTGTTAGTGGTTCATTTCGTACAAGTATTTTGAAAAAATTGTATGAAACGAAACAAAAAAAATTGTGTGTGGGGGGGGGAAGGAAATGAAATGAAATGAAACGTAATATTTTCATTTCGTGCCCATCCCTTGTGAACACATAAAGTGTATATAGAGGATTCTGGACAAGATAGCAAGTTAAAAAAACAACTTAAGCCCCAAAATTCACAACAAGCAATGTTTCACTCCCACTTTTGGATTGTATGAGGAGCACCCAGCTTTTTTTTTATCCCATCCAAATTATTTTAGCTTTGTCATGATCTGCATACGTTCAAGTGTGTGTACTGCTAGAGGCTAGGTTCATGTCATGGTCTGTAAATTTTCAGTTCAGAATACCATTACATTGCGTGTTGTATGATTTTGTGTAAATGGCTTTCCTTTCTGTTTAATAAAACTAATTAAAAAAAAAGACTGCAGTTACTAAAGCAAGTTTGTTTTCCATTAGTTTGATCTTTCCTGGTGTTCGATTGGCTGCAGACAGTCAGTTCAGTGATTTTCTGGATGGACTTGGGCCTGCACAGCTTGTCGGTCGTCAGACCCTAGCTACTCCAGCAATGGGTAAGAAATGTGGACTTTTTAATTAGTAACTGAATACAGCTGTTCTGTATTTAGATCAATTGACAGTAATGGACTAGATGAAGGCACATTGTCATTTCTCTGTGTGTGCTTTTAAATGCCTTTCAGTTATTTTAATTCAGGGTCACTTGCTTTTAAAATGTTTCTGACTGTTTGTTTTCTCTATGATCTTATCTGTTTTATTTCACTGAAAGAAAGGCAGAATATTATAAAATAAATATAAACAATATATGTCCTAGTGCAGAGGTTCCCAATCTGGGGATCAGGACCCCTTTGGGGGTAGAACGACCATTTCACAGGGGTCACCATGAGGCAATGAAGAAAAAGGCACAAATAGCTTGGGTCTGGAGGAGGGGGGGAGGAAGGGGGAAAGAGAGTTACAGCTTGATAGGTTGGAGGGGATGTCAGTCAATGGCACTGGAGGCTGCGATTGGCTGAGGGTGCCTGTAGAGGAAAGTTCTCTATGACACCTGCGGCAGTGGCCTGCCAAAGGGGGCCTTGTGGCCTCTTCCAAGCAGGGCAAGGGGTCACCACAACATGAGGAACTGTATTAAAGGGTCACAGCATTAGGAAGGTTGAGGACCACTGTCCTAGTGTATTAATAGGGGTCAATGTAGCCATTTTTCAGCAAGTTATCCTTGGAAGCATAAACAGCTGTCATCTAATTCCCATTACAGTCTGTTGGTTAAGTTTGGCTTTGGTGATATATGTCTTATGCTATGAATGCTTTATCATGTGGCTGCTCTCTTAACTGAGGATGCTAGTGCTTGTGCTGAAGAAACACAAGATGTATATTATTTGTACATAAGTCCTCCATTGTCTGTTTATATGACATGACGAGCATGATTATCAGATATGGGCTGGTCACATTGTTTCCTTCTATTTTTATGACAAGGGAAAATTAAAAATGATTTCTAGTTCATGGCATTATTTTAAAATAATTTTCGCTGTTCTGCACTGTAGTACTTGTTGGTTTTGCTTCCTTAGGTGATATCCAAGTTGGAATGATGGACAAAAAAGGACAACTAGAGGTAGAAATAATACGAGCCCGAGGCCTTGTTGTAAAACCAGGTTCAAAGACACTGCCAGGTATGAGACATATGCATAAATCCCATCAATGAGAACACTTAACAGCACACGAACAATTTCATTTGTAAACCCTTAGCCACACTTGCCAAATGTTCTGTCCCAGAACTGTCTCTATACTGTATGAATGATCAGATTTATTTTTAAAAAATTGACTTCCCAGCTTGTCCTACAATGCAATAATTTTTTGTTAGTTAGATGCCACTGTTCTCCTTAAGGATCCAGGGATTTATTAAATCATAAAAGAAGTTTAAGAATGAATTTAATGCTAAGGTGTTTGTATTTCACCATATATTATCTATGGATTTAGTTATGGATGTTCTTACTAGTCTTTGGACCAAAAACTTCAGCAACTATTAAGAGATCCTTTTGTTTGTTTGTTCACTGCTGGAAGCCACAATGAACTATGACTCAACTAGAGCTCTTTGAGTGGTCATCTGTGAGTCTTGTGCTAATAAAAAGCTTTGTTTTGGCATTTTTTGCAGACGTGCAGGGTTCTGGTGGAAGCCCTCATGGAAATGCAAGGTGTCTCATTCTCTTCTCACTCCCAAGTCCATATCCATCAAAGTAACCTTGCAAAACGCATAATATCAAGTTGGAGTTAGGTTATCTGAATTTGCAGATGACTATTCAAAGACTCCTAATTTCATATGAACTACCTGTTTTAATTCCTTATGTCTGTGAGCATTACTGGAGATAAGATTTTAAAAAATCAGCTGGGATTGTAAGAGTCTGTGTGTAGTAAATGGAATAAGCAAATGTTGGGGCCGGCAGTGAGGGCTTGTATGGAAACACAGTTACCTGAGATGGGACAAAGAACTAAAGGGAAGTAATGGTTAGGCGGTTTTCCCCCCCACCCCAATGAGTCAGGGTAGGGGTGAGATCCCACTAAAATTCCACTCAGTTCTAGAATATCATGAACCTGAATGAGTCTGTGCATGTTCAAGAGCCATATGAATGAGTCACAGGAACGGAAAAGAAGAATGTATATTGTCCTGAGAAGTAAGGGAAGGAAAAAAGAAGCTTCATTTTTCAGAATGCACAAATGTCTCCTTGGGGAGTTGGTATCACATACCACTGAGGCTGGTATACCTATCACATGTCACTAATGTACAAAACATATCTGAATAGGGTATTAACGTGCTGAATTTCAGGATTTCTCATGTAGTGATAAAAGAGTCTAGTTAATGTATAAAATAGATCTCTTTAACATATATTTTGTATTCCACCCCCCCCAAAGCACCATATGTAAAGGTGTACCTATTAGAAAATGGAGCCTGTATAGCCAAAAAGAAAACAAAAGTGGCAAGAAAAACGCTGGAACCTCTTTACCAGCAGCTGTTGTCATTTGAAGAGAGCCCTCAAGGGAAAGTTTTACAGGTAATTTGCACCCTTAGCCATGCATATCTGAAACCATCCTTTGCAGCATCATTAATTTGACTGTGCCTAATGTTAACTTCTTCATTATGCTTGCAGGCTGTCTTGAGACTGGAGTTCCTGATGTGATGCCCTACATTCCCTCTTGATTTTAGACTAATGCCTTCTTTAAAAAAAATTGAATTCTGGCTTGTTGCAAAGCAATACGCTGAGTTTGGGTACTATCTCCATTTTAAACGATGCCTCTGAGGCCCATGGGTTTTCTTTGAAAATAAAAACATTGGGCAACTGGAGCCTTACATTTCATTCTTAAGTGTGCGCATTTCCCTATTCCAGTGATGGCGAACCTTTTAGAGACCGAGTGCCCAAAGTGATTCAAAACCCACTAATTTTTCCCCAAGTGCCAATACAGCAACTTAACCTGAATACAGGTGGCAGTGAAGGGGCGATGTTGGGTGCCCACAAAAAGGGTTCCAAGTGCCACCTTTGGCACCTGTGCCATAGGTTCACCAACACTGATCAACCCCAAAGGAAAAAAAGAGTGAGAGCATCTCAGAGGGTGGCATTGCATTTATTAAGATGTCACAAGTTTCTGTGTGAGTGGGATAATTTCTAACTGGCTTGTTTGCTTGCTTTGGTGTGTGTTTCTCTCTGTGTGTTCTGTACTTTTCTGAGCCTCACCTGTTTTTCTATTGAAATTTTCTGTATCAGATTGTGCTGAATGTAATCCTCTTCCATATTTAGCTGCTTGGCAAAATTCTCTCCCTCTTAGTTTCATCAGTTTCCATTTTGTGTAACTGGTGATGGACCAGAAAACTGAGCTCAGATTTCATCTCTGTCTAGTAATCAGGTTCCGGTGGCAGGACCTCTCTTTTTGCTTCACCAGCTTCCTTTGGGAAAATAAGTGTTCTGTAGCTGGCCATATCTATCTTGGCAGCCATCTTGTGATTTGGCCACCCTGACTATTTTGAGAGAATTCACAGCCCTCTCAAAAATCCCAATGTGCCCATGTTTAACTGTTTTGGAATACCACCATTTATTATTCTCATCTAAATATTTTTACATAAATATGCATCTGCAATGCTAGTGAATTATATTCCAGCTTGATGCTGTAAGTCTTTAAGAGTACGGCATTAATGACACCCCATAATAGATGTCATTACAGTGGTCCCCCGCCCATTCACGTTTCATATACTGTGGTCCCGCTATATTGCAGGACCGCAGTATATGAAAAAAGGCCTCCTGGGATAAGGGGGGAAAGGCCTGTTTCAGGCCTCATTTACTTATCTCAGGACTGATGCTGCCCTAAAAGGGCCTGCGAAAGCCTTCCCAAGCCTTCTGGAGGCCCCCAAAGGCCGGGGAAGGCCCTCACAGGCCCATTTGAGGCAGTGCCAGGCTGGGGGTAAGTACAAGAGCCCCCAGCTAGGTGCCCCAGGCCTGACCCGACCTGCATCTGCATATCACGGATTTTCAATTATCGCGGGTCAGGTTGGGTCCCTAACCCCCACAATAGGCGGTGGGTCACTGTAATGCATTATCCCCCTTTCATTGCCCTTTCATTATCCCCCTTTCATTGCCAATTCTCTAAGACTGAGAGGGAGTTAAATCCAAGAAATGAACAGATGATGACTCAAAATGTTAGTTTGTTAACAGAGATTAGGGAATAGATCAAACTCACATTTCATTTAACAAAAGGAACGAGTGTCATGAAGTGTGTCTTAGGCAGCTCTTCAATTTTTCTTATGCTTTATGATGCTTAGCTGAAAGGGGCTTGAATCTGAAACAATGATAACAATATTTTTCACAGGACAGACTGAGAGATGTATGGTTAGCCTAAATGGTTAGGTTACATGAGGCTTTGATTGATCATTTTTACCCACTGTTTTGGCTTAATGGCAGACAAAGCAAATTATACAATTAAAAGAAAAGTAAAACAATTGAAGTATATGCTATACACAGGCATCATGGATCAAAGCAATTGGAAACTTCAGCTCAGAGGAGCAAATCTGATTTGGTTTATGCAAATATTAAGAGTACTTTTTCTCCCCTTCCCATTCTGTCAATTACCAATCCATATTTCAAGCTTCTTGATCCTCTTTACTTTGTCTGAAGGAGGCCATTTACACTGGGAAGGAGTTAGATTCTGAATCTCCTTCACTGTGTTCAGCAAGGGTGAGCAGCCATTACAGGTCTTGCGGGAAGAGGGCTGCAGGTGCTTCAGAACTCACAAAAAAACTGTACCACATTGTGTCACCAGTGCTTTTCTTACCACCAAAATAAGGCAACGGGGAAGCAACACATTTCATTTTGAATGAGAGACATGTGTTTCTTGCTTATGAGTTGAATGTGCTGAGCACATGGCTTGTTGAGAGACAAAACTATGTTTTCAAAAGAAAAAGGCTCTTTTTTGTGCCACCAGATTTCTGGGGTAAAATCTGTGATGGTGACAGGAACCTTTGGAAACGTGGTAAGGATATGAACAAAAAAGGATTTGGGTTTCATGTGGCCTCGAGGTGACATTCCACCCACCTCTTCTCTGGACCATCTTGTTAACTAATCTGAAGAGCCAAATTCCTCCACTACTACTGAAATCTATTTCCTCTTTTTGATCCAACAGATCATCGTGTGGGGAGACTATGGACGTATGGATCACAAATCTTTTATGGGCGTGGCACAGATACTGTTAGATGAATTGGACCTGTCCAATATGGTGATTGGTTGGTTCAAACTGTTCCCCCCTTCGTCCCTGGTAGATCCAACGTTGGCCCCTCTTACCAGGAGGGCTTCCCAATCATCTCTTGAAAGTTCAACAGGACCATCTTATGCTCGTTCATAGCAGCTGTGAAACTGTCGTCATAGCAACCAGCGTTACAAAAATAATAACAACAACAGGTCGCAAGCCCTGGTAACACTGCATGCTTAATATTGTGTCTTTGGAGCCCGTTTCTCGGGCTATAAAGCGATTCTATGTTCTCAGAGGAAGTTGCACACATTGTGCTCTCGAGAAAGTCCTCAGGTGAAGGAGTGGAGCTGGAAAGAACTGAATGGTCCAAAGTTCAGTGACACTCAACTTTTAGTCCAATCTGAAGCCATGGATTAAACTAAAGAATCAAGCTGTCTCATGCAACAAGAATCCCTTTCAATGGCACATCTGTTTTGTTGCACCCTTTTCATTCTCTGGCCCTTCCTGCCCGCCCCTTCCCCCCCCCCAAGCCTAGTTCTGCCGCAGAAATATGGAGCTACCCAAAGAAGCCCTGCCACAAGTCATCCGAAGGATGGAAGGAAAGAAGGTCATTTCAGCAAAGCCAGCTGTCAGTACGTGAACTAACAGCAGAGGAAACTTGCCTTATCAGAAAGGTTGAAGACTTAACAGTGGCAGGCTTTGTTACTCCAGCTGTTGCTAGAGTCAAATCCAGTGTGTGGACTCTGAAAAACAAAATTCTGTGGCTATACTGTACTGTATGACATTAAAGACACTTTTTTTGCATGGACACAGATTATGCTGAACACTTAAAATTATTTTCTTGGGGCTGCAACTTGCAAAAAAAGAATAAATCAGCCATTTTCAACAATTTATATTATTTTTAAAAATAAATTTCACTAGTGCATGGTTTTAAAGGGGAGAGAATGCAACAGGGTGATAAGACACACCAAGTTTATCATTCTTTAAATCAACCATGGTCTGTGTTTTTGCAGACAAATGAAAAAAACAATTTCTAGCAAATATTTAAAATTATGTTTATGTGACAAGAAATAAGTGTAATATATTAAAATTTATTTAAATGTCAAAGGTACAAGCCTTGTAAAGATCAACCATATGTGCAAATTGTACATTTCTTTTCCCTTATTGTATCCCCCTCCTTTTACTCTCTCATTCCCTTCCTATTTCCCAGGATGACCATTATACTCAGAAACTGCTACTTTTTGACTTATTATTCTTATTCTCCATATTTAGTTCAGGGTTGCAGATGATTCTGCATTTCTGAAATCTTTGAGGAAAAAAAACTATCGTTTGAGAACTTTTTTCAAGCATGTTGAAAATAATTTTGCAACATGGCTTGGGGAGTACATTATAATAATTCAGCATGTATTTGATAAAAAACAATTTGAACCTTTTTGCAGTTTAATGTACAGTGCATGGATACTTATTTTCTTTTTTTCTCACCTCAAATTAAATTCTGCAGCAAAATACTGGAATCATGTGGCCATTTGTAAAACGTCTTCAATAAATTTGTTTTCAGCACCAGCATCATTCATTCACAGTTGAGCTATCATTTCTGGATGGTCTTGAAGAAATAACTACATGACAGTCTGGCTAATTCAGCATCCTCATTTGCACTGAGCCAAACAAATTGCTACCCATTTAGGGTAAGAGTAAACAGCAATTAAGGAATTATTTTAAGTTTTTGAAAACCATTTTTTGTGAACATGAGTCTGATTTTTCAAATTCACCATTTGGGCTGCAATCCTATTCCTATTTAATCTTTAAATTAATGGCACTTACATGCTGTAAGGAGTCCAAGGATTGTGCCGTTTGATTTTTAAACGCCTTAAGTACATGCAGTTTCCTAATTTTTGACACCATCACCAGGAGCCTAAATGCAACAACACCAGAGATATTTGAAGAAACAAACTTTTGTCTCTTGTAGCAGATAATTTAGTACCATTGGAAGGAGGGACGCCAAAGATGGGGCATTGTAAATCCAAATCTCTTACTATCTCCTGATGAGAGGGAATGTAACTTGTTTATGTTCAAGTCCATCATTCTCTTTTCCCCCCTCTGTCTTTAGATGCCTTTAATACATTACCTATTGTTTAATGTTTAAGCATTGCAATAATCATTTAATACACATAATGTTTAAATTAAGGCCATGCACATGAAAACTCTGACTTAGTAGAAAGAGTCTGTACTTTTCCCCCTAATGGGCATCAGTCATAGGAGCGGGGAAAGAACAATAGGTAACTCTTTGAATGCCTTTGGTCTGCTGAGGTGTGACTGCATATAAATCAAAGGAAGGCAACACATCATGTTTGCCCCATGATGCATGAGCCCCATTAAAGTAAATGGAGATTGTGTAGCCAAATGCATTGCACTCATGCAACAAACTAGAACTCCATTGGTGCGCCAGTGGATATTAATGTACAGTACTCATGGAGTTTTCTCCTGTATTGTAAATAATAGAGGGGCTTTTGCTGGTGGGAGTTCCATTTGTGTATGAGAGCTCTTGCATCCATAAGAAATTACCTGTAATGGAAGGATAGCTTTATTCTACAAAGTTATGTATAAACTAAGTTAAAGAAGACTGGTAAGTTCTGTTGATTGAAATAATCGAATCAACTATGTGTGAGCAACTGATGAACATTAAAATCACTTTTTAAATACAGTATGTAACTCTTCCTGGTACTGTGACATGCAGTTAATGCATACTTTTATGCATATTCCTATATAAAATTATTCCTAATTAATATGAGAAGGACATGACTCTATGGAAGATCTGTACATAACTGGTCATTACGCAGTATTTATTTTAAAAATTGATTGTATTTTTTTTAACATTCACACGTCTGCGACTCTTCTTATACTTTAGTCATGTAAATAGCACTCTTCCAGTGACCACAGCTGTCTTGTACATAGTCTGTTTTAAAAGTAAAAAGAACTGAAGTTGGGAGAGAAAGAGGCAAATTAGGCCTATTACCGAACACCAACCAATGTAAATTGAATTCATTATGGTGATGGTTATTTATTTAACACTTTAAATAAAACATTTTCTTTACAGAATTTGTAAGTGATTCTTTCTCTCATATTTAATTGAAGCAAAACATACGTGTCTCCCAACAAGAGTCTGGTGTTCTCCTTAAAGGAGAAACCCACAACCCAGACCCTTGGGTAAACTTGAAGGAAAATCCACCTGGTTATCATCCTTATTATTCAAGCCTCTGGCCATGTTTTCCACACTAGAACTACTGAGAAGTACCCACTGAAATGAGTAAGAGCGTATATGTGCTCTTACACAATTCTTTGTATTATAATAGCTTTTGTTTAACAAAAAAGCTGTTTTTTGTTCTGTATAGCTTTCAAAAATTGTTCAAGTCGTTAGTCTTGTAGCATACATTGTTGCAGTTACATGTGATGGCTTATAACATATCGGTATAACAGCAAATGCTTCATCTAGGCAGTGCAATGCTCAGTTTAGTTTATTACTGTTTTTAGAATATGTTGTCTCATTTTAACTCTTCCTGCTGTTTTTCAAAATGCTGTATTTAACTATTTCCCCATTTATCTATGATACCAGGCATACAATGAACAGATTTAGAGCAAAGTGTTTGTGGATATGTTAAGCAACCTCCTGCCCCTATCAGATTAGCACGATTAGCCTTGTGACGACTATTTTATATTCCACAGAACATTGGGAAAATTCCAGAACTCTGTACAGTATTTGGTAACATCTGCATCAATGAAATATAGCTCTTAACCCCCCCTCTCTCTGACTCTCTCTCTCTCTCTCTCTCTCTCTCTCTTTCTCTGTACTATGGGAGTTGTACAAAATATCTGGAAGGCTGTGCATTCCCTACTGCTTTCAAGCATCATCTTAGGGAAGCCAATCTATCATTCCTAATGTTAAAATGCTTCACAAAGTCAATAGACCAGTGAGATCAATACCTAAAGAATGCTTTTGCTTGGTGGCTCACAACAGACTCTTCTGGAAATGGTTCTCTCCAGTGCCTGGGAAGCAGTCCAAGATCCCCTGGAATGGTCAGGGCCACAATATAAGTACCTCAACAATTGTTGCAAGATACTTTGCAGCAGTGTTTCCTGTCTGAGGGTCATGACCCCAAGGGGGGGTCACAAAGTGCTTCTGAGGAGTCATGGGTCACCTTATATGTTTTGTAGCCCTTGTTAAATGATTTCTTCCTTGATCTTTTAGAACAGGATATTAAAGTTATTTTGTATGTGTAGGAATGAGAAAAAGGCCCTTTCAAGGAGAAAGAAAGCTCTGCTTTCTGGGACGGGATGACTTGATCCCATTAAAATGCCTTTGTAGCCAAGTGTGACAGGGGAGGGGCATTACTGGGGTTACTTGGCTATTTTAATAGGGTGTTGCAACTCAACAAAGGTTGAGAACCACTGTTTTGCAGGATAGGGGGCACAGATTAGTACTCAGCATTGTCATCAGTGAGTTCATTGTTGGATATATTCTTAGGACAAGAATGGACATCTTAAGAACAGCACTATTCCCAAGGAATCAGAATTTACAGGTAAGAAACATCTATTTATAAAGCTGTTTCATTGCTACTCAATAAAATCTCAAAGGGAAATGTAACATTCCAAAATAACTTAACAGTTGATTTTGGTCTACTTTAAGGCTTACTGCAAGGGGTGATAAGGCAAGATTTTAATTATTTTAAATTACATTTCTGCAAACATGGAACTCTTTACTGTTTGGTAAATGAATATCAGTTAAAATGACCCTTTATATTCCTGCAGTACAGAACAGAATTGGCTTAATATTATATTTTTCCTGTTGATTATTTTGGTAACTTTCTATTTTTAGTTCTTTGGTGAATACACATTTTTGTAGTTGAATTTAGGGTTGATGAACTCTATGAATAAAAAGAACAGACAGAGGAGTTCTGACATGGCCTCATGAAGCTTCTTACTTCATTTTACTTCTGCTGCATCATTTGTCAATTTTAATGCCTATATGTCACCCAGTAAAAATAAAGACATGAACAAGAAAGATTTTGCTTAAATATATTAGACTTATACATATTTCACAAAGGAATAAGTCAATATTTTAGCATAGAATATTTGTTTATTTTATACCTCCCTATGTTCAGCCAAAAGTAATCACTATTCCAATAGAGGTTTGAGGGTGTATGTGTGAGAAAGAGAGGGAGAATATTGACCTTACAGCAAAATTTGCTATTCTGTTCATTTCGGGAGAATGAGAATTATGCTCACTTGAATGTCTGCTTCTGGAAGTAAGTACAAAGAAGGTCCACATGCCTAGAATACTTTTGAAACAAGGCTAAAAAATTTTGCTAGAATGTTTTTATTGTGGATGGGTAAGAGATTGAGTTGGTGTCATTAACCTCAGCTGTGGCGATGGCAGCAAAGTACTGCCCTTCTGTGAGTTTCCATCTTTGCAACCCATTGGTTGCTGTACCACTCCCTTCCTCCTTTTCTTTATCTATTTTCTCCTTCCTCCTTTCTTTCCAAATTCCTCCTGTCTTTTTTTATTCCCACCCCCATCCACACATTCACCTCCTCTCTGGAAGTTTCACCTGCTATTTCTATACTCTTGACCTCCTGGGTGCTCTTCCATCCATTTTTCTCATGTCAAATTCCATTTTCATTTCCTTCCTCTTTGCTGCTTCCTCCCATCTTTGTTCTTTTTAATGGATAAAATAAGACAAACTACAGCAAATCCATTGACTGTATAGATCATGAGAAGCCTTGGATCGTTCTCAATTAGATTGTCTTGATGCACAACCTGCGTTATTGATATGAAGCTATCCTTAGGACAGACTATAGAGTGACAGAAGGGCTTCCGTAGGCTTAGGCAAAGGTGTCAGACAAAGGTGCATTTTATCTCCTTATCTGTTGAATCTCTGTGCAGAAGATGTCATATAGGAAGCTGGACTATCCTGAGTTGAAGAACAGTGAATATTGATAGACAAAATGCAACAATGACTTGAAATGACTTACTGAACGTGAAAGAAGAAAGTGATGTAGCAGGACTGCAGTTAGAGATTAAGGAGACAAAAGTCATGACTAGGGAACTGTACAACTTTAATGTTAACAATGAAGAAATTTAAAATGTTAAACATTTTCTGTTCCTTTTTTAAAATCAAAAATCCAAACAGAGATTTCAGCCAAGAAATCAGGAGAAGACTGAGACTCGGAAGGGCAGCAATGCAGAAACAAAAAAGATAATCAAGTGTAAGGATGTGTCACTGAAAACCAAGACTGGGATCACCCATACTCTTGTCTCTCTCATCACCATGTATGGATGTGAAAGCTGTACAATAAAGACAGCTAACAGGGTGGGAGGGAAAATGATTTCCTTGAAATGTAGTGGAACCAAACTGCAGACAACCTGGACCACCAGAAAAATAAACAAGTGTGATCCTGGATCACAGCTGCTCTGTTTAGAATCGCCTTAAATAGAAACCAGTTCAGGCTACTGATCACCAACCTTCTACAAGGACATAATACTTGAAGGAGGAGGAGGAGGAGGTCCTAAATCAAAGAAATTCTGAACTATCTCTGTAGAGAAGATGCAAAATTTCTGAAAACGGGAAACAACAGAAAAATGCCAACCCTTTCCCCAAGTTTTCCTGTTTTTCTCTGAAGCTTCTCCCCACCCCCATGGCTTCAACATTTCCAGAAATTTTATGTCTCTAACCTGGAGGCAAAAAATATTGAAACTTAGGCTGTTCTACTTTGGGCACATCTTGAGAAGGCAAGATTGTCTGGAAATGATAACAATGTTGTGAAAGGTGGAAGGCAGCAGGAAAAGAAGAAGACCAAATACCACAATGTATTGAGTCCCTGAAAAAACTACAACCTTGCATTTAGAGGGGCTAAGCAGGGCTCTGAATCAGACTTTAATTGAGGTATGCAAAGTTTATTCCCTCCTAATATTCAAGAAATTAGTGAAGACTTATACAAAGCTGTCCTCAATAACTGGTCCCCTAGGTCAGTGATGGCAAACCTTCAGCACTCCAGATGTTTTGGACCACAACTCCCATAGTCCTTTGTCATTGGCAATACAGGGTTGGAATTCTGGGAGTTGTGGTCCAAAACATCTAGAGTGCTGAAGGTTTGCCACCACTGCCCTAGGTGATGTTAATATTAATTTTTGTGTGTGTTTCTTTTGCTTTTTGTATTAATTTTGTATCTAGATCAGTGAACCGCCATATTGATTCTGTGAAGATTCTCAGTCATCCAGGTTCTTTGTCCAGTAGCCATGACTCAACTCCCCGCCATATTGATTGTATTGTTATAAGCAAAGAGAACTGTTTCCTCTAAAGCGATGATACCTGCCTGCCTACCTGCCTACTTACCTACCTACTTGCCTATCTACCTACCTACCTATCTACCTACCTACCTACCTACCTACAGAGGCAAGATGACAACACATAACAACTGTTCTTTCAGAAATACACTTAAAATGCTGGCAAATGGTTGAAAATATGAAACTAAGCAATTCTGCCACCTAGAGTTTGGAAGAAGCTCCACCTTTACTTTGGCATACAAAAAATGCTTAAAACAGCCAGTGGTTGAATGTGCATGTGGACTGATGAAAGGGCTTGCCACTGAAGACTTGGCCTCTGGAGAAAGGTTTAGAGGACTACTTGCTCCATCCCATTGAAATGGCTCTTGTAGTGGGCAGGAGCTTGTTTTTAACAGTAATGAATACTTTATAAGAGTTCCTTAAAGGCTGTGTCCCTTGCATGTCACAGTTAATGCTTCTTGTAATGGATCAAATATAATAAATACAGAAAGCTTTCAGGTTTTTAAGAATGACTCTAGCAATTAGGCCATTGTTGAACTCATTTTGGCTCCTGCCATACCTCACCATGGGGAGAAAGTCAGGGCAAAGTTAAGGGGAGAAAGAGAGTGAGTGATTTTTAAAAATAATGAATAAATTTAAAAATCCTGCCCAGATTCTGTGGATATGCTAATCATTCCCAATTAAAGCCAACTCTAGTACTCCTGGTTTTTTACTGGCCCTCTTTACTGATCCATGTGAATGCCTTGTGAAGGTGGCCAGGAAAAAAAGTTGTTGTAGTTGACAAAGACTGTCGTTCTCCAGTCCTAAATGAGGTGTCAACACCCATTTTTGTCTATAGCAAACATAGGCACACAAGGTACTATGTGCACACAAACCGCTAGGACTCCACATTCTGCAGCACGTGCCATGTCACCCACGGCACTCAAATGGTGAGACCTAGTTTCTGTGATGATAAAATAGTTTAGTATAGTTATATTTTCTCAGATCTGGCAAAAGAATTCTGAAAGTTTTAATCCAGGAAATAGTACTTCCAATCACTGCTTTTAACGAGAGAAACCAACACCCTACTAGCTGTTAAAATCTATGAGGGCTCCAGAATAAGTCCTAAAAATACTAAATGAATTCTGGGTGTAGCCCAATGATGTTCTAGGGCAGTGATGGCGAACCTATGGCACAGGTGCCAAAGGTGGCACTCGGAGCCCTTTTTGTGGGTACCCGACATCACCCCTTCATAACCACCTGTATACAGGTTAAATTACTGTATTGGCACTTTGCAAAAAAATTAGTGGGTTTTGAATCGCAGTTTGGGCACTCGGTCTCTAAAAGGTTTCACCATCACTGTTCTAGGGCTTTACACTAGTGCAGACAAATTGTGACTTTCTCAATATCATTTGGCATCAACTCCCGTCAAACTCAAGAATGAAAAATGATCAGGGTAGTGGCCCAGAAATGTATGGAAGACGATAGGTTCTGCAACCTGGAGCCCTCCATTTTTTGCATGATTGCTGCCATCACGATAGCCAGAACAGCCATTTTGCAGTCCAACACACAACGAGGCCACAAGGGAGGAAAGAGAAGATGGAGAAGCCATGCTGGCAATGAAACCAGCTTCCGGGATTTTGGGATACAAAAGGAACAGTAATCCTGCAAAACCAGCATGCAGAAGTACACAAGGAGGCAACAAATGAGGGAAATAAAAAGGAACACAAACTCTGGCAAAAGAAATGTAAGAAGATGATAAGGGAGGCAAAGAAAGATTTTGAGGAACGCATGGCTAGCAATATAAAGGGTAATAATAAAAGCTTCTTTAAATATGTTAGAAGTAGAAAACCTGCCAGAGAACCAGTTGGCCCTCTGGATGGTGAGGGAGGAAAAGGGGAGGTTAAGGAGGACTTGGACATTGCAGAGAAATTGAATGAGTTATTTGTGTCTGTCTTCACGACAGAAGACCTTGAGCAGATTCCGCTGCCTGAACGGCCCCTCTTGACTAAAGAATTAAATCAAATACAGGTTAAAAGAGAGGAGGTTTTAGGACTAATCGATAAATTGAGGATTAACAAGTCACCGGGCCCAGATGGCATCCACCCAAGGGTTATTAGGGAACTGAGAAATGAAATTGCAGATCTCTTAATGGTTATATGCAACTTGTCTCTTAAAACGGCCACAGTGCAGGAGGACTGGAGGATGGCAGATGTCACACCAATTTTTAAAAAAGGAAGGAGGGGGGACCCAGGAAACTACAGGCCAGTTAGCCTTACATCTGTCCCAGGGAAGATGGTGGAAAGCCTCATCCAAGAGAAAATCTTAAAACACATAAAAGAACAAACCTGGCTGAAAGAAAATCAGCATGGCTTCTGTAAGGGTAAGTATTGTCTGACAAACCTTTTAGAATTTTTTGAAAAGGTCAACAGACACGTGGATTTGGGTGAACCGGTGGATATAGTCTATCTGGATTTTCAAAAGGCTTTTGACAGAGTCCCTCACCAAAGGCTGCTGAGAAAATTGCACCGTCAGGGGATAAGAGGGCAGGTCCTCTTATGGACTGAGAACTGGTTGAGATCCTGGAAACAAAGAGTAGGTGTCAATGGGAAATTTTCACAATGGAGAGAAGTGAGAAGCAGTGTGCCCCAGGGATCTGTCCTGGGACCGGTGCTTTTCAATCTGTTCATAAATGACCTGGAGACAGGGATAAACAGTGAAGTGGCCAAGTTTGCAGATGACACAAAACTTTTCCGTGTGGTGAAAAGCAGAGAAGATTGTGAAGAGCTCCAGAAGGATCTCTCCAAACTGGGGGAATGGGCTGAGAAATGGCAAATGTGTTTTAATGTAACCAAATGTAAAGTAATGCATATTGGGGCAAAAAATCCAAACTTCATCTATCAACTCATGGGCTCTGAGTTATCCCTGACGGATCAGGAAAGACATCTCGGTGTGTTGTTGGACAGCTCCATGAAGGTGTCTCCCCAGTGTGTGGCAGCAGTGAAGAAGGCCAATTCCATGCTAAGGATTATCAAAAAGGGGATTGAAAATAAAACAGCGAACATTATAATGCCATTATACAAAACAATAGTAAGGCCGCACCTGGAGTATTGTGTACAATTCTGGTCACCGCATCTCAAGAAAGACATAGTAGAACTGGAAAAGGTGCAGAAGAGAGCGACTAAAATGATTACTGGGCTGGGGCACCTCCCTTATGAAGAAAGGCTAAAACATTTGGGCCTCTTTCGTCTGGAAAAAGGCGCTTGAGGGGAGATATGATTGAGACATACAAAATAATGCAGGTTATGAGTAAAGTGGATAGAGGGAAGCTCTTCTCTCTCTCCCAAAATACCAGAACTAGGGGACATACACTCAAATTGAGGGCTGGGAGAGTAAGAACTGACAAAAGAAAATATTTTTTCACCCAGCGCGTTGTAAGTCTGTGGAACTCCCTGCCACAGGATGTGGTGATGGCATCTGGCCTGGATGCCTTCAAAAGGGGATTGGACAGATTCCTGGAGGAAAAGTCCATCACAGGTTACAAACCATGATGGAGAAACCAGGGTACTTCAAGGGCCAGATGCAGGGGAGTGGTATCAGGAGACAGATATCTAGTCTCATGCGCTCCCAGACGCATCTGGTGGGGCCACTGTGAGATACAGGAAGCTGGACTAGATGGCCCTTTGGCCTGATCCAGCATGGCTCTTCTTATGTTCTTATGTTCTAACAGCCAATTTATGTGTCAGATCCATACAGCTGAGGAGTGAGACAAGGGGAAATGGCAGAGGTGGCTATTATGCATCTTGTAGTACAACCAGATTTCATCAGCTAATGGGAGCTGCTACTAGTAGCCAAGTTATAATATACAGCTCTCCAGCAATCCAATTTATTGCATTTCCTACAAGCAGCAAATGGAGAGGACCTGGATGCCTTCTACATGGGCTCCCTGCCATTAGTGTAGTACATTAAATTAAAAAAAAAACACCCAGAAATAATAATCATGATAAGCAGCAGGCAAACAAGAAAGACACAATTGAATGCATGACCTGTTGCCAGACAGTTCTTGTCCAGGTTGCACAAGACAGTTTTGCTGGCATACAGAAACATAAGTGACACGTGCTACATAAAAATCAGCAGCTCTTGGTCTTTGACCAAAGCAATTAGGCTTCTTGCTTCTTGCGCACAATGTCAACGTTGCGGTCCTTCCACATGCTTTTGCGTAGCTTGATGGGCCGACTGCCTACGTACTTTCCGTTTATTTCCTGCATGGCTCAGACGTAGTCATTTGGGTCCTTGAAGCTGACGAAGCTGTAGCCTTTCGTCTTGCCCGTCCGCTTGTCCCAAATCACCTTGGCCTTTAGAAAGGAGGGGTACCGGCGGAAGGCACGTGGAAGGATGTCATCATTGACCTCATTCCCCACGTCTCCGCAGAAGATCCGGAAGTCATCAGGACTGTTTGCTGTCATCTTGCCCTCCCCTCTATACAAACACCTGGGCAGAAGAGATGCAGTTGATGTTATGTTTTGGATTTGTATAAACCTTGTAAACCCCCCAGAGTAGCCTTTGTTGCTAGATGGGCAGTATATAAATCAATAAAATAAAATAAAATAAAATAAAATAAAATAAATATATAAATACCTGCATTTTCCACAAATTGGGATAATAGTTCAGCAGCTTCTAAAGCTTTTTAAATATTTGGAATTTGTGCACTTAGCAACCCACTGGAGAGCAATTTCGGATTTTCTCTGGTTTAAGAGTACTCCAAAGTAGTTTACCATTCCCTTCCTCTGGAGTGACCCTGGGACTGTGCAGTTTGCCCAGGGACACACAGGCTGGCTCTTCTGGGGTGCACAGTGTGGAAATGAACTCTCAATATATGACTAACTTACCAAGCTACCCAGCCTGCTTAGACTGTTTATATATTTGTTGTCTAAATGTTTCAGTCCATGTGTCTTAGAAAGAATGCAATCCATTAAAATTCACACAAAACTATGTCTGTTAGTCTTAAAAGTGTCACATATTTCTGATTCAATTTTATTTTTGTTACTGGGAAAAGATGACTCGTGTCTGACAGGACATTGTATGATAACAAACATGTGTCTTTGTGTGTCTCCATCCTGCCCTGTCTAGCAAATCATTCAGTGAATTTTTTTTCCAGCCACTGCTTTGTCTAAAAAAGAGCTTGGTGCATTACTGAAGCATCTCTCCCCTCCCTGTCAAACCTGTGGGGTAATATCCGTCATCTGCATTTGCTCCAATGCTCTGAAAACATCACTTAAAGCACTTTTGCTCATTTAGAACCACTCACGCTATAAAAAGTGCTTCCATAAACATTTTATAACCCACAGTCAGTGCTGTGTCAATTCCTGCTGAGCTGAAGGTAATGTAGTGGTGATGTGAAAAGCTGGTTGACTCTTTCAAAGCCAATTCCAGCGCAGAGAGCACTGAGCAGCAAGAAAGAGCCAGGGATTTTCGGGTAGCTGTGTAGTACCCTTGCTTAGTTTGTCCTTCAGCAAACTGCCAAGGACTGATAAGAAAGGAAGAAGGAACATTTGACAGGCTGGTGGGCTGACAGTAGTCAGCAACTTCTAGATGATGGACCAAATCAGCCCATTTGTCTTTCTCATGGTGAAATAGTTCTTTAGTCCCACTCAACATATGAATAGCTATATTTAGCTAGAACAGTCATAAGCTGCCCTGCATGGGTTTCCTGCTTTCTCTTTCCCTCTGCTTTATTCTTCCTTTTTTAAAAAGTAGGCAGTATGTCTTAAATTAAAAGAACATAGAATCAAGATTAGGTTATCCTATCCCCTTTACTAATTTTAGCAACTGAAGTTATTTCAAAATCTTTGGTTATGCATTTAAAACAATTGCCAATAGCTGCTAATTTGCAATCTGACATAAAAAACACAGTGGTTTTGCAAACTTGTCATCTCAGCCATAAACTTTGGGGACTCCACTCCTACTGTTTTATCTTGACCATATTATCTGCTCTACCACTGCACCAGTGATACTGAGAAAAAAGAAGTATAACTATACCATACCATACCATACCATACCATACCATACCATACCATACCATACCATACCATACCATACCATACCATACCATACCATGCTGAAAGCCAGTGAAGTCCAGTTGATACATTGTTGGTCTAGGACAGTGGTTCTCAACCTGTGGGTCCCCAGATGTTCCTGGACTGCAACTCCCAGAAATCCTGGCCAGCTCAGCTAGTGATGAAGACTTCTGGGAGTTGCAGTCCAGGAACATCTGGGGATCCACAGGTTGAGAACCACTGGTCTAGGACACAGGAGATATGTGTCCATCTGCCACAGAAACTCACTAGGTGGGTGCACTGCTGAAATGACTTAATCCTGCCTCTTTTGAAAAATTCAGCAAGGTCAAAGTGGTAAGAATCATCTCATCAAGGATAGTGCAGCATCTAAACATGAAAAGGATATAGACAAATATGTAGGTCACCTGGTATCTATATCTGTCTATAGTGGTATCTATATCTGATGAAGTTGATGTGTCCATGAAACTCACATTAAAATATAGCCATCTTCAACGTGCCACATTTTTGTATCTTGTGTTTTTTTATTCTTTTTCATTTTTTATTTTTGCTGAAATGCTGATGCGTAGTGTTGCCTAGATGCCCTAAGCACATCCGATCTCGCTTGATTTCGGAAACTAAGCAGGGTCGGCCCTGGTTAGTACTTGGATGGGCGACCACCAGGGAATACCAGGTGCTGTAGGCACCTGGAGTAGGAACTGGCAAGCCACTCCATTACTCCTGCCAAAGAAAACTCCATGGACATGGAGTCACATAGAGTCGGTCATGACTGTAACGACACAACACACAACACAGTGTTGTAATAGCATGCAAGCTAGAGAATACTGTAGATCAGCTCTGCACCAAGGCATTTTCACAAAGCTGCACTATCTCTAATTGGTAGAACAAGATCCATTGGTCTTCAGTGCAGTGTTCGCAGGGAACCTCGAGTTATACATGTGTTTTCCTATAGTACTTTCTTTCCAACATGGGACACTTTGTCTAACCCAGAGAGGAAGCACAACATTAATAGTCTTCTTTATTCACAGGCTATACGCTGATGTTCTGCAGAAGGCATGAGACAGGGAGCTGGCTCTTCCACCATAACTTCCCTGCTCTGGATGTGTTCATCTGTTCACCTTAAATATATTCTGTCAAATGAAATTCCAGAAGACCAGATGCCTTGAAATGAGAACTAATATAAGTTGGGTAGTATTATTTATTTATTTATTTTTGAGTATTTTTACCCCGCCTTTCTCCTTGGAAAAGGACCCAAGGCAGCTTACAGTAAGGAGAGACTATACAGTCCATTACAATTAAGCAATTGAGGTGCATCTTACAGCAATGTAAGGCAACATTAAAGCTAACAATTGGTAACATAGTGATAAAGCAATCACACGAGAGATATAAACACAAAGTTATAAGTGGTTATAAACACAAAGTATGGATAACCATGTATGGTAGATTCATAAAAAGGGACAGTAGGGAAAGCTCGCCTGAAGAGCTCACCTTTACCTGTTTCCAGAAAGACAGCAGAAATGGGGCAGCCCTGGCTTCTAGTGAGAGGGAGTTCCAGAGTCTAGGAGCATCAGCCGAGAAGGCCCTTTTATGTGTTCCCACCAGACGTACCTGTGAGGGTGGTGGGATGGAGAGAAAGGCCTCTCCTGATGACCTTAGCACCCAAGTCAGTTCATACTGTGAGATTTGATCTTGGTCTTGGCTGTTTTCTTCACAATGTGTTCCACAGGCTCCGATCTATGTGTGATTAAGTTGCTTGGGTTTTTTTCTTTGCCCTTGGAGAGGGAGGCATTTTGCATCAGAGGAGCAATTCTTACCTCTACCAATCCTGTTGTTCTGCAAAGCCAAAACAAAACTCTGACCATGCTTGCCTACTTGCTTGCTTTCAGTGCTGCTATCTAACAGTGCCTCTAAATCCCACAGGCAGGCAGCCTCTTAACACGTGCACAACCTGACTATGTCTGTAGTTGTTTGCAGCAGTCACATTCCTAAGCACATGAGAAAAAGCTACTGCATGATGCCACTCCCAGGATCAGGGCTTCAGATTGGCCTCTTTCTCTCTTTGCCTGCAACAGACAAGGAAGGAAGGAAGGAAGGGCACGCCAGGCAAAAAAGCAGCTAGTTGATGTATTTGGAATAGCCAGCTGTATAGGATTTGGTGAAAAAAGCAAGGTGGATTGGACACTGATGTCGTTTCCAGCAACCTTATGTTCCTTGCCTATTTTAGACACTGGCCAGACCATTTATTTACTTTATTTCTGTTCCACCTTTTTCCCAATGTAGGGATTCAAAGCAGTTTCTGTATCACATTACTGCTTCTATGAATGCTTTGTGTCTTCGGGTCTCAAAGAACATTAATGTGAGCTACAAAGCCCACTGTTAGGCCTAAAACAAACAGGATGCAGGGAAGCACACACAGAGAGATGCTTAACACTCTGCTTCCCAAACAGTTCACTGCTGTCTTTTCTAAGCCCATGTCTCTTTCACTCACGATGCCATCTTGCTGCACTCACAGTTACTACAGGAGATTCCTGTTTTTCATCTTCATCACTTTCTCTCTCCTTTCTCTCTCCAGTCATATATCATAATCATCCTTGCCTATGATCTTTGCTCACCCAGATTGCCTGCCTTCAGACCTGCTCCCTTATTCTGCCAATAATGCTTGCCCTTGCAGCATTCACGACTTGTGAATGGAACAAGTCATCTGCCTCAAATCGCGTGGTGGTGGTGGTGGGGTCAGGAGACACCACTCTTGCCCAGGACATAAGGTATCCATGCTTACTGTCCCTTTCTGTTACAAGTTACTCAAAGATCCCCAAGTTTTCTTCCAATTCACTCTGACGGTTACTTCACGTCCATTCTCATCCCGGGAGGAATTTCGTTGTGTGTTGATGTCGGTCGCGGTCACATGGTCTTCTTCCGGTTCTGTCCCTGTTCCCGTGTACGCACAGGCATGATGGATGATACCAGCATGACTGTTACCGCACGTCCTCATTCCGTGATGAGATGTGAAATCCCATGCCTTTGTTCTCTGTTTTCCCCCCCGAAGCCTTGCCTTCAATGCGTTACGGAGCTAAGTTTGAGGCATTTGTCTTTTAATCTCTCTGCACTGTGTTGCTGACTCCATGGCACCTTGCACTTCTGCCACTAGATGGAGAATGGCATGTTGCATGATGAGCCTTACCCGCATGGGCACTCATCTCGGAACAAGAAGCATAATGAGCAGATTCCCAAGGCCCGGGAGGGGAATCTCTCATCCCGCTTAAATCACAGTTCAGGGGGTGTGGCCTGGACAAACTCCCCTCATCCCTCAATGGACGTGTGGTTAGATTACTTCGTACCAGTCCCAAGCGGGACCGCGAACAGCAATGAGATGGACATGAAGTATCAGCCATAGTTTCTGAAGTGAGGATCAGGGTAACGCAAATGCCTACTTCAATGGTCAGATCTGCCAAAGAGGAATTGCTTTTTCAAGTGAAATAACCACAGAAAGCTTTCTTTTTGTTGAGCAGTTTGCTTCTAGAAAAGATCAGATGTATAAGGGAATTGTGGTTAATCTCCATTGATACTTGTGGGTCAGAGGGCAAAGATGTTTATGGTAGGCACCTTACGGTCTTGGCTAGGAAGCGGGATTGTGACAGATCAAACAACAGAAAAGGAATCTTGAAACTCATCTTTCTCTGAAATAGCACAAGAATCCTCAAAGAAAGAAAGAAATTAGCCCAAGACAACACTCAGACTTCTGAAGAAGTGTGGGATTTCATGCAACAAGACCAAAGCACTCTTTCAAAGCAGTATTTTTCCGTTCTAGAAATGAAACCTTTGGGACACTAAGAAAAATTAAAACATGATTGTATACTTAAAGTTTATGGGGAAGTGATTCATCCAACAACACAAAAGCAGTTGCTTAAACATTCTTCAGCACAAGCACAGGGGTCCATTAAAAAGAAAGGTGTTTCTTTTCTTTAAAAACTGAGAAAGGGGGGTGGAAATAAAGGAATAAAAACTTTTTAAAAATAGGGTGGTGACAATTCGCTGACAAGAGTTTGGTAAGGTTGGACATTAGGCATGTGAATGTGAACCAAAATTTAGGTTTGGAATGCGGATTTGGAAATTGGAATTCTAGCTGATGAGATTTGGAATTCAAAATTTTAAAAATTTGAAATCTCTAGATATCTGGAATTCCATTATAGTAAATAAGAATGCTGTGTAATCATTATTTCCCCTTCACAAAAAGTACAAACAAGCAAAACATTTTAAAAGAATTTCCCTGTGGCATCTTGCCAGTGAGTGTACCAAATAACCAGTGTGCACACCAATAGTGCATTAGGGGTGCTTTAGGACATGGTTGTCATGTCCTAATGACAGGGCATTAGGAGACGGTTGTAAGGGGCATAGAGATTGAACTCTGAACAGTAGGAAGGCCATCAGGAAATGCTTACTCATGTTAACTGGTAACTCATGACTTCCAAGCCATGCATGGAAGGAATGTATTAAGGAAGCTTTATACTTCTAGTGCCCAGAAAAAGAAATGCTTAAGGATTTAAGCAAAAGGAATTCTCCAGAATCACATGTACTGTGCAACAAAGCTGCCTGATTCAGTAAGTTTCCCCCTCCTGTTCTCTCTCTCTCTCTCTCTCTTGGCCAGAAAAGACAAATCAGCAATAGCTGTCAGAACTGAAAAAGCTGTTTGGTTTTTAAAAAGCAAGGGGGGGATGTCAAAAGCAGTAGAGATGGGCACAAAACAAAAAACACAATGCTGTTTCATCATTTTGTATTCGTTATGTAACAAAACGGTAGGATGCGTTTTCTTATGAAATGAAACAGAACACAATTCTTCCCCTCTAGGAAAGAAATGATTCGTCCTAGAGGAACCAAAATGGCAGGGGAGCTTCTTTGGATTGTTCCCTATAAGGCCTCGAAATGTGGAGAGGTTTGGGGTTCAGGGGGCTGAGTTATTAAACTCAAAAGGAGTCCCCCCCTAGGAAAAATAACATCTAATTGAGTTGGAAGCTGATAAGAGCCCCCCCCCCGACTCACTGTATCTCAAGAAGAAAAGCCCAGGATGTGATATGTGACTTCACTATGTTGGGCATGAGCTTGAAAAAGAGACAAAAGCATATTTGACAAAAATCCCCTTGAAGAATGCTCAAAGTTTTAACAAGGATGAGCATATTGTGCCCATTTCCTTGACATCAAAATGGAAGTATCTTAACATTTTGATCCAGAAACAAAAACTGACTCTAAACCTTGAGGGGAAAAGGTGGTAACACCAGATCACAGCAAGACTAGGACACAATGTGAGCCATTGGGTAGCTTAATTCCTGGAATGGTGCAAAATGACTTTTGATTAAAGATCCCAGGGTGTGTCATTCAGATGTATCGCAATACATGCACATGTATTGACATGCTAAGAGGATGAAGTTACCCGGACTAATGGCCTTTTCTGTTTGTTTTTAGACTTTTGCAAAGAACTTAGGTTATATTGTATGGAGGTCTTGGACTGGAACATGTATGCTATAGAAAAATCATGACAGCCATGATTGCTTAAAATGCTAGCCCCCAGCGAATATTTTTAGGTACGTACTCTGTGATCATACACTCTCCAAATATTAGAATGACTGAACAATTGAGTAACATCTTCACATTTCAATGAAAAACAGTTGGGAAAATGTTCTTACGGTATGACTCAACATTCAGCTTTGTGCAGACTGGCAAACGGACCATGTTCTACTTCTCAGGCAGTCGCTTGACCTTAATTAACTCTAGCATTTGTTCTGAAAACAGACTGTGCAAAACTCAGTTTGGTTCAAAGGAATTACAAGAAACAGACGCCTGCACATAATTCCTGAAAGATGAAGACTGCTTAGACTCCTGTCAACACCCAAGCCCGCTCAATACTTTCAAGTGTTTGTGTCTACATGCATATGCACTAGTGCATATACAGTATTTAATCATTTAATTTATCCTCTGCCATATTGAAATGTCATTCCCTAGAGACCGAGTCACTGTCAAAGTCGACATAGTTAGAGGAACAAGTGTTTGCTTAGGACTCCCATTCCCACTCAGTGCTGAAACTCCCTGGGTGTCCTTGGACTAGTGACATTCTCTAAACCTGACCTACATCGTAGAGTCGTCATGAAGGGAAATGCAACAAATAAATAGATCAGTGTTCTGAAGTGTCGGCTGTTGAGCTAAACAGGATTGTACTAATCAGATAGAGGTTAGTAGAGGCTCTTTATTGCTTTGATTTTCTTTTAAAATTTAATTTGAAGCAGCCTTGGTTATGGTTTAAGTTACACATGGTTTTCTTTATTATTATATTGTATAATTTATATCAGATATAATGCCATATATTTCTTTGCCTAAGCTCAGTGCTTCTATGAAACTTTTGTTTTCACCCTTCATGCCAAATATAAGCAGATTTCAGTCTTCTGAAATCCAGTTTTTACTACAGTTAGGTTGGCTGTAATTTGGATGTCACTTCCACTTGAGTTCTCACTCAACTTGGGAAGGTTCTTCAATGAGGAGCTTAAATTGTGAACAGGGTTGATACTGTTGACCTGCCAAATCTATTCTTCAGACACCCGAGCGTAAAGCTTCTCAGGTCTTTTAAGCTAAGGTCAGCATTTTGAATTAAGCCCAAGAGCAAACAGGCAACCAATAAAAATATTTTAGCTGCAGTGATGTAACCATGGCCATCAGTCCCAGTCACCGTTCTGGAACCCATTGTAGTTTCTTAAATGTTTCTAAAAGTATCTCGTAGGTATCACATGAATCAAGAGCATGATAGCATATGGATAACCGTAGCCAGGGTATCTCTGTCTAACAAAGGGGGTACAAATATGACATCACTGCTAGAACTAACCACTGCCCAAACTGAAGTCATGGTCCTTGACTCCATCTAAAACAGCTCTGGTGTGTTTAATTATAGTACATCTTAGCACTTCTCTAACATTGGAGCTAGTCATCAAAACCAGTAACCACTGGTTGCATTATCTTCCATGATGATAATGCATATAGTATAGTAGACAGTGGGATCATAGAATCATAGGATCATAGAGTTGGAAGAGACCATAAGGGCCATCTAGTCCAACCCCTGCCATGCAGGAAGCCCCATCACAGGACTCCCGACAGATGCGCTTCCAGCCTCTGCTTAAAAAGCCTCCAAAGAAGGAGACTCCACCATCTTCCATGGCAGCATGGACTAAGGACTCACAGGACTTGAATCTCCCCTTGGCCATGGAAACTCACTAGGGGAGTGGGACTGTTAAAACCATTTGTCTCACCTTGGAAGCCTTATTAGGGTCGCTGTAAGTTGGTTCCTACTGGACAGCACAGAACATGCATGAAGTAAAGTGAAAAAATGTGAATAGCTGGGAAAGCACCTGATAAGGGACAGTGCTGCAAAAATAGATAGAAATGATGGATAATAAACACTGAAAACTTAAAGATCTGTGGAATTGTAGAAAAAGCTGAAGTTGCCTATATATTACTATATATTATGCTATAGTACTCAGAATATATTTTTTTGCATTATTAGTAGGAACTAATTCAAAATCTCTTTATGTAGTGAATGTTTATTGTAATAAACTAGCACATTACAAAAGAGAAATGTGTAGACAGACCACTTTGTTTGTCTTTTTAATAGCATTTCAAAAGAGCAAGCACTGAAAACTCTCAGGCAATACCCTGATTTTAAAGTAGAAAAAAATCACATATTCTTGACTGGTCTTTCTTCTGCAGCACTGCAAAAAAAAAAGAAAAAAAAAAGAATGGAATTATAAATAAATGCTAGACAAGGAAATGTTACAATATTGATGTAGGTACTTTTTAAATTGATGTTCACATTTAGAAAAAAAGAGACAGATCCTAAAAACCAAAGGTGGTATATGTATTGATATGCTTTTTTATTTTTGTTAGCTGGGTAAATTTATAGGAACAAAGTTGTAACAGATATAAATGCTTTGTAAATAATCCAGTTATTTCCTCCCATTTTATAACATCTCCAAATATACTCAAGAGCAGGTTGTCTGTACTCTCCAGTTTTGGTTCCTTGCTTATTAAGAATATATGTAAATGTATTCTGACCTCTCAATGTGTACTTTGGGGGGAAACAACTAATAAATAACTTGTGTTGGTAATAAACCATGAATAATCTGATTTAAAAACAGCATGGAAGCATTAAAGTGATAAATAAATATAAAATGTTATATTACATAGCCTAAAAAGAAGAGAAAATCCAAATAAAATAGTCTATGAACAGCAAGGAACATTAAAGTAGTGTGCCTACTATTTAGATTAAAGAATTGCACTGACCGCCATTGTTTCTTTAACAACAACAAAATAAACAGAGTAGTGGCAATCTGCTTCTCAGCTATACACATATGCCATTTTTTTTGAAAATGGTGTTGTTCCACCTGCTGTTTGGCAAAGAACGCACACTAGTGTGCAGACACTTCTAAGTTCCCCAAATTTTTGTGACGGTTACTACCCTGAGATATCATCTGCATCTCATGTGAGTATGAACAACATCACAGACACCTAAATGCAGTTCCTTTTATGACACTTCCCATTATGAAAGAAAAACAGGACAATTGATATTATTGTTCCTTAAACACACACACACACACACACACCACTAGTTATAATCTGTCAGAAACAGGAAGGATCTTTAGTAGTTGGTATTTCCAGTCACCATCAAGCAAATGTTTTATTATTTCCACAATATGTGACATTTGGAGTTATTCATAAATGCAATTTTCATCTTAGACCAGGCTGGGCATTAGTCTAATAACCTCCATTGGGTTAATAGCATTTGAGCCACCATTCAGTGACTTTTTCAGTGGGTCTACTCTAGTAGGATCTAGGAGTTTGATTTGGTGATTCTGGATTTGTTTCTGATAGTAGCTGCTAGACAATGTTGTTGTCTATGGGAGGGGGTTGCATTACCGTACTGAAAGCTACCTACTTATCTCCCTCAATTTTATGGACTACAACTGCAAGAAAACTTGAAAACTCCACACAGTGCAATCACCAGGATGTCCAAATAAATACATTCAACAAGGTTCGCTTTTTCTAGACCCAAGCCTTTGTATTATAATAAAATAAGAAATGTTGTCAATACATCGAAGGCAGCATTTATTGGTTTCAGGTAATTGGCACTCGGAAGGAAATGTGGTCTAGTGGATACAATGTCAGGAACTCACTCAGCCTCACAAACACACTGGGAAGTGGGAACAGTAATAACACTCCTTAAATATCTCACATCCGTTGGAATTGCTAATAGAGTCTGCATAAGTTAGAAATTACTCGATAGCGCACAACACAATTAGCAGTAAATATCAGATTGCCCTGATTTAGACTGAGATTCCTTAAATAGGCATGGTGATGGACAAAAGAACCACACACATAAGATCAATCAGAAATGAATTTATAGTGTTTCAGGGAGCTAATTACCTTCTGAGTATTAGGAATATAGCCTAAACCTACTGCAGTAATTGTGAACCTTTGGGATTTCAGATGTTCTGAACGTGAACTGCCCAGAATCCCCAGCCTGTATTGCTGACAATAAAGAACTGTGGAAGTTCTAGCCCCAAACATTTGCAACTTCTGTAAAATGGAACCTAGTTTTAGCAGCAAATGATTCATTTGAGTTAACCCAGATATTGCAGTAAAACTGGCTTCTGGGGAACCATATTTCTTGGCAGTTATCATCCATCTCGCTGAGACACTCTAGGGAATGGGGTAATTGCATAAAAATGCTTTGTCTAACATGTCGATTTTACTTATTACATGCAGAACACCAATACAAAATGTGGACAGGGTTATTATGAAACACTGGCCACTGAGCATTGATCCCACTTCTAATGACATCAGTAGGAAAGCTATTTTAAGGCACCTTAAATACTTAGCAAACTGATAAATACTGGTGCCTGCCATGGACAGGCCAGTGGTCCAGGCACGTGGCCATCCTCAAGTACAGTGGACCCTCGTATAACAAACAGTTTGTATAACATAAAATCTGTACAACATAAAAAATTACGGAGATAGGGGAAATTTGCTTAACAGAATCGCCTATGGGGCAAATCCGTACAACATGAAAATGGGATGACTCCGTTTTCAATGCATTCCTATGGGGAATTTGTATAAAGAAAATTTTGCTTAACATAATTTCATTTGGAACAAATTAATTCCTTTATACAAGGTACCACTGTATCTGTATCATGAAACCTTGCCCAAACATCGGGACTTCTCCTGTCTTGCCTCCAGGCTTGCAGAAAGTCCCTTCCACTTCAATTTAGAGAAATGGGTCCCCCAATATATTTGCAAATATAATAATAATCATTCCCTTCTCCTGGGACTCTGCAGCTTGCCCAAAGCCACACACACACATCACTGCTCTTTTCCCTGTGGGAACTCCAAGCCTCTGGTTCTGCAGCCTGACACTCAAACCGCAGGGACCAGGAAGCTCCTTCTGCAAGACATTGCAGTGTTGTACAGATAATCAGTTATCTTGGGATGGGAACAAAGAGAAGAAGTGAGCGGTTGCTTTTTATTTAATTAGTTCAACCCAGTATTATTCAGATTATGGGGAAAAACAGCAAGGTTCCTTTTACTGATATGGGCCATCAAGGTGCATCTCCCTTATGGTGAGCCTAATGAGTTTTCAAAGTATGTGCACTATTTAACAAGAGTTTTAACACTCCCTGTTGCGAGTAAGGGCGATTATACACGACCCCTAAACTCCGGGGCAAATGGCTCCCAGCTCCGGAGCTTAAAAATGTTTCCCCACCAGCTCCGGAATTTACAGGAAATTGTGACCACGCCCACTTTAGCGCGTCCCAGCGCACCTCTCAAGTACCTGCTCTCTGGAGGTGGAAATTCCTTGATGCGGTGTAATGATAGTGAGTGCGGGGCTCTCCTCGCTTCTGTTTGTTGTTTTTTTGCCTCCCGCCCCTTTAAGAGCTACTTAAGAGACTGGAATGCTGCAGCAGCAAGAGTGAGAGGCAGAACGGAGGTGAGCCACGTTCTTTCTTCCTTTTTTCCCCCTCCCTCCCCTCACGCAGACAGGAACAAGGAAGTGCAGGGGGGTGGGTACACAGGAAGAGCGACAAGCCCCTAAGATTTCTGGTCCAAATTTAAGTGGCCAGCGGATCTTAGGGGTCATGTAAAAGCGCCCTAAATTTACATGAAAGCAGAGGGATTTCAGACCAACCCTCTCTGGAGTTCTACACCATCACTCTAGGCCACTGGCTCTCAGGGTGTCCCTCACTGGAAGCCATAGTCATATGATCTGGGAAGCTCACTCCCCCACCTTCTAGCCGGCTGAATAGTGGGTTGGCTACCTGCTTCCCCACTGTGTCTCCCAGGAGAAGAGACAGCCTGTGTAGTCTTGCAAAAGCTGCATAGAGCCACAGCACCCCAGAAGGAAAAAAAAGGTAAACCCCAGAATCCTGAGCTCTACATCCTGCCCCAATATTTTGAAAACTGAGACAAACATAGCGTTGTGTATTGTGTGTGTTCTGTGCTGACAAGTCAGAACTGACTTATAGCAGCCCTAACAGGGGTTTTTAGGTGAGTAAGATGTTTGAGGAGTGGTTTTTACCAGTTTCATTCCCTCAGTGAGTCTTCATGGCCAAGTGGGGACTGAACACTCTTCCCCAGCGTCTTAGTCTGTCACTCTGTCTACCATAGCACAATCATTCTTCCCCTCTCCTCAAATCACAGAACTTTTCCAGTTAAACGTTAAGCAATGTTAGTAGTACTGTGGCTACCGTTAGACGGGGGAACACCAGGCAGCGGATATTGTATTATGATCAGTTTAAAACAACGGTAATAGAGGCCCAGCACGAGTGCATACCACAAAGATGAAGAGCTCATTTAAGTCCAAGAGGGCGCTGGCATGGTTAACGAGTGGAGTTAGAGAGGCTCTAAAGTGCAAGGAGAGGTCTTTCTATAAATGGAAATCCTCCCCAAATGAGGAAAATAAAAAGGAACACAAACTCTGGCAAAAGAAATGTAAGAAGGTGGTAAGAGAGGCAAAGAAAGATTTTGAGGAACGCATGGCTAGCAATATAAAAGGTAATAATAAAAGTGTCTTTAAATATGTTAGAAGTAGAAAACCTGCCATAGAACCAGTTGGCCCTCTGGATGGTGAGGGAGGAAAAGGGGAGGTTAAGGAGGACTTGGAAATTGCAGAGAAATTAAATGAGTTCTTTGCATCTGTCTTCACGACAGAAGACCTTGGGCAGATTCCGCTGCCTGGAACGGCCCCTCTTGACTAAAGAATTAAATCAAATACAAGTTAAAAGAGAGGATGTCTTAGGACTAATTGATAAATTGAAGATTAACGAGTCACCGGGCCCAGATGGCATCCACCCAAGGGTTATTAGGGAACTGAGAAATGAAATTGCAGATCTCTTAACGGTAATATGCAACTTGTCTCTTAAAACGGCCACAGTGTCGGAGGACTGGAGGGCAGCGGATGTCACATCAATTTTTTAAAAAGGAAGGAGGGGGGACCCAGGAAACTACAGGCCAGTTAGCCTTACATCTGTCCCAGGGAAGAGAAAATCTTAAAACACATAGAAGAACAAACCTTGCTAAGAGAAAATCAGCATGGCTTCTGTAAGGGTAAGTCTTGTCTGACAAATCTTTTATAATTTTTTGAAAACGTTAACATGCATGTGGATTTGGGTGAACCGGTGGATATAGTCTATCTGGATTTTCAAAAGGCTTTTGACACAGTCCCTCACCAAAGGCTGCTGAGAAAATTGCACCGTCAGGGTATAAGACGGCAGGTCCTCTTATGGATTGAGAACTGGTTGAGATCCAGGAAACAAAGAATAGTTGTCAATGGGAAATTTTCACAATGGAGAGAAGTGAGAAGCGGTGTGCCCCAGGGCTATGTCCTGGGACTGGTGCTTTTCAATCTGTTTATAAATAACCTGGAGACAGGGATAAACAGTGAGTTGGCCAAGTTTGCAGGTGACAAAAAACTTTTCCATGTGGTAAAAACTAGAGAAGATTGTGAAGAGCTCCAGAAGGATCTCTCCAAACTGGGGGAATGGGCTGCGAAATGGCAAATGCGTTTTAATGTAGCCAAATGTAAAGTAATGCATATTGGGGCAAAAAATCAAAACTTTATCTATCAACTCATGGGCTCTGAGTTATCCATGACGGATCAGGAAAGAGATCTTGGTGTGTTGGTGGACAGCTCCATGAAGGTGTCTCCCCAATGTGTGCCAGTGGTGAATAAGGCCAATTCCATGCTAGGGATTATCAAAAAGGGGATTGAAAATAAAACAGCCAACATTATAATGCCATTATAAAACAATAGTAAGGCCGCACCTGGAGTATTGTGTACAATTCTGGTCACCGCATCTCAAGAAAGACATAGTAGAACTGGAAAAGGTGCAGAAGAGGGTGACTAAAATGATTACTGGGCTGGGGCACCTCCCTTATGAGGAAAGGCTAAAACATTTGGGGCTCTTTAGTCTGGAAAAAAGGCGCCTGAGGGGGGATATGATTGAGACGTACAAAATAATGCAGGCATGAGCAAAGTGAATAGAGGGAAGCTCTTCTCCCTCTCCCAAAGTACCAGAACTAGGGGACATACACTCAAATTGAGGGTTGGGAGAGTAAGAACAGACAAAAGAAAATATTTTTTTTCACCCAGCGCATTGTTAGTCTGTGGAGCTCCCTGCCACAGGAGGTGGTGATGGCATCTGGCCTGGATGCCTTCAAAAGGGGATTGGACAGATTCCTGGAGGAAAAATCCATCACAGGTTACAAACCATGATGGAGATGTGTAATCTCCAGTCTTAAAACCGGGGTACTTCAAGGGCCAGATGCAGGGGAGTGGTATCAGGAGACAGATATCTAGTCGCATGTACTCCCAAATGCATCTGGTGGGGCCGCTGTGAGATACAGGAAGCTGGACTAGATGGGCCTTTGGCCTGATCCAGTATGGCTCTTCTTATGTTCTTATGTTCTTAGCAGGTAGTTACTGAATTCCTACATTTCCCTCCCCCTCTGCAAGATTTTCCCTTTTTTAACTTCGAGTGCTAAAATAAGTAGGCCACCTTTGATACTGTGCAGTGTGAAGGAGGTGGGTGTGTCCTCTTTGTGAGGCAACAAAATGTCTTCTGCTTTCTCTGCTCCCTTCCTGCTTTTGTTTCATTCCCTCCCCACTCTTTAGGCTGCGAAAAGGAGGTCTATTGCCAAGCACACTGCCGCAATGCTTTGTCCAACGGAGGTCCTTTGGCTCTCTTTTATTGCCCGAAATCAGAACGCTGAAAAAGGAGATCAGCAATTAAGCTGACTTTGCTTAGGCAGGCTCATATGGATGGGAACAATAAACGAAATTGGTTCAAACAAAATCTGCTGCAGGAGAGTCTCCAGCAGCATCTGCGCTGTTTGTTCCTGACACACCAGGGACCACCCACGGAAGCAATTTCTGAGACAGAACGGAATGCCGGTAAAAAGAAATCAAGGCTGTGCTGTTACAACAGCAGCAAAATAAAAATAAAAGTTCTTCCTTCTATCAGCCACGAATTAACAGAAATCATCACATAGTCAACCTGCATCAATAAATATTAGGCAGGATGCTTCTGTTTTTAATCTTGAAGGTACTGAAGCCGTGATTATGTTATGCAGTGAACTTCAGGAAGGAGGTTTGATAAAAGGCAGTGGGTTCCTGGAGGCCTTCTTTGGTGTGTGTACATCTAAAAGCTCTGCAAACAGAACTGCACTGCATCAGCAAACAGAAGAGCGAACAGACTCTGTGGGCAGCTCTCTCTCTCTCTCTCTCTCTCTCTCTCTCTCTCTCTCTCTCTCTCTCTGTCTCTGTGTGTGTGTGTGTGTGTGAGAGAGAGAGAGAGAGAGAGAGAGAAAGAAAGAGAGAGAGAGAGAAAAAGAGAGAGAGAAAGAAAGAGAGAGAGAGTGAACAGGACAGTATTTATGGTGCTTGTTAGTTAAGGCAGCCAACTGGCAACTCCAGTCATTCTGCAGCAGTCACTTCTGTACAGGTTTTAGATGCCAGCTCTCCTCTCCAATGCCTGCTGACTGTTTATAAGCTCATTATCAGAGATCTGACAAGTACAATTAAGCAGTCTTGGTCCCTGCTTTAGTTGGTGATCAGCCCCCTTTTAGCATACTGGCATACAGTGTCAGAGGTGGTTCCTTAGGTTTTTGCCTATGGGAGTGCCAGCCCATATGTGTGTATGCTGGGGGTGGGGAGTACACCACATGGAGGCAATGTTTTCACCCATGCCAAGGCCACACTGTCCCTGAATCATTAATCAGAGAAATCATAACTATTCTTAATAAGTGAACAGTTAAGTAGACCTGTGTTCTAATCTTTCTAACCACATGGCCCAGCCAATGAACTTGGACTTAAAATGCTCAGTGTTTATTAGTGCCACTCTTCTATAGAAAAGAATACTCCACGTACAATTAGTAATGTGTATACCCATCTGGACAAAGAGGACTAATCCTGAACTGCAAATTTTCTTTTTACTTGGAAAAGGCAGATCTGGCCATGATAATCCATGCAACTGGAACCTTGAGTTTAGACTACATGGGGCTGTCCTTGAAAACAACTCTACAGCTCATCCTATAATGTGGCTTTGTGTGTGGTTATACAGTACAGTATATCTATTTTGGGGAAGCTGCACATTGGCTGCCAATAGTTTTCCAGGTTCAGTTCAAGACATTGATTGTTACCTTTAAAGCCCTTGATGGCATGGCTTCCACATACTGCATCTGTCCATATGAGACCCTGTGGCAGTTGTGCTCATATGGAACTGAACTGTCTGATAGGTTTTTCGTTGTTGCCAATTTGTATTTTTATCATTATAAGAAGTACTTTTAAAAAAAAATTGAGGTTGTCTTTTGGTCTTCTAATTATGGCCCGTGGGCCAGATGCCCCCCCCAAGGTTCTGAATCCGGCCCTATGGCCATTGCAGAACCCCCCCCACTCCTCCCCCACCCACTTGAGCCAAAAACTTGCCGTGCAGCTGCAGTAGCTGCTGAGGCCTCAGCCACCAATGCAAGGGCAAAGCCTGCTGTTGCCCGTAGCATCTTGGGAGGGGGTGAGCAGGATGGGCCCTCCCCTACCTACCCCCCTTGGAGCCGTGGAAGGTGTTACCATGCGGACTGGCAGGCATTGGGCTGGGGGGCGGGGTGAAGTGGGTTAGGCCTCTCTCCCCCCTTGGAGCCATGCCAGGGAGCTGCAGTGTCTGGCCTCCAACAGTGTCAGGGACAATGAACTGGCCCCCTGTTTAAAAGGTTTAAGGATCCCTGCTATATACCATTCTGAGTTTATTTGATTGGAAGAACAACGTATAAATAAAATTTAAGTATATAAACAAATATTGATCTAATAATGTATGTCTGGATCACTCTTTATGAAGCATTCAATTGCATACGTTCACAGCCCATATTTCCAGCCCTGTGGTGGGTTACGCAATGCATACTACTTCTCATTTGGAAAATACTTTTGGCACAGCAGGATAAAAGTCATAATGTAAATTATATGAGGAAAATTATTTTGCTTGTTCCTTTTTAGTTATCAGAGCAAGAGATCAGCCCTGTCTTGTTGCTGGCCCCCTACGGACTACCATGTTGTTGATATAAAATAATTCTAGAAGCATTTAAAGTAAAAAGGATAGTGAGTTTTGACTATTTGGGAGACAGGCCCTTCATGCTGGCTGAGAAGAAGAAGAAGGAGGAGGAGGAGGAGGAGGAGGAGGAGGAGAAACAAACAAACAAACAAATAACAGAAAGCAAAGGGGGGAGAGATTAAAGAGAGGAAGGGCAGGCCAGAGGCATAAACAAGAACTTTACCTATAAATAAGTGGAAAGGAAGACATCCCTATATGTTCTCAAAGCCTCCTTCCCACTGATAACCAGAGTTAAAAAGCATGCAAAATTGTTATTATTTCAACTAATGTTAGTTCTGTTCCAGTGGTCAAGGCTGTCCCCATGCTCCTGCTAAAAGGAACCAACGTTCCAGAAAATTATGCTGCAAGATGACAATTATCAATTTATCATGTGTGTTGTTTTTTCACTGCAGGGTGTGTTGAATATTAAGTAATTTGGGTGCCCCACCCATCTATGCAGTTTGAATGTTTTCAACTTTAAATTTATTTGCCTATTTTCAAATGAAGAAATAAGTCCTCAGGAGAGGATAATTAGTGGTAATTTCACTTTTCCTGCTGTATTATATAGAATGGACCTCACTTGTTTACAATGAGCTTGGAAAAGTTATGTTTTGAATTAGTACTTCCAGGATCCCTCCAACCAGCAGTTGGCTGGAGGAATTTTAGCAATGGTTGTCCAGAAAAGTAATGTTTGTGTTATTTAGATAAACCATGTAACTGTCTTTTCTATATTTAAGGGGAAGTCAGCTAATTGTTTGTGTTGCAGCCCTTTGTGCTCCCAATGTCAATGCAACGCAATTATAAACTCTTACTAACTAGTCACACTTCTCCTTTCTCATACAATGTTCCACTGCCAACATCTGCTGAAATAGGGGAAGGAAAGGAAACAGACAAACATACTTTTCCACAAAACAAATGCAATAAATGAATTGACCTTATAAATGGAAGACATTGTTTCATAACTGCTTCCTCCTTCAGGTATATTGTCTACTCATCTGAAAATCCATTATTTTTACTCCAAGACATAGTATTGTAAAACAAAAACAAAATCAGCACACCTCCTTTATATAACCTTGCAAGTTTTTAGTACTCAGTATGGTAGTGATTAGAGATGGGCAGGGCGGCAGGACCTCCCTGAAAATGGCCCCGTCGGCAATGCAGGAGCTCCGTGCTGGTGATGGGGCCATTTTCAGTGGGATCTTGCCGCCCTGTCATCGGCTGGTCCCCTTCAAAAATCGCCCATTTGGCACTGGGGGAAACCCCTAGTGCCAACCTGGCCATTTGACAAGGGGTCCAGCCCATGGCAGGGGGGCAGGAGCTCTCTGAAAATGGCCCCGTCGCCAATGCAGGAGCTCCATGCTGGCGACACAGCCATTTTTAGTGGGACCCGCCGCCTGCCACGGTGTGTGACAGCCAGACCAGGCTGTCATGCATTGGGGCGGAGATTGCTGGGAAGGGGGCTGCCATCTGGCCTCCGCGTGCAGAGACCATATGGCAGCCCCTTCCCTCCCGACTCCGCCCCAGAGCCTGCAGCCCACTGGGCTGTCAGGCTGTGGGGTGGAGGGTGGCGAGAGGGGGCTCCAATCCGGCCTTTGCGCGTGGAGACCAGATCGTAGCAGCCCCTTCCTTCCCGACTCCGCCCCAGAGCCTGCAGCCCACTGGGCTGTCAGGCTGTGGGGTGGAGGGTGGCGAGAGGGGGTTCCGATCTGGCCTCCGCGCACGGAGAACAGATGGCAGGCCCTTCTCGACTCCGCCCCTGACTGGACCAGGAACCCGGAAGCCAGAAGACTGGACTAGGAAGGCGAGCAGCACCAGGTAGGAGGACTCATTCAATTTCTCATTCATCGCGCAGCCAGGCCATTAACGGAAATGGACAGAATGAAGAAAATGTTCTTGGTTCTGTTCTGTTCGAGCCTTGCCCATCCAAATGGTCCTTCTTCGTTCCGTTACATAACGGAATGAAGAATGGATAACGGTAACGGAAAATTTGTCATTTTGTGCCCATGTCTAGTAGTGATGAGTTGTCTAAATGCCCTAAGCACATCCGATCTCACATGATTTAAGAAGCTAAGCAGGGTCGGCTTTGGTGAGTACTTGGATGGGAGACCACCAGGGAATACCAGGTGCTGTAGGCACCTGGAGTGGGAACTGGCAAACCACTCCAGTATTCCTGCCAAGAAAACTCCATGGACATGGGGTCATAAAGAGTCGGTCACAACTCTAACAATGCAACACACGCACACGCACACACGCACACACGCACACACACACGGTAGTGATTGGCTAGGACTCTGAAGAACAGGGGTTGAATCCCTACATGGCCATGGAAACTCTCTGGAGGAACTAGAAATGGTAGGTATTGGTGTTTCTGATTTCAGAGGCGGACATACTATGTGCTTTTTATCTGGAACGTATATGTACTTAGTGGTTCTTATATAACCGGCATTCATTCATTCATTCATTCATTCATTCATTCATTCATTCATTCATTCATTCATTCATTCATACTAAATAGTAGCTCTGATGAAATTAAGGTGAGACTGGGACCATGGTATGGTAAGGAGGGAGAAAGGCTATAACCCTTTTACTCCACCCTAGATCTGTTACAAATAGATATGCCTATATTTTTTATTTGCCTTGAAACCAACAGCAGCTTTCCTTCCTTAGCAAGTAAGAAGCCTGATGCAGATTGGGAATGCAGTAGAAGCACAGCTTCAAAAACCTGGATCAGTTGCAATGCGTGACATTACAGTATTCCAGCTCCACCACACATCTTCAACACACACTGAAATCCTTTTTAAATTTTCATTTGAGGATACCTCCTCTTGTAGTCAGACCAGCAGCAGTCCTTCTTGTAGACACTACCACGTTTGCTACCATGAAAGCCAGAGCCATTTCACCATTGTCAGCTGTCTGACTCATGAGGTGGGTGAGTTGGTTAGATGGCGGGAGTGACTCATAATAAACTTATATGTCACCCTCAGTCAGTATGTCTCCTTACAATCAGGAAGCACCACAACAAGAAGAATCTTAACTGAGCTGACAGGGTAACCTGTAAGTATTATTCAAAATTCTGTTTTTGAGCATCCTTTGAAAGAGTAAAAAGATGAATGATACAAATCAGCAGAAAGAAATAAAATGTGGGCCATATGCTTATTTCCCTGTGTATTTCATACTACTTATGAGAGATTGTGTCTAGTTCTTGCACCCAGACACAGAAATGGTTACCCGGTTCTTAAAAGTCCCATTTTAAGAAGGTCAATATTGGACAGCATCCGTACATGTGTGGCTGTGATGGTAGGACTTGAAAGATGGTAGGGCTGAAAGAGCAGTATATGTTTCTCCTTGGAAAGGAGACTTCACTTGATGCCTGCCATCCAATGTCACAAAGATTTTCATGCAGAAGATAGACTTATGTTCTCTTCAGTTTCTCCAGAAGGCAAGACTCGATTTCATCAGTGGGTGTCTGAAAGCAAGTATATATTGATGCACTAATTACTGGGATGGGACAGACAGTTCTGTAGCAAATACTGCTATGCTTTTTAATGTGCACAAATGGCACAGGTGGGTAATGGGGAAGGATCTTATCTGACAGTGCCGGATGCCAGGCAGAGCTAGGAAAGTCAATTTTTAAAAAAGGCATTGATTACTCATTACTGAGTAAAAGTAATTCATTGATCTTTTCAGTACTGTATTTGAAAGGGACCTTGTTATATTACTTCTCTATATTTTTGTTCCTGTATTCTCAAAGGCTTTTCCGGCGGGGATCTGATAGTTGTTGTGAGTTTTTCGGGCTGTTTGGCTGTGTTTTGGAAGTTTTTCTTCCTGAAGTTTCACCAGACTTTGTGGCTGGCATCTTCAGAGGGCAAGAATCTCAGGGAATTAGGGGTTCTCTCTGTGCTTTGGGTTATAAAATGAGTGAGACTTGGGTTTTTGCTCTGGTGAAAAACTCACAACAACTATTCTTTTATTTTATTTTTTTCTCTTTTTTGGTGAGAGAAGACTGTCTTAAAATTGATAAGAAAAAGTCAGAAAACCTTAAAAATAGCTGTCAAAAGTGCCTTTTAAAGGTAACTTTGAAAAGTATCTAGAAACTACTACCATTATATTAGTAAACTAGCTTTGTTTCTGCTCCTTACTTTAGTTCTGAAATGTAATTTCATTAGAATGTCATACCCTTCCCAACAAAACAACAGGCCATTATGTTACCTGTAACTTCTTTGTTTTCGAGTTCAGATTCCGGGGAGGTAGCTTTCTGGGGGGGAGGGTCCTGCCTTTCTCATTTGATCTGGAATCAAGAGAGATAATCACATAGGCACAAGACTGGAGGAGAAAATGGCAAATAAGAACTATATTAACAATCTCATTATGTGGCTAAGTAGGCGTCTATCCTGTTTCATAAAAACTTGCTGATTTTGAGCTACAAACAAAACATGTTATCCTAAAATGTTGTTCATTAAATTAACAGATTCTCACTATGAGGCAAAATTGGGAAAGTTTATCTTATTTAATTAGAATCTGATTGATTGTGTTTTATTAAAAATCTAATATGCATGTAAATCAGCTTTGCCTCTTTAGAGAATGAAATGTTATGATGGCAAAACCATAGGAGGAGCCAGAAGCAAGTGACAGCCACTAAGTTATAGTTGCAGTTTGAGCGTAAATAATGGGACTAATATCTTTTTAAGTGCTGAGATACTGAAATTTATTTTTACAAAGCAAGAAAATATAGAGTGTCCCAGTGGCATATGGGAAATAGGAATAAAATGTCCACTGACAAATGTATGTCTGTATTGAAAATCTATCTAGATAAGAGGCAAGGCGGCAAGACAAAGTCCATTTTCACCACGAGCCCAGTGACAATGTGCGTCCAGAGCTTGGAAAAGTCATTTCTTTCCTTATAAACTCCCAAGATCCCCTAACAGTTGGGCCAGTGTTTGGGATTCTGGGAATTGGCATTCAAAAAATTACTTTTCCAATGTATCTTTATTTTCTTCCCCCTCCATGGGATCAGAGGGTTTCCATGATAGGTCTCATGTAGACCAGCTATAGAAGGTCACTGACATCATAATGCAAGGTCACATGAAAACTAGAATATGATCTTCATAAGCTGCTTCTCTGGATCCTACTAAGCTAAGCATGTTTATGCCTTGGGTTTAAATACACTGGATGCATGTTATCTTTTCAGTTCCAAGCAAGCCCCCTGATGAAGCATAAACTCGACAAGCACCTTCTCTGACTGCGGACTTCTGTTTGTCTCCAGCTCCAGTCACCATTGCTGGAATCCAGGCCACTTCTAGAAAATGACTTGTTTTGTTCTACTGACTCAGCGCATATGGAACTGTTTTGTGTCCAAGAGGAAGCCTGGGTGGACGAATGTGATGCTCCTGTTTGCAATCTGCAGCTCTGTCAGTTTGACAGCAGGTGCATTTCTTTTCCTTGCTGGGTATTCCTTATTCAAGGACTGCCCCATGTTCTCTGCAGTCTTCTTCCCACTCCTCTGGGTGGCCCTTACCATTGGTTTGTTCTTCTGCAAGTACCTGCGCTGCTTTGCATCTCTGTTTTTCCTTTCCTGTGGAATGCGTGAAGGAAGAAACACCCTCATTGCTGCCGGGACAGGTGCCGTGGTTGCTGGCCACATCCGAAACATTTTTAACAATCTAAAGCAGCTGGCAGGTAGCATAAACTGTGTTCTTGAGACCCAGCGCCTATCCTTTCTCCACAAGTACGCTGAAGCAATTTTGTGGATTTATGGGCAGAGCAAGGTCCTGGGGAACCCATTTAAAGACCTTGTATCATTGGAAGATAAACTGAACGTGTCGTACTCGGTTTCAGATGAAGACTGGAAGGTGAGCCTGAACAAGACAAGAGCTGCCATCACAAATGTCACCAGCCAGATCTCTTCTATACTAGCAGTACAAACCTGCCTGGTCAACAAAGTGGGCCCACTACTGGGCACTGCTTTCATTATCCTTGGGACGTACCTCTTCATCCAAAAATTCCTGAACCCGCACACTGTCAAGTTTAAGAACACTTACATTACAAAAGCATTTGTTAGTTACGATCGGCAGCAGTGGCAGCAACAAAAGCTGTCTGTCCTTCCCCTGAGTAAAGAAGAAAGGAAGGTATACACAATGGTCCCATCTTTCTGCCAGACACACAAAGAGAGGAAACACACTGCATACTTCTTTTTCCCTGTGGTTGCTAACCTTTCTGTTTGGGCTCTCTTTGCCGTGGTAGATTATCTGCTATATTGGCTCATTTTTTCAGTGAGCAAGCATCTCCAAGATTTCCCTGAGCTAGAGATCCATGTGAAGTTGTATTACCATGTAAGTAGCTTAGCACTTTTCCTCTGGCTTCGACTGCTTGGGATGCAAGCTTTCTAAGGGAGAAACTAAGGGAGAAAATTATTACAGAAGACCTGTGATTGGCACAAAAGAAGTGACCTACAGTTTTAAAGGTCTATAAAGTATATATTCTCAAAGGCTTTCATAGTCGGGATCTGATAGTTGTTGTGAGTTTTTTAGGCAATATTCTGAAAGTTTTTCTTCCTCACGTTTCACCAGACTCTATGGCTGGCATCTTCAGAGGGCAAGGAGCTCAGGGGACTAGGAGTTGTCTCTGTGCTCCGGATTATAAAGTGAGTGAGACTTGGGTTTTTTAAGTTGAGGAAAGTTGTCCTATGCAGGAAAATAGGTGTTAGTCATTGTATTGTGATGAAGGGATTAACTAGTTTTAATTCAATCAGGGGTAGTAACTATTCTAGACGGGTGTCTAGCTGTTCTATTGTGTGAACTGATCACCCTTGTGGGGGGAATCATTGAGCTTTGACTGTTTGAACTCTACAGCTTTTAGTACTGGAAGCCAGGCTTTTTAATTTTTAGACTTTCTTCTTTTTTGTTAAAACTGTGCTTATGTTTGTGGATTTCAATGGCTTCCCTGTGTCGTCTGACATAGTCATTTCCTGCATAGGACAAGTTTCCTCAACTTAAAAAACCCAAGTCTCACTCACTTTATAACACAAAGCACAGAGAGAACTCCTAGTTCCCTGAGCTCCTTGCCCTCTGAAGATGTTAGCCGCAGAGTCTGGCGAAATGGCAGGAATTAAAATTTCCAGAACACGGCCAAACAGCCCCCCAAAAATCACAAGAACTGTCTGTAAAGTATGTTTGAAAATTATCTTAATCTGAGATATCCATCATGGTGTCTGGTGTGTCTAGAGAAAGAAAGTACAAAATTATGTGGATTCAGTTGCTTAGTAGTGGAATATAAATTCTTTGTGCAACCACAGTGAATAGTTTTCTTTGGGAAAACAAGTGAACCATGGGACATTTCCACCTTGTCCTCATAATCCTTCCTAGGCCATAACACTACCTCTATCTTATGTTGTAAGCCACCTTGGGTCCCTTCCAAGGAGAAAGTCAGAGTAAAAAAAAAGTCACAAATAAATAAATATCTTGGGAGTTGGCATCACATTGCTAGATGTTAAGTACCAAAACACCAAAATAAATAGTTGTAAATAATTAGTTAAAGGTGATGAATGCCTTTCAACAGTAATAATTGTCGTTATTACATCACATTATGTGGTAATGCCAAGAAGGGTATCTTCACTCCATTTGAGCTTATTGTTACTTTTTTGTAATTAAATGGGATGGAGAAGGAAAATTATAAAGTTGAGGTGATCGATTGTGCCCTTTTATGGATGTTGAGTTGATAATGAGACAGTTGAGTGTGGTGTGTCCTTTTTGTCACAGGAAAGCATTGTTTACTATTTGGGTGTGAGATTTATAAGAGTTACTAAAAATGTGTGCATGTGTATGTGGCTCTGAATGAATTATTAAAGGTTGATCGCCTAGATTCACCCATTCCTTGACAAGGACTCCCTGAGGACAGTTGTGCATGCACTGGTAATCTCTAGGATTGACTACTGCAACACACTCTATGTGGGGCTTCCCTTGGGCCTGGTTCAGAGATTCAAGTGAGTGCAGATTGCAGCTGCCAGGTTGGGGGGTGGTGCAGGTAGATATGCCCACATCATCTCTATCTTGGCTCGTCTGCACAGGTTACCTGTTGCCTCCCGAATCAGGTTCAAGGTAATGGTTTTGGTTTACAAAACCCTCCACAGCTTGCATCCTGACTATCTGGCAGAGTGTGTCTCCCTCAGAGCAGCAAATGTTCATCCTACAAGAGCTTCCCAGGAGCCTGCGCTTCAGGTGGCCACTCCCAGAGAAGTCTGGAAAATTTTCACACAAAATTGGGCTTTCTCAGTGCCTGACCCTTCATTGCGGACGCAGCGAGGACTGCCTGGCACAATCTGCTTTCAGCAAAGCTTTAAAGATCTGGCTTTTCCAAGAGGCCTTTGGTGATCATTCCTATTGTTATGATCCTTTACTGTTTGCCTGGATGCCAGTATCTTGTGTTTGTTTTATTGCACACTGTCTTTGGGTATTATTCCGTTTTGTGTGGCTGTTTGTTGTGCATTTTTATTATTCATTTTGGTTTTTTTGTGTGTTTTGACTTTGTGCACCGCCTAGGGTTGTTTATACAAACTGGCGGTATATAAATTGTAAATAAAATAAAAAGTGAAGTGCCACTTACATTTGACACATGGGAAATAAATAGAAGTTTTGGAAGAGGTAGCCGTGTTAGTCTGTGCAAGAATTCCAGGCAATTGCCAGGAAATAGTTACTTTTGAACGTTGACTGCTTAGGAGAGAGAAACTTGAAAACACAACTGTAACTAGTCATTTTAAAAATCAATTTCCAGAGACCTGGCTTAGGCACACTCATTTCAGGAGCTCCTGTTCCAGGACAAGTTCTAGGACAGGAACAGTTGAATGCAGCACCTGTTATACCTGCTGTTTCCATCGTCACATTGCACGAATAACATGGACACAGGCCTAGTTGTCTGAATCAGCTCCATTACTACAGGAGTCCATGGGACTCAAACAATCTTGCCAGCTTTGCCCCTGTACGTGCTGTGATGGATGGTGCAAGCCTTCAACTGGGAGACAAATCAAAATGTGAGTTGCCGCCACTCAGCATGACATCCCATTCACGTCATGTGTGTCACTTCAAAGGAGCTTGCATCTTCATTGTCCTCTCGCTACTGAGCCATTGGCCAAGAAAAACTAGCCTTGCCTTGGAAGGAAAGAGGCAGGGTTATTTCTAAAGCTCACCTTGCACACTGAAAAGGACCTGAAAGGATGTTTTAGGTGCTAATGATGGCTGGACATCTTCTCTGGTGATGATGGCAGTAGCTTGGAGGTAGAAGTAAGATCATCCAGCATGATCATAGGCAATTGTTAAAGACATAGCTGTAGGTTACAGAAATACATGTAAAACAAGAGATGGGCATGAAGTGCTTCGTTCTGCTTCATGCCAATTTATATGCACAGCACCGCAGGTACTGCATGTAACTTTCCCCTACCTCACCCCAGCTGACTGGCCCACTAACCATTCTCCACCTGCCATTAAGGTCCTCCTTCTATGGCTGGGCACTAGTCTGTGGAGGAGCTTGGGCTGCCCTTCTCTGCTTCCTCAGGCAGCCAAACACTCTGAAAGTGGGAGTCTCAGGGATTCTCCCTTCAGAGTCAATAGTGGAGTGCTTACAAATTGGCACGAAGCATGACAAAGTGCTTTGTGCCCATCTCTAGTAAAAACCTGATCATTTTTCCTATTGCTTATTTCAGTCATGACAGCAACAGTGGAAATAAGAAAGTCCATGGATAGTTGTGAGTTTTTCAACCTGTTTGGCTGTGTTTTTCTTCCTGACATTTCACCATACTCTGTGGTTGGCACCTTCAGAGGGCAAGGAGCTCAGGGAACGAAGAGTTCTGTCTCCACTCTGGGGTACAGAGTGGGGTTGTTAAAGTTGTAGGAAAAAGGAAACATGTCCTATGCAGGAATAGTAGGTGTTAGTCATTGCTTTGTGATGAAGGGATTAAGAAGTTTCAATGCAAAACAGGGGTAGCAACAATCCTTGATGGGTGTCATTATCAGCTCTATTGTGTGAACTGATCACTTTTGCTTTTGGCTGGGGGGGAATCACTGAGCTTTGACCTTTTGCACTCTGCATCTTTTAGTATTGGAAGCCAGGCTTTGTTTATTTTTAGACTTTCTTTTTTGTTGTTGAAACTGTGCTTATGTTTGTGGATTTCAGTGGCTTCTCTGTGTACTCTGACATAGTGATTGGTAGTGTTGTCCAGGCCCCATGAGAAACACCCAAGGCTGGAATGGAACCTGAGCAACTGAGAGGATATTTGGAGGTTCATTTACTCTGTACAGAAGAGAGAGTTTCTGTCCTAGCTCTTGGCAAAACTGTGAAAACCCATGTCCTGTGAAACAGACCTCCAAGAATTCCCTTATATAAAAGGTACAAACTTCTTATTAACTTTGGGAACAGAATAATTTCCAGTAGGCAAAGAGGCTTTTCTTCTGTTTAGTAACATAGTCTCCTCCTGCCGTATTTTATTTTGCCTGTCAGCATGTTCCTTTCCCATTACCACGTGTTAGAGTTCGCTGTGCTGAGCAGTCAGTTTTTCCTCTTCACCCTAAAGAAACCATTTATCCAAGCAGCAATTATAAAAAAAAAATACTCAGGTGTTCCAGAAAGCAGGCATTTGGGTTCACCAACAGAACTAGTGCTTAGCGTCCAATTACAATGAATCGGGAAAAGAGTTTAAATTATACCTGATGCTGTGTGATGGCAGAATTACATTTCCATTCCCTTATCACATGTGAACTGTCATGTAATTTATTTTTTAAAAAGCAAAAGCATAGCATTTGTCCATATGTCAGTTTACATGCATCTGGGGGGCACATCACTACAATCCTACAATTGTTAATTTTGCACCACTGTCTGATCTCCTCTTTCCCAGTTTAGGAGGTGCAAACATATTAGCAACAACAGGCCTCCTTCATTTGCAGAATTACCACCAGGGAGGTATGAGATACAAATCGGTTCCTGAAATCTGCTTCTGGTGGCAAGGCTCTGTCCCTCAAGCAAGAAGCAACAATCTCCTATGCTGTGTAAAATCTATTTCTGAAGCACAACAGCACTGCAATGATGCCATTTTAGTCTTGGTATATTGCTTTCTTGCTCCAAGGGTGGTGTTAACATTCTGAATTTGTATTCTTGCAGACTATAAGTAAGGGCATAGTGACACACATTTCCTATTATTCTTTGAGGAAAACCAAGAAAGGGACTACTTTACCTTATTGCTTGCCCCAGCAATACAGTAATACAGAGGTCTATTGTCTCAAAACTCAGATATTTGTAATTTAGTTATCATGGGTACTAATCAAAACCAGCTGCAGATTACCTATTAAATTTTGCAATAGCATTTAAAACTACATTAGGACTACAGTTGTCCCCTGCCATTTCGCGGTTCATATAATGTGGTCCCAGTATATTGCAGAACCGCAGTGTACGAAGGCAAGCCCCCCTGGAGCAAGCTGCATGGGTTTGTTTGAGGCCTCCTGCACTTACCCCAGGCCTGGCATTGCCCCGAACGGGCCTCTGATGGACTTCCTGGGCCAGTCAGAGGCCTCAGGATTGGTTTCCAGCAAACTGGAAGTGAAGTCCAAAAACCAGAAGTGTCTTCTGGATCACCCGAAACCACTTCTGGGGCCTCCAGCAGGCCCGGGGAACCCATAGGAGGCCTGTTCAAGGCAGCGCCAGCCCTAAGGTAAGTGTAGGAGGCCCCAGACAGGCCCCCCAGTCCCAACCCAGCATCTGCATATCATCGATTTTCCTTTATCGTGGGTTGGGTCAGGTCCCTACCCCCCCCCCCGCGATAAATGGGGGATTACTGTATTGCAACCTTCTATGGAAATACAATCTCTAAGGTAGATAGAGGCAGCCATTGTGATTCTCCAGCCACTCACTCTGGAGATAACCTGTTCTCGGTTGCACAATATAGGATTTTTACTTCCTTGAATGAGGCCATCATACTGTTCAAGCAGCTCACTATTCACCTTAATGACCACTAATGAACATATTCAAATATTTCTAATTCCTTTTTTGTTTGGAAGAAATGAATGTCTGGTTTGTATTTCTAGGTTACATTTGTATTCCACTTTTCCTTCACAGAGCATTCAGTTCATAAAAGGGAGGGGGTAAAGGCATTTACCCTCACACCAAGCATGTGTGGCAGGTAGGCATAAGCAATAATTGTCAACAAACTTGAACATTATGGTGGACCAGAGACTTGAAGCTAATTCTCCACAGCCCAGGTCAAAAGCTGGCTCTGCAGTCTTGGCTTCCTCCAACAACAGACTGCTGTGTTGTATTCCCTGCCTGTAAGTCACCAAAGTCTCAAAAAACTACTGGCTACATCAGGGTCTTCCTTATTACTAGGGGAACCAACTAGTTTGAAAATAAAGCAGCTAATAAATAATGTGAGGTGTGAAAGAACGAGGAAGCAAGATAATATTATAATAATTATTTAATATTTTATTTAAAATATTTCTCCCACCTTTCTCCTCAGACAAGGACCCAAGGTGGCTTACATCATTGAAAGATAATATTCAAGCAGAAAATAATGCATATAGAAAGGTGACATACCTCATTAAAAGGCCATATTTGAAACTAAAAGCACTAGGTATAACAATATTAAAAAGGAAGAAAAACAACTCTGAGAAATGGGAAACACAAGCAATACTAAAATACTATGTGGGGGACCTGTTGGGCTTGAAAACTGCCAGTATAAAATGCCTTTTATTATTTTACTTAATTTATTTTACATGGATTTTATTTGAGCCTGAATAAAGTGCTTTTATAATATTTTAGTATATTTATGGATTGCAACCCATCTCTTCAGGGACAAAAAGAAGGAATCGGACTAAAGTCCACGGAAGCTTCCACTGAAATAAATTTGTTAGTTTTAAAGATAACACAAGCTCATTTTTTGTACTTGTATTTGACTCCCATGTTATGCGTAATAGTATTCTATAACATTAGATTAAACAGACGTAATCCTCCTTGTTATGTCTCACTGTTGAATTGTCATGCTTCTGCAGAATGGTCTTTGAAGTAGAATGTACTTTTTATGGGAGGGATCTGCACCAAACTTGGCTTCATTTGTTCTCACATTTTCATTTTTTTTTCCAAACAGAAAAATTCTGGTAGATTCATCTTTGGTGACGGGGAGATTGCTGCCGACAAGACTTCCTTTAAGATTCCCATCTTTGAGCATGCCTGCATCCCCACACCAATGCTTTCCTTTTCAGAAACGTGGATTCAACTGGGACCCATTATCTTTTTCTTAACAGTGCTGGGGCTGTTGACTTCTATGCTGACACAGCTAAAAACACTGGTGGCAACATCATTCTATCCCAGGACAGACATGAAACGGATAAAGTATCTGCATGCAAAATTATTGAACAGAAGATCAAAGCTCTCAGAGAAAAATGGGAAAAAGAAGCCAAATCCATTTGCAACGGTAAATTACAAACAACATGGATGTAGTGCCAGTCTGGAATTTTATATCTTAATAGCCTGCTCCCAAAGTGCCATCTAATGAAGGAGTATAACATTTGACTCACTAAAAGTTTCTAATTACAACTTCCATGACAACTATTGTCCACAATGACTAGGGTTTCTGGGAATTAGAGTTCAAAATATCTGAAAAACCAAAAGTCTTCCCACCATAATTCTTCTAATTTGACTAAGCTATCTTTATCCTGGGGTAGAGACTGAACTCCATCTCCTGTGGTAGCATCAGTGTTAAGGTATCAACATTTCCCCATCTTTTAATGAACAGTACTGGGAGAGAGGGGACTGCAAGTGATTTAGAATGAAAAGGAAAACCCACTTTTATGCATTGCGTGCTGCTGTTGTAATACATCTGTTAGAAAATGGAT
>JAHTLZ010000204.1:21018757-21045510 GCA_023846285.1 Phrynocephalus versicolor | reverse complement strand
ACTCATTGTGATCCCATGTCCATGGAGTTTTTTTGGCAGGAATACTGAGTGGCTTGCCAGTTCCTATTGCAAGTGCCCTACAGCACCTGTTATTCCCTGGTGGTCATCCATCCAAGTACTAGCTGACCTTGCTTAGCTTCTGAAATCAGGAGAGGTCGGATGTGCTCATGGCATACCCATGGTCATATCTCGTTTGGAATGACATTGGAACATAGCAGCTAAGGCCTTTTAATTCACAGTTTCCCAGATATTCTTGGACTACAGCTCCCAGAAACCGCAGCCTGCACAAGTTTTGTTCAGGAGAATTCTGGAAATTGAAGCCCAGGTTTGGAAAGCCCTATCTAAACTCAACTGTTATTTCCAACTGAAATAGACTCACTGAATCACTGATGTTCTAATTACCAATTGATTCAGTGGGGCTATTCTAATTGGAACTCAAAACTGGATTTATGCATTTATATTATTAACCTTTGTTTCCCTGTCTCCTTCTTCAGAGGGAAAAATATAATACATGGGAATTTCACTCCTTATTACTGTTCTGTACAGTGAAAGATATTGGATGGATAATGCATATGCAATTGTAAAAAAACAATTCTTTCCCTTTTCTCCCCAGTTACATTTCTGGTTCCCCATCCTCCAGGCAATGAAGAGTGTCAAGAAGAAAGAAAAAGATGTGAAGAAAACAGCAGCAACTAACAACAATACAAAGGACTTACAGCGGACCCTCATATAACAAATGGTTTGTATAACATAAAATCTGTACAACATAAAAAATTCCAGAGGTAGGGAGAATTTGTTAAACAGAATTTCCCATGGGGCGAATCCGTACAACTGGTCGCGATTAGGGATCACTCAGTTTTCAATGCATACCTATGGGAAATTTGTATAAAGGAAAATTTGCTTAACATAATTTCATTTGGAATGAATTAATTCCTTTATACAAGGTACCACTATATGTTAAAAACGTCTGTAAATGAGGGGGAAATCCAGCACAGTGGATTTAATTTTTCTTATTCTGGATCATTTCTCATGTCTTAAAACTCAGCAAGTGATTCAGTACGGAAGTGACTAATATATACATCTGGTGGAGTTATAACTATAATTTGTATTTCTTCCACTCGTGTTTTGATGTGCTTCCTTGTTCTTTCTATAGAAGCTGAGATTTCCAGCCCCCACTCCCCCTAAGTCATCTTCCCTTCTGCGGTTTCTCTTTTCTTTGCCACTGTTCTCTTGTGTGGGTGGATATTTTCTTTCCTGTTATATCTCTATCATCACCCAAGTGTCATCAGTCCCTCCAGCCACCTTCCACTTCATGTTTCATTTTTCACAGATGAAAGAACCTCAGCATTCGACTCAACATGAACGATGCAAATTTGCAATGAAGGGTTTTAGTTTTTCAAAGCCAATTAGGGTTGCTGGATTCCTTTTCTAATGTTGCTTCTAGCCATGCGGTGACCTCATTCTCCCAACAATCATTCTTGTGTGCAGCCGTGACACTGCATATTCTAAACCTCAACTTGCCCTTTGGTCTCACCCCATTCCATCACACTCTAAAAGGCAGAATTTATATTCTTGATTGTTAAGGCAATGAAAAAAGATGTTGCATTAGATGTGTGTGTGTGGAGGGGGGCGGAATCCCCAAATCAGATCTGCTGCATCTTGAAAAATTAATGAAAGGGTGACCCAGTTGTTTTACGATAGCAGTCAAAACTGGCAGGACCATTTCAGTGACACACCCACAATATGACCTATATAAAATGTATAAAATACTAAAAGGGTCTGCATGTTTCTTTTCTTTTATTCTCTCTCTTTCTGTTAATTCTCAAAAATAAATGACGTGCTTCCCCAGGGAAATTGCTCCACACTTTTTTTGGACCTGCTTTGGTTCATGGTTCAACTCTTCATTTAGATAAGCCGGTACATATAAAATAGAAATCCTGTGTCTACCAGTGGTCTTTGAAAGTAATACTCTCTTAGGCCACTATCTCACTTGGGGGAAGATCCGGATATTGTGAAAGTCTGGCTTTTCTTCTTTCTTGGTCACGTGATTGAAGATGTGGGATCTTTGTTTCCACGTATAAGGATTTTTTCTTTTTAAAAAGCACAGACCAGCCCCAGGGCCAGCAGGTGGCGCTAGAAAAAAATAACAAAAAAACAACAAAAAACAGTGCAGAGAGCCTGAAGGCCAGGTGATCAGCACTAGGGAGAGGGGAAATTTAAAAAAAAAAATTAAAAGGCACCAACGAGCCCCAGGACGAGCTGGTCGGCGTTAGGAAAAAAAATATTTAAAAAACCAGTTTTGACAGCCCAAAGGCCAGCTGATCAGCGCGAGGGGAAATTTTAAAAAAAAAATTAAAAGCGCAGACAAGCCCCAGGATGAGCTGGTCGGGATTGGGGGGGAGGGAGCAGAAAACCGGATCATATGAGAGCTCCCATGGACTTCTGGCTCACATTTTTTACTGGAGCAAAAAATTCCCAACTTCTCTGTTAGGTCTTGGAAAACTCGCTAAAGAGGGCATAACCTTTTTTTTTTTAAAAGCCCAGTGGCCATGGAGACAAGATTTTTGGAAATGCATTATCTTGAAATTTAATCAGCATTTTAAAGGACGTGTGATAGAGCCCTTAAAGGCCAAGCCTTCTTTGTGAAAGGGATTCTTTGTTAAGTCTCTGGAGTTGTCTGGAAGCTCATCTTCAGAAGACTTCAGTTCTAAGCACGAAAGGTGCTGGAAGCAGTTAGTCATTGGGCAGTAATATTTGTCAAACCTGTGCAGGGCCCCTTGATTTACACTCAAACCATATTCCTTTTGCCAGACTCATAAATCATTTAGGAATCTTCAGTGGTAGAAATCAAAATTGTAGAGTAATGTGGCTCCACTATAAGGACAAGAGGATCACTTTCATCTGTAAAGACAAGTGGGAAATGTTAACTTTCAAAAGTACAAATTCTTCTTTTTCTTCACTTTCCCCAAGCAGATGAATAGAAGACTTAAAGAATGAAGAGTTCAAGTTGAACCTTTAACTGGAAAGCATTAAGAAAGGATTTGATTCTGCACTTCTTCCTCTGCAGTTTTAACCTGGGTCCCTTTCCATAAGATTGGTTCCTTCCTTACTTAAAAGTATGAAGGTCCAGTAACTCAAAATCTTCCTACAACTCCCCTCCCCCTTTCTGACTGTTCTTATGAACACATCCTGGGACTGGCCTATACCCTATGGCTGCTCTTAAATTTGAGATCCAAATAGATCCAAGGCAAAGGGAGTCTATAACCAGCTCCATTGGGTACAGTAGTTGTTAACAGTATTCCTGGAAAAAAAACTGTGAGCATACAGTGATTGTACTGGTAACCACAGAATTTTGTAATATGCTTTATCTGGAGCCGGTATATTGACTTTGGTTTAGACACCATAGCTGGTTTGAGGAAGATACACTTGTTATGCACATACAGCACATGGACTGAAAGATCTGTTCTGGCTTCCAGATTCATTTTTATGTCCTGTTTATCCTTTCAGTTGTCCTTAGTGATTTTACTGAATTATTTTATTGCTTTACCACTGTTGATTGTTTTGTTCTATTGTGGATTTGGGTGTTTTGTTTTTTTACAATTGTAAAGTACTTTACAATGTTTAAATTTCAGATGTTCCTAAATGAAGTTATAAAAGCAGTTCCATCAGCACCATGACCCTATACTTCCATATAGAATAGTGGCACTGGAACAAATATCGATATTTCACTGTCTCCTGGCCTTTGATTTAGTCCGAGGACCAGTGGTCATTGATTCTAAAAAGCTTCACCATCCCAGGGATCTCACCAAAGATTAAACTATGGTATTCACTAGACTACATACCTACAGTATATTGTGTTCTGTCTTAGTTATGCATTACCATATGTGGACTACTGCCTTCTGGCCAACCCTAGAGTCTTCTCTGTGTAGCTGCTGCTCCTGCTTTTCATTTGTCTTTCCTGAGCAATCAAGGGAGGGCAGGAGCAAGTAACCAGTCTCTCTTTGCGTTTTGCTTGCTCTCTGTGCCTAACATTGCACAGGTAGAGTCTAAAGAGAGAAAGCAAGCAGGTGGCACTGACAAGCAGAAAGGGAGGAATCTAAGTTCAATTAACTGAAGAGCCCACTAAAACCTGAACGTGAGATTCCAAAGAGATGTCCCACTGAATTACTGATCACTGCTGCTGCCAAGTTTTAAAAAGGCTGATGCATTGTGTGCCTTGCCTTCTTGTTTCTATCCACTGGGACAGAAGTTAAAAAGGCACCTCATGAATATTTAATGTTGTTGTGAATGGTATAGCCAATAAGGTAGCTTATGGGCGGGGCTAGCAAAGGTATATAAGCAAGTGTCTACGGGAATGACTGTTGCATAGGGACTGGATAGGAACCGGTTAGTGTGACAACACCCTGGAAACAGGAGTAATGAATGTACAAATCATCAGCCAATCCCAGCAGGAGGGTGGGGAATGGTATGATATAAAAAGGGTGGAGCCTAGTCAGCTGGGCAGTTCAGTTAAGTTGAGGTTTTGAGAGTGAGTGCTAGGATAGAGCACTGCTCTGTTGGAGTTCTGTTAGGCAGTGAGGGCTATACCGTTTACTAGTTATTGAAGAAGGGGGGGGGCTTGAAGAGGTGATTAAATATATTCTATGTTAAAGGCAACACATACCATTCTCAAACATTGTTATATTTATTATTTTCTTAATAAACTTTGTTATTATTTTTATATTCTACATCTGAGTCTGTCCCAATTCATGAGGCGATGATTTTAAAAGGTGGCAGCTTTACCAAGTGAATAAAAGGTGGCAGCATTACCATTTCCAACACAATTACACGTGTAAAAGGGAGGTGTCGTCACAATTTGGTGGCACAGCAGTGGGATGTCGAAATAAACCCGGTTGTGCCTTTGAAAACTCAGTCTCTGAAAGAGGTGACGTCACAGTTAGGATCTAGTTAGGTTATAAGTAAAGTATTGTCAAAACTGGTCAGGAGTTAAAGAATAAAGTAACAGTAAAAGTAATAAGTACCTATTAAGACCTTACTTAAGCTTGTTCAAGTCCAATATTTTCCATGAATATTTATTTGCTTCTTTGTAATCAATAAACGAATTATTTTTGCTTGAAAATTTAAACACCGTGTCAGACTCCATTCCTATTATATAAATATTTAACTATTTAAAATGGTGGCAGTGTTCAACCCAGCTTTGTCACATATGCAAATAGTGTTGTTATAGTCATGTGACCAGAAGAGACAATAGAAAAAGGCGTATGGTACCTCTGAATTGTTTTCTCATTTTATCCTGCATAGTGAAATTCTTCCACTGACAGGGATATCTAATTTTGAGACCAGATGACAGAGAGAAGAAGGCAATGTAATGAGTCTGTAAGACACACACCATGGTGGAGAATGAGTTGGTCTGTCAAACAAACCCATTGGTGGTAGTTGTGATATGGAGCACTAGCCCTAATATTGCTCTGGTGGTCAGTACCATACCAGAGTAGATCAGATAATTCAATAGGCTGATTTGAGTGAGTGACATCAGTATGGAGGGCAATTTGGTTGACATTTGTGTGGTTGTACAGTGCTGAATAATATCCCCACCACACACACCCACACAGTCTCCCAACATTTAAAGGTTGGGCAAGAATATTCTTCCCCCTCTGTTACCACACAAAAGTTGCTCAAGGCCATAGCTAAAGAACTAGGAGCGAAATAACAATTACTATTATTTATGGACTGTGCAAATTTATTTTTAAAAGTTAATTTTAGAAGATTGCATTTCTTTTTCTATTATCTTTAAAAATGCCTTTGAATGTTTTTTTTTAAAAAACACGTGTCAGTTAATCAAATAAACTGTATTGCTATTTTGTTTCCTTAATAACATTCCACTTGATGCAGCTAGCACTAAAAACATTTTAAATCTTTTAGATATTTGCTGGGGCCAATCAGAAACAAAGTTAGATGAGAATAAGTGCCATGATAAACAATCCAAGCTGCTACCATAGGTCTTGTCAAAGACATAGGTTTGTCTGTCTCTTTAATATGGCTTTTCTGGATCTACAGCTCCCACAGTTCCTTAGCCCCTGCTGGCATTTCCTTTACACAGTCAGGGGGAATCAAGACAGTCTGACAGGAGTAGAGAGAGAAAGACAAGTGATGTGTAATAATCAGCACAGTGAGATCCCAGGGATGAGCTAGCTCGGGGGTCTGCAACCCGCGGCTCCGGAGCCGCATGCGGCTCTTTGGAACATTTGCTGCGGCTCCGGGAGGGTTCAGAAATTTCAATACAAAGGCGACGAATCTTGCGAGGACAGCCCGTCCCACAAGGCGGCGCGAAGCCAAGCGCAGCCACACTCTCAGCCCGCTCCCTCTTCTTCAGAGCAAGAGAGAGAGAGGGAGGCGTGGTGGAAAGTGCCCGCCGAACGGCAGCCTTTTTTTTTTAAACTTCAAGAAAACCTCCCAGATCTGGATTGTTGCCTCCCCACCCCCCAGAAAAAAGATGGGAGGAGAAAACCCTCCTTCCTTCCTTCCCCCCTTCCCCTTCCTTTCTTGCTTGGGTGTTTGGTGGGAGGGGGAAGAAGCGATGTGTGTGTGTGTGTGTGTGTGAGTGTGTGTTGTGTGTGTGTGCAACGTGGAGGAAGAGAAAACCCTCTTTTCTTCCCCCCTTCCCCTTCCTTTCTTGCTTGGGTGTTTGGTGGGAGGGGGAAGAAGCGACGTGTGTGTGTGTGTGTGTGTGTGTGTGTTGTGTGTGTGTGTGGTGGGGGGGCAGCGTTTAGACGGGACGGTTCAACGTGGAGGAAGAGAAAACCCTCCTTCCTTCCCCCCTTCCCCTTCCAAGCATTGCACATGTGCAGTTGGCATCTCTCTCTCTCTCTCCTTTTGCTTCGCTACAGCCCCCCCCCCAAAAAAAACTACAGCTTTGCACTAACTTGCCGGGATGAAGCTCCAAAAACGCGGGGGAGTGGGCGCGCACGCGCGGCATGTCTCCGCGAAAGAGAGAGAGAGAGAGAGAGAGAGATTAGAAATTCCCCTCCTCTCCCTCCTGTACTATTTTTGGAAGATTTTTAAAAACTGCCCCCCCCCAAAAGTGGAAGCGGTGTGGGCACGACGCACTCGGGCTGCGCTTCCCTCCTCCATGGAGGGTGGGGACAAGAGGAGGAGGAGGAGGAGGGAGAGATGGAGTGTGTGTGTGTGTGGGGGGGAGAGTCAGACCATGGCTGCAGGATCCGGGCAGAAGGCAGCGAGGGCGGAATGGGAACCTCAAGAAAGGCGGCATGGGGAGGGGGGCACGGCTAGTCTTCTCTCCCCCCCCCCCGCCGCCGCCCTGCTTCATTGCCCGGTGCTGTCAGTTCTGGCCCAACAAGCAAGGGGTTGGTGGTGGCGGGAGCGGGGAGGGGGGAGCGGCGGCAGCGGCGGAGAGGCGAGAAGCAACGGAGGAAGTCGGCTTTTCTTTTTCCTGCGCGAGATCAACTTGGCAGTCGAGGGACGCAGCGTGACAGCTAGTTCGAGCCCACCCCCCCGCCCGAGGAGGGGTCTCTCTTATTAGACTTCCAGCGGCTCCCTCCTGGAGTCAGCCGGTTTCGGCGGCGGGGTGGGGGCGCCGGGCTCAAGTTGTTCAGGGGCCCCTGGCCGCCCGGGGAGGCCAATGGCGCACCACCTGGCTCGAGAAGCTGAGCCGAGCCGAGCGGAGCGCCTGTGCGCCTGTCTGCTTGTCTCGCTCTCTCTCGCTCTCGCTCTCTCCGAAAGCCCGTCAGCAACTGCCTTCCGCTACATTCCAACACACAGAACGTGCCTCCTGCGCGCCCACCCACCCCCCAGCCCGGCCCTCCCCGAGGCTGGCGGACACGCAGCCGCCCCAGTTGCGCACGCGGGAGAACTTGAGGCAGGTGCGCGCCTCGATGAAAACCCTCGGGGACAGGGTGGCGGGGTGGGGGGAGGCGGCGGCGGCTCGGGCTCGCCCACTTGCTCGCTCTCCCGGCGCCTGAAGTGCCGAAGAAGCAACTTTCATTGGCTTCCTTCTCAGAAGCCCTTCCGGGGTGCCCGGAGGAGCCACAGCCGCCGGCGCTCCTTCCCACGCCACCCGAGCCCGGCGCCGGGGCGCAGCGTGTCCGAGGAACGCACGAGGGATTGTGTTGCTTGCAAGCGCCCAAAAAGCCAGGAGCGAGGGGAGGGGAAAATATATTTGCAGTGTTATATTTGTTTTAAATGTCACAATGGTTTTGCGGCTCCCAGTTTTTCCCCCCCGTCGGAAACGGGTCCAAGTGGCTCTTTATGTCTTAAAGGTTGCAGACCCCTGAGCTAGCTAGTATGCCTGATAATGATTTACAGGCTCCAGAACATATGTGAGTCAATTAGTGACGCCTGTAGTTTCCAGAGAACAAGACAAACTGGTACTAGAGCCCAGAGAGAGAACATTTGCTGTTCAAATGAGAAAAGTGACAAGGAAGGGGCTGGCTACTTCCCTTTGTTCTTAAGGAGCTCCCTTAATGACCCAGCTCAGGGAGTTAAATCATCAGGAGGTCTTCCTTTCTGTCCCACCACCTTCACAGGCCCATTTGGTGGGGACACGGGAATGAGCCCTCTCTGTTGCAGCTCCAAGATTCTGGAACTCCTTCCCACCAAAGGCTAGACTGGCCCCATCTTTACTGTCCTTCCACATGCAGGTGAAGACTTTTCTCTTCAGGCAAGCTTTCTTGACTGGGGTTTGCAAAACAGAGTGTTGTACTGCATTGAATGTATTTCAGTGTCATTTTTAAAAACTGAGTTCATTGATCCTTTTAATACTGTATACTCATTGTTATTAACTTAAATACTGTCTTGTAATTGTTGGAAGCTGTCTTGGGTCTTTTTTCAAAGGAGAAAGAAACAGTAAAATATATTAAATAAGCTGAAGAAATAAAACATATTTAGGCAGTAGTGAAAGAGAAAAATGGAGTCCTTCAGTGGCTGGATCAAAAGTTGTCAACAGGGAGTCATCCCAGTTGACATTTTGGCTTGTGCATTTTAAATTAATTGCTCCTTCTGAATCCTCTTTCCTATTAATGATCTTTGCTTTCATCTGTACTTTATTATTCTTAGCTGGTCTGAGCACATTTGTATAGCAGGGCTGAGTATAAAACTAAACAAACAAATAAATCAGGATAAACCTCATCTACCAATAGTCTTTTGATGTGCATTATAACTGAATGTTATATGCAAGTACAGCTGGATTAAGAAATATAGCAATTCGTGTTAATTGAAAGAAACAAGTACCTGTAGAAGATTAATTGGATTGTGGGGGTCACTTTCATATGGTAGTGAGTGAAACCACTTTGCCCGCATATGGCGCTCTCTTGACAGGACGAGGTTGGCATACCTGCAATGACATGTTTCATTGTTTTGCATTCTAGTTTTGCTTTCCTAAATATTGGTCAAAACCAAAACTGCACACCACTGTTTAATTGCTGGACACTTTATTTTTAACAGTATTGATCTGTGATATTCTTACAACTACTTTTCTCAGCTTCTCAATTTACTATCATGTTGAGATTTCCTTTAGAAGCCAGTTCATAGATATCTGTCTCCATTTGCATAAGCGAAGGCTGGATGTACCATTGGAGATGCATTCTTAATGTTCCCATATCTGCATTGCTCATTTCCTATCACCAGGTTGTGCAGGGAAGTGGAACATCCACTGCTCTTCACAAATGCTTGGTCAGACACTTTCATTGAGCTACCTCTGGCAAAGCCCTCTTGTTGACTTATTTGTAATCTTCTAGTTTTGTACTTGCCTGCATATTTTACATGCATCCAATGCAAGACAATGCAGAATACATGAAATTCCTTCTGAGCTTTCCTGTCGTAGTTGTATAAATCTGAATCCCTAGTCCATGGTGTAAATAGCAGCCATCACACAGAAATGAAACTTATGGTCCTTGGCAAAAAAAAAAATCTAACTAATAATGAATGAAAAATGCAGTCCTATATGTTTATTGAGAAGAAAATGCTTCTCTGTTTAACTGGGTGTAACTCCAGTTGGGTATCCATAAGATTATAATTAAAGGCAGCAGCCCTATTCAGGGCTGGTCATTCTGGAGAATATACCTCAGAATTAATGTCAAAGCCATCAGAAGCATCTAATAATACATGTAACTAACTCTCTGCAGGTAGAAAATACTGATTATATCATACTTTCTTAGGGTGCATGTGATTCATTCACTTATTCAATTTCTAGACTTCCCATCTGGTAACAAGAAGACACTGGGTGATTTACACCAGTCAAATAAACACAAATGGAATAACAAAACAAATAAGCAACAACAAAGCAAATCTATTACTACAAAATAAATAAAACAATAATGACACCTAGACTAAAAGTTCCAATATTAAAATTACAGAATTATATATTCATATATAATGTATATAAATGGTCTGTGGATTGTAAAGTCCTTTTTCCTTTTAGAAAGAGTTGAGGCAGAAATACACACATTGGATTAAAATTAATCATTTAATTTGGGACTTTGTTTAGTAATCTCGACAGAACTTTAAACTGCTGGTTCACACAGCTTGGTTGGTTCCCTTGGAGACCCCCCAGGCTCACCATATGTCCTGTAGGAGCCCACAGCCAGGATGGACTTCCTGTCACTTTCTCTCCCAGGAGAAATAAAGGCCCAACTTTTGCATTTTAGTGAATAGTTTCCTATAATTCTAGATGGGAAAAAACTATTTCTTGGCTTCAGTTTCAATTTTGTAACACCTGATGGATAACCTCCTTCCGATGTTCATGCCTGTATCAAATTGAATTGCTGTAAAAGACTGAGAAATAGCTTTAATAGATTTTTCAGAGTTTTGGAATCTCCCTAGACCTCCAGCGGGAGAGTGCAGAGGGGAAGAAAATGACATCTGATATTAAGTCATATCATTTCATCTTTGAATGCATGTGTCACAGATTGTAACTTATTTTCATGGTATTCCACAGGCCTTGAATTATACGGGAAGGACCATGCAGAGTTCAATCCTAAACATCTTTATTCAGAATTAAGCCCCTCTGTATTGAAGGATACAGTTTGCTAGATTTTATCTGCAGCTTCAAATGACCGAAATTTTGTTTACAGCAAGGAATGAGAACTTGGAGACAAGAGACTGCAATTCGGTGTAATTAGGCTGCTAAAACCCCCACTGATTTCAGGAGGATTTAATTTAAGCAGGAAACTGCACAAGACTGCGGCTGGAGTACTTGCAATAGGCGAAGCTTTCCTGATGGGAAACACCCTTGATAAAATTCATTTCCAGCATGCAAGGTTATTGTGGCTTTCTCAGTGTTGCTGGGGGTTAACTCAGATCGGTCCTAGCCAGCCTAGCCAATGATGAGGGCGTTATGAGAACAGCAGTCCAAAAATATCTCCCATTCTTCATTTGTAGTCTTGACTGCACTATATGTACTGGAGAATACAATTAGTCTGTGTCCTCAGAATGTGAAGGCATGCATAGGAAAATGTGCTACACCAAGAGATTGGGCATGAATAATCTGTGCCGGTGCTGCTCTCCACCACCACCCCATCCCTTGTCTCTTCTGGCTCAATGAACCACTCACCAGGCCTAGCATGTTAAGTTTTCCATACCTCTCACGTGGTCTTCCAGGCTTGTCAACAGCTCAAGCTTCTCTGCCTCACCCTCGTGGTTGATCTCCCATTCGGATCAAAAGGGCAGGATAGAGAAGCCTGTGCTCTTGCTCGTGACTGGGAGATTGCCCAAGGAGGTGAACAAAAGCAAGAAAGTTGGGTTTTGATGAGTGGATGATGGGCTGAGGAGGCAGGGTTTGGACCAGCAGCATCTGTGCTGCCATTTTTACTGACTGGCACAAACTGGAATGAACTGGTTTGTGTCCATCTCTAGCTACAAGGTATTCACATTCTATCCATCCATCCATCCATCCATCCATCCATCCATCCATCCATTTATTTCCTGTATTATGATGCAGGGTAGTGGTGGTAGTTGTTTCCCATCATAACCATGGTTTATCATGATGTGCAAATAGGCCCATTCATATTTCTTCATGCACCCTAAAAATAACACGGTTAGGCTAACATCCCCTTGACATTTTAACAAATTCCAGCTGAGAGGCCTATGGAAGGCTCTGATATATCCCAGAAGTTAAGTGGAGCTTTCATTGCATTTATTTATTCAATTCTTGCTAGGGATGGGCACAAAATGAAAAACAAAATGCTGTTTTGTCATGTCGTTATGTAACGAAACGAAATGAGGAAGCAGCATTTTGTTACAGAAGAAATGAAATGGTGTGGTTTTGTTGTTGTTGTTGAAATGAACCATTTTGTTCCATCTGTGTGGGATTGGGGAAGGGAAAAAAGATTTTTAAAAAAATAAAAACTCAGTGTATGCAAAAGCTTACAAAAATACATATATTTAAAAACCAGTAGAAACACACCTGATCCCGCTGTCTGATCCGTTTGTAGACGTATTCAGAGAAGGGTTGGCGAGGGATGTATCTCCCCTCTCCTGCTGTGACGTGGAAGACTCCACTTTGATAGGCCACTTTGCCTCGTGAAATGGTCACCACTGGGACACCATGACAGACCATTCCTTCAAATATGTTAAAGTCATTGGCTTGGTGGTGAGTCTTGGCAGAGATTGTCCTATGATGGAAGAGAAGAAAGCAATAAGAAAAATGATAATCCCTAGAGTTTTTTCATAGAAATTTAATTGAAACAAATGATCTGCAAGATTAGCTGCTTCAAACTGTTTTTCTGTTGAAGGACTATTGTGAAAAGACTATTGGGTCTATGCAGGATTACTGCTGTGTCAGGCTCTTAGCCATCTTACGTTAATTTCAGTGGGAACTTTTGAATAAGGAAAACACCACCATAAAGATAGTTTCTGGCAAAGAAACTCTGGTTTGATTGCCCCTGGATGGCTTAGAGAGTGTCCATAAAAGTGTTGAAAAGCATTTTTCATGGGTGAGAGGAGCTTCATTGTGGCATGTTAGCATAGTATGGACGGAGAGCATGCACCACTTACAGCACAGTAACCATAGTCTCATTGGTTCCATGCGATGTAAGTATTCAGTGGGGGACATGAGTCTGTGCTCCCCAGCTTCCTTTGTTGACTCCCATAGAGCATCACATAGATAGAACATAATAAATGAATAAAACATGATGATGCCACAATAAATCCCTGGCATGGAAGTACCCACATTTACTGTACACCCCCCTCAGCATATTAATCATTCCAGTGTTAAACAGGTAATGTATATTTGCAGCAAAACAATGGGTAGTTTCATTCACGATTGAAAATGTTTGTCATTAGAGATGGGCACGACTCAAAAAATAATTTTTCGTTTTTCGTTTGTCGTTTTGGGGTCCGTTTTGGTTCGTTTTCGTTTTTTGGGGGGGTTGCGCATTTTTCATTTTCGTTTTTGTTATGAAACGAAACAAAAAAACTAAACGAAAATGAAATTTTTTCGTTTTCGTTAGCATCCTTTCCGTTGGGATGTGTCTGCCATAACGAAAACGAAAAACGGCAAAATTTTTCGTTTCGTTTTCTGGAAAATTTTCATTTTCGTTTTCGTTGCGTAACGGAAACGAAAAACAAAAACAAAAACAAAAATTTCGCTGAGTCGTGCCCATCTCTATTTGTCATAATTCTCAAATAACCAACAAGTTGGGATTTACTGAGCAAAGTTTCAAAACCCCTTTGCAGTCTTGATGGCTTCTTTCTCCATAGTCCTTCATCATCCATTTCAGTACACTTATGGCCATTTTCACTGTTGAATTATTATATTTACAACCCCCCTTTTTTCAGTCCACAATAGGCTCCCAAAGCAGCTTATAATGAAAACCAGCAGAATGGAACAATACAGGAGGTATATACAAGGCAGCAGTTGGGTGGTTGAGCTCATATTGTCCAGCATCCAGGTAGTCCCCCCACCCACCCAAGGTAAGAGGCAGATGATACTGGTGGAAGCACTGCCAACCCTTTCCCACTAAAGGGAACTTTTATTGGTTTTGGCCTGCATTCCAATTTGGGAAAGTCCTTAGGGTTAGGTTTAATCAACACGAAGTAGCATGCAGTGCTACAAGGTAAAAGTCAAACGGTGGTTTTATACAGATACACAGCTTAATAATTTGGGGTATCTTCTCATCAACCATATAAAGCAATATCAAATTCTATGTCCATTCAAGAAAAAGGCCCAGAACAAGACTTTCTCAACCTGCAAACCAAAGCTCAGTTCCTTGCAGCAACAGATCTACTGGCTTTTAGAATTTTCCTAGGAAGACTGTTTCAAGCTACAGAATAATTACTGTAACATTCTTGCCCTATGCTATTGTCACAGGAGTGAATAATGGTACAGGTTCTAGACCAGAGTACAATTATCTACAACATCCTCAGGGAAGACAGCAAATGAAAGTACTGGCACATTAAATCTATTGATTCAGAAACAATACACAGCAAGTCAAGAAACAAATAAATCCTAAATGTATAGTTTTAAAGCTGAGAGATTTAAAACAACAACGCCCACACGAGCTGACTCTGCAATAACTTACTGGTCCATCTGCAGCCTGTCCAGAAAAATAGACAAACTGCTTAACAGACCAAGTACTGGTCCTTCAAACCAAATTCTGTACACCCTAAGTTCTTCCATGATTTCAGGAAAGGGGCTATTCTCAGATGTCTTTTATCTGGAGACGGCAAGGACTGAACACGGGATCTTGTGAAATCAAAGGTTTTATCACTGAGTACAATCGGGCAGACCCCCTCCAGAGAAAGAGGAGCAATCACAGTTACAGAGAAGAAGAATGCACTACCTTGTGTCACCATATGGAAGGCATTTCTGGGTGGCTGAAGGCAACTTCTGTTGATAAAATCGTCTAACTAGTACGCCTTACGTTTTGTTATATCTGGAGAGAAGTAGCAGCTAATAGTGAAATACTACAATTATTTACAACAAATGTTCATCCCCTCTTGGCCAGTCCCTTTGGGGGAAAGGGATGGGCCCCCTTCCAAATCAAGGAAATATTTGGATTCGGGTCTGAAGGGAGAGCAAGGAGTGAGTCATTTGTTTTGCTTGCATCTTTGACACTTGTCTGATTATTCAGGGCTGGGGCAAGAACTATCTTAGATCCTAGACAATTAGGTAACATTTGGCTTGTTGGCCCAATTGCCTGATCTACTTGTTCTAATGATCCAACAGCATGTGTCCTAACAGTGCATCTAAATGGTATTGCTTTAAAATACAAACCAGGGTTGAAGGCTCTTTCCTAGAATGAAATGTTTAGAAGGAAGAGGCCTTAAATCTGTTTACTGTTGCAGAGCTTTGAATTTCTAGTAAAATTCCTTTCCCATGGAGCAGAAGGACAGATATTCATAGAAGAGAGTCACTATAGGTTCCCCAGGGTCCACCCCATTCTCTTTAACTGACACTTAAAATCTTAATAACTCACTCTGAAACATTTGTAGGAGAAAGAAGGAAAAACTTTTCTTTACTCATAGTTTCTTGAAATTATATACTTCTATGTGCTGCTTTCTTTACTGCATACATACTTTGGAACCACTTGAACAGATCAACATTAACATGATAACTACTAACTAGCCAGGAGAGAGAGGGGAAAAACACTAAGCAGAGAAGTGTGACTCCTTTTTAATTCAAAGGCTGGAAGGGATAATTGGTTAGTGCTGTATACGCAGAGAATCATACAGTAATCCCCCACCTATTGCGGGGGGTTAGGGACCCGACCTGACCCACGGTAATTGAAAATCGGCGATATGGGGATGCTGAGTCAGGTCAGGACTGGGGAGCATGGCCCTGCCCTGAATGGGCCTCCAACAGGCTTCCCGGACCCCAGAAATGGTTTCTTGCAATCTGGAAGTCACTTCCGGTTTGTCAGAAACCACTTCTGGGGCCTTTGACTGGGCCAGGAAGCCCATCGGAGGCCCATTTGGGGCAGCCTGTCAGGCCTGGGTTAAGTGCAGTAGGCCTCAAATAGACCCTAGCAGCTTACCCCAGGGGCCCTTTCTTTTCCTATACTGTGGCCCCGCAATATACTGGGACCACAGTATATGAACCGCGAAATGGCGGGGGACCACTGTACGATCCCAGAAATGTCCCTCCCAGTCACTCAAACTACAGGAAGCATGAAAGGTAACACACAAGACTCCATCATTTACTTCCCTTTTAAATGATGTTTGAACCAAAAAGTGCCACACACAAATATATTAGCCAGTTAAAAGTTAATTTATTACCAAACAGGAATGTTTTCAGAGCTCCGCTGTTTAGGGTAGAAGCGATTGACCTGTCAGCAATTGTATTTACACTTTTATTAAGATATTTTGGTTCTACTATGAAGTATACCAATTCCCCCTCTAAAAAACCACTGTGGTTTTGTGTTGGCCTCTCTGGATCCAAGGTAATAGCTACAACAGCTGTAACGTCTCCTTCGGCATGCAAGCAAAGCACAAAAGAGTCATTGCTGGTTTAAAAGAGAGGGAGAGACAGAGAGAGCTCTGACATTTCTGGAGGGCTCAACCCAATGAAGTTTCACATCAGACTGTTTTCTCTTATCACTGACAACTTCATTCCTGAAGCGCATTGCCAGGAAACTGCTGAAAGTTCCTGCAATTACTTTGAATGTCTGGCTGGTATTGATTATTCAGCTAATGGCAAAAGCTTCTGAACTCCATCTGTCAATTTATAATTTACCACCCCCCAGCACCTGCTTTGACTGCCCGAGTGCATGCAAGGAACAAAGAGGCACGGGTCAAAAAACCAGCCAAGTTTCCTCAGAATTCAGTGATGGTTGTGCGAGGGGAATAAACCTTTTTCTTAAGGAACATTGCTACGGTGGCAGAAACATTTTGATTAATTTTTCATGCCATTTGATGTGAGGGAAAGGTACCAAAAAGTTGAGGAAAGGCATTATTCAAATATTAATGTAATTATGAGGAGTACAGCGATCAAAGCTATTTGTAGCAGACTGGAGAATGATGTTTTGGCTGCGTGAAGGATGTCTGCTGCAAAGAAGAGGTCATGGCCGTTCTTTAAATTGTGTATCAGCAAAATGAGCTGCATGTGAAACAGGATTTTAGTGACACAGACAATTCCTTCAGCAATGCCTTTAAGCTACAGATGCCCCCCACACAGACTGCATACAAATGGAGGGTTGTGCCCAGAACTGGGGAGAGCGTCCCTTGTTTCCCTCAGCTGTCTCTGTTTTCTCTGAGTCTAGCTGCCATCTTCACAAGAAATAGAAGGAAAATGGACTTTACCTGGACGTGAATATTGTTCCTACCTCTCCTTGTTGTAGTGCAAAGTACTTGAGACTTGAATCAGCAGTTAAAAGCCGTAAACTTAACAAATTACTTGCTTCTCATTTATTGATAAGGACCAATCTAACTGGTTGCACTTCACACTCTGATTTAAGGGAACCCGGCTATGGAGACTGCCAGGACAAATACTTGCACTTGCAAATTTACTCCTATTTCTATAACTCTCTAAGGGCCTTTTTACACGACCCCTAAGATCCGCTGGTCCCTTAAATTAGGACCAGAGTTCTTGGGGGTTTGTCGCTCTCCCTGTGTTCCCACCCCTTCTGCACTTCCTTGTTCTATCTGCGTGAGGGGAGGGGGAAAAAAGGGAGAAAAGAATGCACTCTTACCTCCGAGTGCCGTGGAAATTGCTCCGACTACCCCCGTTACTTCCTGGTTCCTCTTAAAGGGGCGGGAGGCAAAAACAACAACAACAAAAAGAAGCGAGGAGAGCCCGGCACTCTCAGCATCAAAATTTTTCACCATCAAAGAGCAGGTACTTGAAAGCTGCGCTGGGTCGCACTTAGGTGGGCGGGGTCGCACTTAATTTTCTGTTAGCTCCTGAGCTGGTGGGGAAACATTTTTAAGCTCCGGAGCTGGGAGCCATTTGCAGCAGAGCTTAGGGGTCGTGTATAAACAGCCTAAGTCTATGCCTTACCAAAAGCTCATTTTCCCTACTCAGGAATGAATACGAGACATAAACAGATAAGTGGGGATGGGAACTAAGAAGCCAGAAATGCTAGGTGTGGATTCAGACACTTTTTAAAATGTAGCCTGGTACCCTTTTATTGATGTCAATGTATTCAATGTAAGGCCAGTTCACATGCAGCTTGGATTATGGAGGAGGGGGGGAGGCACACAAAGTCTCGTGCAAACCCCTGTATTTGATGCCAGTTTATACAACTTAAGTCCAGTTCATATGTACTTGGATCACAGGGAAACATGTGCACAGAGCCTTATGTAAAACAGGGTTGTGGATCAGCACAATGCGTATCAGACAGTGTTCTGCAGCACTTTCCATTCGTGGGAGACAGAGGTTTGTGTGCCACACAGCCTGCCCTGTGTGGCCTACATTATTCTGTTACTCTTAGATGTGGATAGCATCCTTATTATGTTGCCTAAATGGAGGCAATACAGTTTTCATCTTTGCGTCAGGTAGCATAATCCTGTGATTGTTGCTGTTTTTGTTTTGACTTAGATACTGCCCTAAGCACATCCGAACTCGCCTGATTTTGGAAGCTAAGCAGGGTTGGCCCTGGTTAGTACTTGGATGGGAAACAACCAGGGAATACCAGGTGGTTGTAGGCACCTGGATGAGGAACTGGCAAACCACTCCAGTATTCCTGCCAAGAAAACTCCATGGACATGGGGTCACGAAGAGTTAGTCATGACTGTAATCACACACACACACACACACACACACACACACACACACACACACACACTGCTCCATAGTGCTTGGAGTGCTCTCCAGGCAATTTACAGCATCACGATGCTAACAGCAACTGTCTTGGTGGAACTGTCTTGGTACATCGTCTTCACTGCCTCAGGCAGCACAGTGTCTTGGGTCAGCCCTGATAAGCAAGTTTATTCAGACAGTAGTGGAAGGAGTGAGCTAAATGGGACTTGATAACATGTAAGTGTGCAGAAGACTGCCACCTTCAGTTCTAGCAAGGCTTTTTATCTGTCTTTAAATTGTGGCTGGTGTGCCACCTAGCAAAAACAGAAATCAATCCTTTGCAAAGGTACAGCTGACAAAATACAATCATCCAGCTATTTAGCAAGCAAGGAAAGACCTTTTATAGCAGAATGAAAGAATGTGCAAAAGTTTAGTTGTAGATAGAAAGGAATTAGAAATAGTCTGTCTGCACAACAGAACTGGAAACTGTGTGTTAGACTGACAGGAAAATGATACAGCATTTTCCCCCTTTAAATTACTGAGAATTTGCTCTCTGTGGAAAGTAGGTGGCATTTTGTGAGGCAGAGGAAATACACACTGTGTTTACAGAGACAGGAATTTCTGTTCCTTTTTTTGTTCACCCTTTTATCTAAAATAGAAGAAAGAGTACGCAGGTTGAAAAACTATGATTTTCCTTTGTGTGCGAAAGAAATCTTGTACCATAAAATCTCCTCCATGGAATTACCATAACTACAGAAATACAAGAAAAGAATAACTGACTTCTCTAGATGGTAGACAAGTAATTAAAAAAGAGAGAGAGATGCAATTACTAGTGGAGTAATATTTAGCTGCTATATTTAGCACCATTAATTCCAGACAGTGGGCATATGTCCTATTTATTAGATTATGAAATCACAGACTACGATAATACCAGTGTGTCAGTCAGGATAAAATATCCACATGTATGATGACTACACCTATTACACTATACTGAATAGTATGTTGATCTAAAGCTAATTGGAAAGGATACTAGATTTAAACCCCATTATTTATTTTAAACATAGTGGCACAAGGACAGGTTGGTTACCAGAAATCTCGTGGCAATGGAGAAGCTAGCATGTCTGGAGCCCATTTCTTCAGATGCAAATCACAAAAGCTTATGCCAAATAAAATGTGTTGGTCTCCAAAGTGCCACAAAACTCCTTTCCATTTTTCCTGCATCAAATGAACACCGTATGGAAATAAAGACTAGACAGAATGGCTGAAATCCTATTGCTTGGTATAACACAATTCATAACATCTGGGCTTTTCCTACCTGGCAAACAGAGACCCAACCATGGTTCTTAAGCATCCACCAAGCCAGCATGCAAAGTGCACATCCTTAGTATAGTGGCAGGGATTCCATTTTTTTCCTTTTCCTTTTTTAGGAATGGATTACATGCTACTGATTATAGTTGTCACTAACAGGATTTGAGCCCATGTATTGGCTCTGCAATTTTTTTTGGGGGGGGGGGCGGGCGAAATATAACAATAGATGGAGCCCTCCAGTATCCTACCAACTTCATGAAGCTTGATGTTTGCTGTGTTCTTTGCACACCTGTCTTTTACTTCTTTTCTGGGCATCCATCACGATCCTTATAAACACATTTAGGTGGTTACTTCACGTCCCTTTTGTCTCTGTAAGTGTTGTGTACAAAAAAATCTTACTTCATGTCTGTCACACAACAGCTGAAATTTGTCTCGACACGCCCTCAGAGCAGGATCAGAGCGTGACAATACTGTACTTGGCGCTGGGTTGGGTTATTCTCTTGTCATGGTTTGTTCCCGGTTCCTGTTCCGAGACAAGGGACCATGTAGTAGCAATTGTCACACAACAACCAGTGTCCACCTAGTGGTCAGTGTCTGAAGCGGCATTCAACATTAGTTTCCCTTTGGGAAACACCATGCAACACAAATGTTTTTTAAAGAAAGTACTGACAATTCTGTAGCACTGACGTGTAAATCCCAGAAGACCAGTCAATCTAAATATCGAAAAAGTTTTATTAACAATATTTTTAAAAAAAGTTAAGAAAGCAAGACAAATTGAGAATTTGTCACGGAACAAGACCGTGAAGTAACAGTTATCACGAGACAAGTTATCACGATGTGAGAAAATGGAAACAGGGAGTAAACAGGGACAAAACCACATGATCGTGACCAATGTTGTCACGGAACAAGGAAGGACGTGAAGTAACCGTCTTAGAGAGTGTGTGAGACTGCTGAGAAGGATAGAGCCAAGTAGCAGTAAAGTGAGACCTTGGGTCCTTTTCCAAGGAGAAAGGTGGGGTAAAAATATTCAAAACAAATAAGAAATAAATGTAGACCCCACTGCCCAACACTGCTCCAAAGCCTTCTTTTATGTTTCTGCCCTTGCCACCTCTCTTTTGCATGTGGGCACGGCCAGTTGCATTCCAGTTGTTGTTGCTGTTTTTAAGTACAGCATTTAAAAGGCAGCATGATGTTTGTGTCCACATACCATGTATTGTAAAATGTGTGGAAGATTCATTCTAAATTGGAGATGACATAACTCATGTTATTTGTTTTCTTCTCCCCTTTTGGGTTTTGAGGGAAATAAAGAGAAGGATTGTGAAACAGTCTGTTTCAAGAAAGTTAAAGGATTTCTCCAAGGAGCGAGAGATTGTAACACACTAGAGAGAAAGTTGCCAAGAGCTTAAGTTACAGGATGCAGTAGACATGGTCTAAATTGTACTCATAAGATGGAGTCAAGACAGCCAAGAATTATGCAGATTTCAGCTTATGTGTGCATCTTTTAAATCATGTATGATTTATAGCTTTGTAGATGGAAACATCAAAGGGACAGCTTCCATGTCATGAAAGCCCCTTCACACCCTCTAGTGAGTATGGGAGGTAATTTCACCAAGTTTTCATTCCCTTAATCTGCTTTAGACCCAGAAGAGGCTTAACTGGAAATTGCAAATGATCAGAAATCTAGTGCAGCTTCAAAAAATCAACCCATGAGCATGAAGCAACTCAAAGACTGCTACTGCACTTCTGATTTAAAATGCCCTTTTCCTTAAAAACAAGGCACCTTAAAAATCACTGTCCGGTTTTCAAAATGATTTACCTGAAGAACCTCCTCAGCCACACCCATTTTTGGCCACTGTGTTGCTTTTTCTTGCAAAGGCCATTGGGAGTGGGTTTTTTTTTTTAACATCGTTTCCTGTGTCTCCCTTTTAAGCAATTTGGTTGAATTTGCGGACATACTAAGTCGCTTCCCCCCCTTGCCCCCTATTCTTAGCCTCTTTGCTTTCAGAAAACACGGAAAACAGAATCATACCGCCATGCCAGGATGTTTACCAACTTTGTTATGCAAATGTTTCAGCTCGTTGTCACTTAACTTCATTTTCTTGGTGGAAGAGAAATGCATTGGCCTACCAAGTTTTAAAGCGGTTCAATAAAGTACCCTGTAGATAAGCGGGATATAAATATAATAAATAAATAAATAATAAATAAAGTGAGAACTGGAAAGCCAACTGGAAAGCCAATTGCTAGCTACCTGCTTAAGTGTGAACAGCAGAATTGCTTTAATAACCACGGGACCACGGGAGGAGAAAAGGCGATCCAAAATAAGAAGTGGCTGCTTGAGGAAGTGCAGAAGTTGTCAAAATTACCTCCCCATCCCCTAGAGGGCGGGAAAAAAGAGCCTTCTTTAGATTTTGTTGTTTTTTTTAGTAGGAGGATGGAGCACAGATGTTGCCTTGGGATGTGTTGATCACCATTGGGCCTATGATCCATGAGCTGCATTGATATTTGTGTGTGTACACACAAATGGGCATGCATTTCTGTGTATACTCATGCACCTGTGGAATCTCCCCCCCCTCCTATCCATTGTCCTAATCTAAGTTACATGTGCACCTCCAGGTACACTGGATGGTAATTTTTTTAAAAAAAGAAAAAGTATACAAGGAATGCCATGGTAGGTTTTTGTGTGTGTTTAAAGGTGAAACAGGCAGCTTCTTCATAACTTCAATGGAATATTGCTTTTCTCCCATCTCTTCTCTAAACAGGTGTTATATTTAACGTGTCATGTAAAAAAAGCTGTTCTGCAATGCATAAGTGCACAACATGAAGAGTCTTTTGATGTCTAAGTGCTATTTAATGAATATTTTAGTAGAAGCATTGCCTGAATTGACAGAGAAAAAAGATAGTCCTATTCCATTCCTTTGTTTTAAAACTGACTTGCAATAATGTCTCTTCAAATGCATTTTTTAAAAAAGTCATAATATTTCAAATATACCACCAATTATTATTCAGCAAGTTGTGCTCCATATTCTCATTATAACAGAGAGATGTCTTTGGCTGTGATTACACTGACCAATACTTCTGCAGGAAGCACTGGTAAATTTGAAATATTTTCCAGTGACCACACAGTATACTGGTTTTGCTTTTGATTCAGAGTAGAGAATCAAAAATGAAATGAAAAACGAAATGTTGTTTTGTTGGTTTATTATGTAACAAATTGCAAAACAAAATGGTAGGACATGTTTCATGATGAAACAAAACAAACCACCATTTTTGGCTGTAAAAATGAAACAATTCATTCTAGAGGCACCAAATTTGGTGGGTAGCTTCCTTGGACTATTTCCTTTAAGCCCTCCAAATTTGGAGATGTTTGAGGTTAAGAGGGCTGAGTGATTCTACTTCAAAGTAGGCCCCGCAAGAAAAAAAATCATTTGTAATTAAGGGAAGCACTTGAGGAAGCCCCCCCCCCCGGTGTGGGGGCTATTAAGTGCTTTTATTTTTATTTTTATTTTCTTGTGTTACTGTATTTTATGTTTTTATTGTGTGAATTATTTGAATTTGTTAATTGTTGTAAACTGCCCAAAGTGACCTCACTGCCAGATGAGCAGTATAAAAATCCAGTAAATAAATAAATTCCATCAAATGATGTTTTCTGGGGGACCCACTTTGAAGTTGAATGACTCAGCCCCCTAAACCCCAAACCTCTCTAAATTTGAGGGGGGGGGCTTACAGGGAAGAGTCCAAGGAAGCTATGCTGTAATTTCCATGCTGCTAGATGCACGCAATCACTTTTTTTCTAGTACATAAAATGTTATGTACTCAAAACAAAAATATAGTGTTTCATTTTTGATTTCATTTCATTATTAACAAATTTTTAAAAGAATTTCCAAGGCAAATTGAAACAATTCATTACTCTATAAAATGGCTCCCTTGGGTCCTAGAGGCACGGCACCAAATTTGGTGGGTAGCTTCTTTGGACTCTTCCCTATAAGCCCCCCGAATTTACAGAGGTTTGGGATTCAGGGGGTGCTTCCCTGAATTACAAATGATTTTTTTTCTTGGGGGGACCCACTTTGGAGTCATATAACTCGCCCCCTTCCCTGAGACTGATATGGGGCATGATCCCCAGTTCTTTCTTTGATGCTTTGTTTTCTTTAGCACATTGTTAAAAGTTGCAAATTTTACCATATTGATACGGGGCATGATCCCCAGCTTTAGGAAGCTAGCAAAGGGCTTCCCAGTAGGATAGGCCATGGATATAATTGTTGCAATCAAACGTCACACATATTCTTTACACGTGTAGACAAATGCTGTGTAAGAAAGCTCCTTATATGCCTATGTTTTGTTATTTTGTCTTGATTATAACTTGACATATCTTATTGGACTATTATCTGACAATGCACAAAAACATTTGTTCTTGAAGCATTGACTATCTATTCTATAATCTATTCTGTGAATCGTTTCTGAAACAAACAAAGAAAGAAATAACATGTGAGTAAGGGACACATATGTGAACAAATGTGACAAGGAATATTGTATGTATGTATTATCATTTGTGGCGCCCCTGATAAATTGCCAGGGCATTGTCCACAGCATTGTGGGGCCAGCTACTTAGTGCTATTGGTTCCGCTACAGCTCACTGAGAGAGGAAGGGAGTGAATAGGAGTTAATGCACTTAGAGACCCTTGAAAGACATCAGTTGGCTTTTAAATTGTTCTTATAAGCTATGTGTTCCCTCTCCTGGTAAAGAGCAAGGCCAAACAACTAGTCAACATCTCAATCTTTTTCATACTGGCTCAAAACATCTCTGTTTATGCAGGCATTTTAATTGTTTCACATGATATCCGTCCATATTTAATGTATTTACTGCATTTTATGAGGTAAACTATTATGCTTTTTAAATTTTTATTTGATCTAGTATTGTGACTTTGAACATCTGATAGCACGCTGTGCTACTATCCATGAAGGATAGCTTTAAAATATTTGTTTAAAATACACCAACAAACAGTCAGAACTAGATGTTCCCAAGCTGCTCATCATTTCAGTTATACTGAATTTGGAGTTCTAAAGTCAACACGGTAGAGAGAACGGCTGGATAGAGGCTGAGGGATGTGTTTCTCCCATCAAGTATTGAGTTTATTTAAGAAATTAGGACAAAATGGAAGTCTTATTCAACAAACACTGCTCCCAGAAGGAGATATGAATCTTTGTAATCATAAGCTAATTCAGAGGAGGCCAAGCTTTTGGGAAGCAATGGCAGCAGGTTTTTTTTTTTTTTTTTGATAATGTCTATCTGTGGGACATACCCAAGTCCCTATGCTGGCTCATCCTTTCTTCAAATGTTTTTCTTCTAGTTTAATGAGCAAAGATGGGAGAGACAAGAGCAGTTCAAGAACAATATAAAGTTGGCTACTTTTGACACAAAATGTCTCCCAAACCACTCAAGTTCTTCAAACATCAGACATCACAATTAGAATGTTATATAGGTACTCAGATTTGCTTGACTGAAATGAGAATGGGTTGCACATTTTTATTGAGTGCTTGCTGATGTAGGGAATTATTAATACTGCGATCTACACATCTACTCAGAAACAAAGCCTGTGGAGTTCTATAAGGCCTAAGTCTTAGTACCTATCCTTCTCAGACAGCACACAAAAGGGCATCTTCCTCAGATGTTAGTGAGAGCAACAGGCCAGGCACAATGGCACAACACAATCTCTGTGCACAGCCTGCTAAGTAAAGTGCATCCTCTGGGGTGGAACGATACTTTATTTATTTATTTATTTATTTATTTATTTATATACTGCCCATCTTCCAAAGGAACTCCAGGCTGTTAACAACAACAAACAGATAAACAACGCAACGTGGAACAACGAAATACTTAAAAGAAATACATAAAAACTATAAAATACTCGGCAAGATGGCGGAATTGAATGGAAAAAAATTAATGCTTTGAAATTCAGAACTTGCTTTTCACCAAGTTGGAACACTGGCCTACGTAACCCAACACTGGCTACCATGCTTGTGAACATAGCAGGTAAACAAGAACATAGAAGCTCTTATATATAAGAGTCTTTTCCAGTACTAAATGAAGACTGGCAAATTCCTGACAGACAGAACCTGGGACTTTCCATGTGCAAAGCATGGATTCCAACACTGACTTGTGACCCTTGCTCTTTGCACAAACCTTTCCCAGCGGGAAGAGTCTGAGTAGTAGGAACTCCGGAGTCCATAAAGAGTCCCCTTAAGAGTTGACAACGATTCTCAAATCATCTGCAAGCTGGTTCTGGGAAGGCTGGTCTTTTCCCCCAACATAGGAATGACTGGCTGCAGTTAATTGCTAATATATTCTCAGCAAAATATGGGAGGCCTTGGTGCACCATTTAGATATTTTTAGGCGTAAGTAGAAGCTAGTCCATAATAGCCTAGGGGGATATTTTTAATCACTCCCCATCTACAGGAAAATAGCAATTAGAGTGAAAGTACAAGCACTGTTGTTTTCCTATGTGGTCAGCAGTCCAGATCAATTTTTTAAATAAAATATTCTGACTAGCCAAAGCCCTTTGCATAGATACACTGTGGCTAGGACCAAATATCCTGGGAATAATACAACAGGATGTCATCCCATCATCAGGATATATACTGATGATGGGATGATATCCTGTATATATATATATATACAGGATATATACTATATTTTATATAGTATATATAAGCAAACCACACCCCCCAGCAGTATTTATAGAAGGACTTCAACTGA
>JAHTLZ010000204.1:20988754-21018240 GCA_023846285.1 Phrynocephalus versicolor | reverse complement strand
TGTGTGTGTGTGTGTGTGTGTGTGTGTGTGTGTGTGTGTATACACATTCTTTTACTTTGCCAAGAAATAGGGTGGACAAATCGGCTGCGATTACTCAGGCCATACTTACCTTGTAGCTTTGGGGTCCCAAATGACAAGGTCAGCATCAGAGCCCACGGCAATTCTCCCCTTCCTTGGGTACAGATTAAAGATTTTAGCAGCATTTGTGCTGGTAACTGCTACAAATCTATTTTCATCCATTTTGCCGCTATGCTGAAAAACAATGAAAGGAAATCCAAGGATGTGTGTTAATAAGGAAGGAAACGCACAAGCTCACTGTGAACCAACTCTCTCTCTCTCTCTCTCTCTCTCTGTCTGTCTCTCTCTCTCTCTCTCTCTCACACACACACACAGAGAGAGAGAGAGAGAGAGAGATTCTAACCCAGATATTGGCTGCTCAGAACATTTTTGATGGTAAAATTTGCAAGTTTTAACAAAGTGCTAAAGAAAACAAAGCATCAAAGAAATGAAGACCTAAGAATGTAAGACTAAACCAGCAGTCTGTTTACTTCGGCATTTTGTTTGCACAGATGCCAATGGAAAGTACATAAGCAAAACATAAATGCATCAGCACTGTCCACCCACCTTTCCCTTCCAAACATTATTCAGAGGCATACTGCTGTTGTTCTGTGGATACACACCGTCATGACTACCAGCGATTTCTAGATTTTTTTCTCCCATCAGGGTAACAAACAATTCTAAAATGTGGGCTTGTGATTTCCCTTCATGGCCAAATAGTGAGAAAGGCATCCAGATGTATAGCTTGGTTTAGTCATCAAGAAGAGTGAAACCTGGAAGGGCAGTTCTGAGGGGACTAGAAGAGATAATCATGTGTACAGATGTGTCACTGGAGACAAGGGCTGAATACACTTCCTACAGAAGTTTCCCAGAGGCCATCTCTTTCTGTTTTTAAGAAGCTAAAAACAATTTAAAGTGGTCCTCTACTAGTATGATATTGTCTGGAGATGCCCACATGGGTATTGATTTGTGAATTTCTACTTAGGTTGTGGATTCCCGGTGTGGTATAGTGGACAGAGTGATAGATTCCGTGAAACAGGGTTTGGATTGTTGTTAGTCTGTGGAACTCCCTGCCACAGGGTGTGGTGATGGCGTCCGGCCTGGATGCCTTCAAAAGGGCATTAGACAGATTCCTGGAGGAAAAGTCCATCAGAGGTTGCAAGCCATGATGGTGATGTGTAATCAGGCTTAAAAACAAGGTACTTCAAGGGCCAGATGCAGGGGAGTGGTATCAGGAGACAGATATCTAGTCTTGTGAGCTCCCAGATGCTTCTGGTGGGGCCACTGTGAGATACAGGAAACTGGACTAGATGGGCCCTTTGCCTGATCCAGCATGGCTCTTCTTATGTTCTTATGAATTCCCACTTGGTCATGGGGGAGTGGAACTGGGAAAACCACTTTTTAAATATCTTACTTACTTTGGAAGACCTATTAAGGTCTGTATAGATCAGTTCTTTGAAAGCACAGAGCACACATTTAAAGGTACTGTACCATGGTCCATGGCAGCAATAGAATTCATTATATTTTATTGCCTTTATTACATGAAGTTTTATCGTATGATTTTATTGTACATTGTGAACAGCCCAGAGAATAATAACACTGGTAGGGCAGCATAGAACTAGAAATGATGAATGAATGAATCATTCGCACCAGCAGCTTAGAACTGTAGAGATGGAAGGGACCCTTGTTTGAACTGGATCACTGAGTCCAGCTCTTGTCAAGCAGGCACAGTTGTGGATCGAACTTTCAACCTCTGTCATAGAATCATAGAATTGGAAGAGGCCTCAAGGGCCATCTAGTCCAACCCCCTGCCATGCAGGCACCCCCATCACAGGACTCCAGACAGATGGCCATCCAGCCTTTGCTTAAAAACCTTCAAAGAAGAAGACTCCACCACCCTCCTTGGTGCAGCATCTTCCACTGCTGAACAGCTCTAACTGTCATGAAGTTCTTCCTAATGTTTCAATTTAATCTCTTTTCCTGTAGTTTGAGACCAGTGCCCCGCGTCCTAGTCTCTGAAGCCATGGCGAACAAACCAGTCTCCTCTTCAATATGACATCTTTTCAAATATTTAAACACAGTTATCATATCCCCTCTCAGCCTTCTTTTTGAATGGCTTAACATTCCCATCTCCCTAAGCCGCTCCTCATAAGACATTTCTTCCAGACCCTCAAACATCTTGGTCGCCCTCCTCTGGACCTGCTCAAGATTGTCAACCTCCTTTTTAAATTGAGGTTCAGAGAACTGGACACAGTACTCAGATATCTTAACTACTGTGCTATGAATGAATGAATGAATGAATGAATGAACCTGGTATATATATGCTTATTATTTATTTATTCACAAAACTCACATTTTATCTTTTGCTCTTAATTCTGAAATAGGAAAGCAAATCGCAACAACAGGGTTTTAAGGGAAGCACAAACATTTTGAATCTTGCCACAAAAAGAAACTACTAAACCAGTGGGACTGATTGGTGTGACTATTAGAATTAACAACAGACATTTATCAGCTGCATTATGGACCAGTTGAAGCTCTCAGATAGCTCCAAGGGAGCATCAAGCATAACATGTTACCGTTACTCAAGGCAGAGGCTTATTGGGGTGTTCATAAAGGTAGTTAGATGATTCTGTTCTGGAGAGTGGTGGGCAGTTAGTCACAATACTTGTTTGCATTTTATTGTCTGTCTTTCTCCTGATAAGGGGACCCAAGGAGGCTCACAATATTAAAATAATAAAATTAAAAACATAGTAAGTTAAGCATTAGGAAACAGTTAAACAGTATGCTGATTAAAATATGATTGAATAATCATAACTTATAGATTCATGTTGTTGGAAGCACCAAGTGTTAGCGTATAAAACTGTAGAGAGTGCATCTTTATAGCCAAAGAATCAACCTGTAACTAGCATGGAAGCCTGTGAGAGGGGGTTGCAGGACAAACAGCAGCCTGCGACCCTCAGATAAGCTCCCACCACCACCAATGGAATTCAGGGCATACATGAGGAGCCACAGGTCTGTCCAGGACCCTCTTTCCTCCCCCACCCCCCATTGTGATGTATGTGTTATGCTGTTTACTGTAACCAATAAAAGCCTTGGGTCCCAGGTGACAGACACACACAGAGACACACACCTGGGATGCTGATTATGCTTGCAACCCACCTCAATGTGTTGTGTGGTTTGCAACTTCCCAAGTCTCTACAAAGTATACAAGGAAAATAAATATTCCACTCACCACTCCTTTTTCCCATATAACTGACATCCTGTCCTCCACACCATTGACACCATTTGGGATCTTTGTGAAATCATCCTTCCCCAAAGCCTTCTGGCAGATGTCAAAGGTGCAGTTATCTGTCCCAGTCACTGTCAAGTCATCACTAAAATGGAAAAGATTATAATAATAACCTTTGACCTGTGGATCTAGAAGGAGCCCGTGAATCATCAAGTCCAGCGTCTGCCACAGAGGCACAGTGGAGAACTGAACTCCCCCAACTGAGACCTAAATCACTGAGCTATCCCACAGAATTACTTCAATAATTAATTAATTAATTAATCCATCCATCCATCCATCCATCCATCCATCCATCCATCCATCCATCCATCCATCCATCCACCCATCCATTTATTCAACCTATATGTCATCCACTACCCAAAGGTCTCTGGGTGGCTAACATTTCATTTTGTTTCATTTATATCCCACCTTCTCCCAACACATGGACCAAAACAGCTTATAACATGGGTTTGTTTTTAATAATGCATCAACCAGAGTCCACCCACCTACAACAGTCTTTTAGTCTGATGCAGAGGCCTGCGAGGGGAGGGTAGGAAAAGGGGAAAGAGATAGCAAACAGACTTCTGCTAGCCTATTATGGAATTTATCCCCATGGTGAGTCTGCAAATGGGCATTACTGTACCTGCTAAACAGTTTCCTGCATCCATGTTGCAAACCTTGCCTTTGGCCACCATGATATATGGGTGCTATTTTAATATGCCTTAGATAAGTTACATTTTCATGGTACTTTTCAAGAGAATTTTCCAAAGTGGCTTACTTTAAAAGAAATGTTTTTCAACAATAATACATTGCCACAGCCAAAATTTTATCCTGTGTTATTGTGTGTGGAAAGAAACCAAGCACAAGTATCTGTCGTGATCTTAGGTGTGCAACCCAGTGCTTGATATGTCTGACCACAGAATAGCCAGCCAGAATGACCGCACACAGCAGTTATGCAATCTTGCATTTATGCTGTGCCAACCAAATAGGATTTGGATAGAAGTAATGCATTAAAATTCATGTAATAGGATTATTATTATTATTATGCGCTATAAGTCCAGCCTTGGAAAATTTCCCCATAGAGCAGATTTTATAACTGTGGTTCCACACGATTGAAATAATATGGCGGGATGCCATTTCCTTGGTATCCCACTGTATACAGTATATGTGCCATGATTATGGCTGATTTCATTTGTACACAAGCCCTCTAAACATGGATAGTACTAGTAAGCTATCAGGGAAGCCTTTCCACACATTACAAGATGGCTTACTTTGCTAAAAGGTTCATGAGGTAGTCGGGTGTGGAGGGATCTGGCCTCAGTGGTGGGCCCATGACATGTGCTGCAGCATGGGGCCATTCCTTATGCCAGTAGTGTGTCCCATCTGTGCCAAGACCAGCTGCTATAGGCTCCCCATAAACAACCTTTCCTGTAGGGAAATATACATATGAAATTGTTGACTACTGAAAGAAACAAAGAATGCACCATCACTGTTGGCCTGCAGTACTGTATAGCACAGTGGTTCCCAACCTGGGGGTCGGGACCCCTTTGGGGGTCGAATAACCATTTCACAGGGGTCGTCATGAGGCAGTGAAGAAAAAGGCAAAAACGGCTTGGGTCTGGAGGAGGAGAGGGAGAAAGGGGGGGGGAAGAGTGAGTTACAGCTTGATAGGGTGGAGGGGATGTCAGTCAATGGAACCGGAGGCTACAATTGGCTGAGGGTGCCTGTAGAGGGAAGTTCTCTATGGCACCTGTGGCAGAGGCCTGCCAAAGGGGGCTTGTGGCCTAATCAGGGCAAGGGGTCACCACAACATGAGGAACTGTAGTAAAGTGTCGCAGCATTAGGAAGGTTGAGAACCACTGGTATAGCACATTACATGGCAGTGAGTTGGAACCAGACTTAGCCATATATAATAATTTTTCATGATCAAACTCATTCAAGCTTATGGGAGCCATTGTTAGGATCTTTTAGGTATAGAATACTCAGAAGTTTGCATTTTCCTCCTTCTGGGGCATCCTGGGACTCAGCAGCTTGCCCCAGGCTACCCAGGCTGGCTGTTCTCCCAGGAGGCACAGTAGCGACTAGAACTTCTAGCCTCTATATAGCTTCATAGCCTGGTACCAGGGTAGACCGATTTAAATGCCCAGGATTTTATTCATATTCTTCTAATTTCAGTGGGTCTATTCTAGTCATGATTAGCTCTGGCTCCAATCCAGGGGCATATTGACAAGTATCCTAACATTTTATCATTCATGAAACTTTATGTGGCAAATTGCCACAAGATGTCAGTGTATGTATTTTCTACTGCACACAGAGTCACATGATTTATGCATGACAGGAAATGCATGTCTGCCATGCTTCCTCAAATGAATAGTCTTTGTAGGGGGAAGATGGTCTTGGCCAGAGGAAGTGGGGGCAGACCAGGAATGCAAAGTCCCAGTTGGCAGCACCCTTGTAATGTTGTCTTTTCATGCTGTAAGATGTCCCTCAGTTCCCTCTTCTCAATACTTGAACATGTCTTAAATGTACTGGACTGTATATCATCCCTCATTCTGTAATGGGGTGTGACTACAGCTGAGCATAGATCACCACTGCTAATTTAACCCACCCAGAAGGGGCCATAGCTGGCATGCTCATGAACACTGCGATAAAGCATTCCAAGCCGCTAAGGGGACCTGCTCTTCAATGAGGGACAACTCTGGATCAAAGGATACACCCAAGTTGCAATGCTGATCTTTCAGAAGAAAACAAATCAAAGCCTTGGGAGCCTAAATCTCTTTGGATAAAGCTATCCACGGCTGGAACAACATCTTGTAGATAAGCCTCGGTGAGCTTTTTACTGCAGGTTATCTTCAAACTAGAGATGGGCAGGAACCCCAAAAAATTGTGATTCCTTTCATTTCATTTTGTTTAAGGCTTCGGTTCATTTCGTTTCATTTTTGAAGAATTTTTTCAAAAAGAATCATTTTGTTGGTTCATTAATTCATTACTCGTTTTTACCTGCTTGTGTGATTTAAAGCATTTGACCATGCACAGGCGTCCCAACACCCCAGACCAGACGGAAAACATTAAGAAAAATTTAAAAAATAAAAAGTTGATAACTGCATAAACTTTAAGCCTCCAAAAAAAAGTGATCTGAAAAAACACATAAATAGACATTTTAAGCAGTCCTCACCCCCATGCTAAGTATCATCAGGGAGAAAAAATAATTTTCGCTGGGGTTTTAAGTATATTCAGGATGTTTTAATCTTAAAAATGCCATTCTGCACAAATTTGCTGCCATTAACAAAAGTATGCGGCAGCAATTTTGTCCCCTTTAAAAAACCCGATCTCTTTAAAAACACATTTTTAGATGTTTTAAATCACTGGCATCAACCTAATAGCTATAATCAGGCATTTTAAAAAATTATGATATTTTGGAAGTGTTTCTCATCCGTTTAAAGTGTTTTAAAACAGCTCATTTCTTCACGGGCCACCATTAACGAAACGAAACGAAACAAATCAATTTTTCCTGGTTCATTTCATTTGGATTTTATTCCTAGGTTCGTTATTCGTTTCATTACGTAATGAAACCAATAATGAATAATGAAATGAATAAATTCATTTTGTGCCCATCTCTACTTTAAACTGAAGAGAACCTGCTCCTGCCACATGAATGATTTAATGCAGCGAAAACAGAGGCATTGATGGAAGGAGCAAGGACAATGCTAACTGGCAGTGCCAAGAACAGCTGGGAAGCCTGCTAGCACTGGCCACTCAGCAACATCGTTATTGGCAGGGGATCAGGACCAGCAGCTCCATTTTTGCCACATGTGCAGCAGACTGCCCTCCCTCCTCCTTGGGGCTAGCTTGTCCGGCGAATGGCTGGATGGTGACGACCAGGGAGTTCATATTGGCAGCCGCAGTGATGGTGGTGGTGGTGGTGGGTCTCCCTGCCTGTGGAAAACCCTGCTGTGACTGCAACTTACTCCTCAGCCACTGCCCTCCAGCTGCCCACCAGACAAGCAAGCCCTGCAAAAGAGGAAGGACTCCCTCACCTGGCTGAAGCCCTACTGTGCTTTACACGGGCACCATTGAACATTATATTACAGTGCACTACAGCCTAGGTCATATGAAGCGACAAAAAGTCACTTTGCATTGGCACCAGTTTATAGTTCCGGCCCACGATAGCCCACTTGGAAATAAACGTGTGAAGTCTCCAAGATGGGACCATACTGTTGCTGAAATAGAGTAAGCCAGTTACCTCTGAGAATAAATAATATTATAGGGTTTTTTTCGGGGGGGGGGGAGATGGGGGTCCCTTAAAGTTGGAAGCAGATAAGCAGGTGGCCTCAAACCCCAAAGCAAACCAAAATAACAAAACAAAAAGATTCCCAATTGTTTCTGACAAATAATGCCACTTCGCTGGAGAATCTTGCTGCAATGCATGCCTGTATTTAAAACACAGCATCTGCTTGGTATAGATGTACATTTTGGCCATATGATAGTTAGATTAGCAGGCTGAGCCATTCTGTAATGCCTGTTTAGAAGTGAAGCCTTCAGATTCCATTGGAATTTAGTACCAGGTGAGACAATGCATCCGATTATACATAAATATTTCTTGGACTAGGTGACAGCCCAGCAATGTTTTGGCACAGGCCTTCCTAGTGTACTGGCAGATGTCAAGATATGGGCTTGTGATGTGACCCTTCCTATCTTCTGCATGTACTTATTAGAAAACCAGGAGTAAGATGTGTGGGACTAAAGTATTTATATAATCCCCATAAACTGAATGTTAGGGAAAGCAGGTCTATAATTTAAGACATTGATAATGTACATGTGTGATGTGAAAATGTGTGGATATATGCTCTCTCTGTGTGTGTTGTCTATGCATTTGATTTGTAAAACTGTATTGTGGAGAACTTATCAGTACATGCCTGCAACTAAGACTACACAATGCAATGCCAACATTTTACCCGTTTCAGTCTTGAAGCTTTTAGACAGCCTTGGAATCTTTTTTTAACCTACAGTTTTGGCTGATTTTGCACTTTTTTAATTATATTCTGAAAGAACATCATTTAGCATTTTCAAAAGGTGAAAAACAGCAAAGGGTAAAAATGGATTCCACTGTACTGCCAACAGTGACATCTAGTGGACAAAAGCAATGTAACATGGCACCAAAAAAAATTTATTGTACCTGTTGAGATTTTACTATACCCTGTTTCTGAAATTTGCCTCACTTATGACAACAATTAACAATTATGCAGACTGTTTCCAAAGAAGTGGATTGTAATCGAGGAAAGCTGTTTTTGTTTTTATGGTTGCTGAAATTGGCTAACAGAGCTACCTCTCTGAAAACTGATACAATAAAAATTACTTTTACTATATGTCACTTAAATATTTATTAGTTACAACAACTTGATTCAATGTGGTATCCATGCGTTTAGAAGGCATTAACTGGGGAGAAATTGTTAGAGAAATTGTGGTTGTTGCTGTTGTTGCCCCTCCTCTCAAACCTGCTCCCATAACAATAATTCTTTGTGAAATTTGCCCTTCCTGTGCTTAACCCAGCATTGACACACGAGGTCATAGGCTAGCTTTTTGACCCTGGTAGAGTGTTATATTTGGTGAGGAAACTTGAAGGGGCTGGTGTGCAGTGATATTATGAGCGCTCAAATGAATTCTGCTACTATAAGAGTCCTGGGTTCACTGAATGACCTTCAACCAGTCATAAGGGTCTCAATCTGACCTACCTCACGGTACTGTTGTATGGGCCAAGTGAGGGAACATACAGACAGCTCTCTTGCTCACTGGAAGAAGTCAGGAGACAAATGCAACCAATACTAGCTTTGAGATCCTAGTACCACCCACTCCTACAAATACTCCCCATTTCTGTTTCTCTAATACTGCATGAATTTTGATGAGGTTCTGGAGAGGGCAATCAAGATGCCAGAGTGTCCACATGCCAAGCCCTATGAGGAATGGTTGAAGGAAATGTGTATGTTTAGTTTAGAGAAGACAGAGAAGTGATAAGACAGTTGTGTTCGGATATCTGAAAGGCCGTGGAAAATGGGGCATTGTTTTCTGCTGCTCCAGATGGTGAGACACAAAGAAATGGATTCGAGTCAGAGGAAAGGAAATTCTGACTAAACGTTAGGAAAATAAAGCCTCCTGATGATAAGAGCTGTTTGATAGGCATTGGATTTTTGAGTCTAAACAAAAGAGTGAAAACAGGGAAAAGCTCTCCTTTGTGGAATTCGTGTTCTTTCAACCATGACAATGTCTGTGGAACAGGCAGAATCTGGAATCTGTAAAAGGGCCAGGGACTCATTGAGGAACACACTTTGCTTCCGTTCTTTCTTCTGAGATTTTTGTGTGCTGAGCTCCGTGTCCTCCATCTTGGGTTGCTGCTTGACTGCCTACAGTGCACGTCCAGCCTACCTAACTTTAACTCTGGAGGGTTAATTGCTTCTACCTGCCACCCGAGACAGAAAGATCAAACCCTGATATCTGGAATTCATAATGACAATGTTCCTCCAGAGATTATTCAGTTATCTACCTAGTTATCTGGAAGTTGAGTCATGGCAACTGGACTGCTTTTTCTTGAGAGATAGAAACGTTTCGGTGCTCATCCAAACAACTTCATCAGTCTGAATAAAGCTAGTTGTGAGTCCTCCATCTTATAGTCCCCTTTGACTTCTTGTCACCCTGGTCTGAAATAGGTGACAAGAGTTCAAAGCGGACTATAAGATGGAGGACTTGCAACTAGCTTTCTTCAGACTGATGAAGCTGTTTGGATGAGCAGTGAAATGTTTCTATCTCTCAAGAAAAAGAAGTCCAGTTGCCATGATTCAACTTCCAGATAAACTCACCTGGAGGACTGAGAATATTCACAGAAATATCTACCTAGTTGGAACCATACCTTGCCTCCGCGCATCCGCTATCACCTGGGCTGCAGACTTGCTCATCACATGAACTACGTAAAGAGGACAGTTCACAGAGTTTGCAATAGTGATCGCCCTCAAGGTGGCTTCAGCTTCTACTTCTTCTGGGCGACACAGTTCATGGCCCTCTGGACCAGTTATTCCCAAGGATAACATCTTCTTTGAACCCTGTAGAGCAAAGGGGAAAAAGAGGCCTGTGTTACTAACACCAGTTTGGATGGCTGTCCAGTGCAAATGGCATCTAAATAACTGTGCTCCAGTCCACAAAGTACACACCAATTGTACTAAGCTGGGTGGGATATAAATGCAATCAGTCAGTCAGTCAGTGAGTCAGTCAGTCAATCAATCAATCAATCAATCAATACCCAGAAAGTGTGGTTCTAAACATCACAATACAATTAATCTTTTTGCTGTAAAATGTTACACCAATCGCAGTAGGTCGAGCACTTGATCTGTATTTCACAGCATACAAATAAAATACATAGATGCATTAATAACCTGGACACAACACTTAGGCCAGTCTTTCAGTGGGGAGATCATTACCTCCTTGCCCCTCCTCTCTGCATTCTTCATTGGAAGTTCCATGTCCACAGTTTCCATGGGATGGAATTCCTATTGGCTTTAATCAGAGTTTCTTTTAAAATATCTGAAATAGCAGATCAATGCCTACCAATGCAGATTGAAGGAGGCAAAAGGTGAAATCACCCCATCTCCCTTATTAATATATCAGCTCTCTAAGCAAAATACGAGTCAAGAGACCCATTTGCTTCCATTCAGTGTTAACTGTATATTATGTTCCTTCTATTCTGTCTAGCAGTAGGAGCAGAAAAGAGAAAACAAACTTGATCAGCAGCCCCAGATAACCAGCTGTGATAATACTCAGATTATGGTCAGGTTGTTTTTCAAGATTCATAGAATACATCAGCCAGCATGGCCACCAGGATGTTTCTGGGAGTTGTAGTTTAAACCCAACAACAACAACAACAACAACAACAACTACTACTACTACTACTACTACTACTACTCTTAAGTTTTGGTTCTGCCTCTAGTACCATCATTGCTCAGAAGTTTTATACATTTACCAAAGATTTCAAGAGGAACACTACGCAATTTTATTGTGTGCATAAGTTTCTCTGTGTGGTCAGACATCCAAGCATACACTTACAGCACATCTCATAGTGCTTTCCCACGAGACTCATGGAGGTCTATCCTATGGATTTTTGCCAAATGTATGAAAGGCAATTGGTGCTGAGCTCAAGGAATTAGTGTTAGTGGCGCCCAAAGATGGGAACTGGAAGTACTGTATTATGAATGAGAGCAATGTGTCTCTAGCAATGTGTCTCTGGTGGGACAGATGTGCCTCATCCCCCCTTCCATGCATTTGTTCTCTTTAAACACATGAAACAAATTCTGAATAGGCCTCCAGTAGTACGTATTGTTGTGATCACTTGTAGGGAAGGTTTCGCAAAGTCAAGAATTTACCTCTGCAATCACGTTTCCATTCTCTGCATGCACTTGAGCAATGGCACCAATCTGTTTGCATTGAGAAAAGGCTGAGTATAGTTCTAGATCGTCCACCATATACACATCTTTATAGGCCATAAACATCTTGAAAGAATTAACACCTTTTTCTTGGGCAAGAATTTTCATTTCTTCTTTGACCTAGAACAACATAGATGTTAGCTATCTGCACCACTCATATCCTCATGGTATTCACTGCCTATTCCTGGAAATTAAAATATATTCAATATGGATAAATGGATAAGGTCGGTAGAAAGGTAGATTAAAACTCTTAATAATAGTGATTATGGTGATTCCTATAGCAAACTCTGCTAAATCAAAAGCATCTCATTTCTCATAGGATCATATTTAAAAAGCAGAAAATAAAGCATTTTATTTAAAACACATAAAATAAAACACATAACAGATTATCTAGTTTCTAGCTACTGACACAAATAAATAAATATATTTATCTGAAGAAATTGACGTCTTGCTATGAGTCATTGGTTGGAACCCCGCTGAAGCAATTACCGGTATACAGGTATAAATAGCAATGACCTCAACATATTCTAATAAAAATGAGAAAACAATTGCTTTCTGTATGTCTTTGCATTTTAAAATGAAGCTCAAAATACACGAACATACATACACAAATCATTGAACAAATGTTTCAAAAAAGCATTCAAAATGTTTTTAGGATAAAATGTGTTCAGCAAGAAAAAAAATTGTGTCTCAGGGGAATGGTTCAAAAGGTGAGACCCCAGCATCAACTCCTTGCCTGAGCAACCTTTGGAGGTCCCATGGTCTTGGGGTGGGGGTGGGGGGGTCAGGACCCCCACATTGACCCAGCAGCAGCAAAAGAGACGTAATTGCCATACAAAGTGGCAGCCATGTCTCCAGGAGGGGCTAGGGAGACACACAACCCTCCTTTCCGCTGCCTTTGCAAGCTGTCCCTAAGAGGTAATCGGTGACTAGGAACTGTTTTGAAGCCCTGATGCTACTCAAGGCACTCTAGACATCCTGAGGCCTCTAGTGGCTCCCTGGGTTGAAGCAGGTTAACTGGGGGAGGAGGAGAGCCAGAGAGGGCAACTCACCGCCCCCCCCCAGTACGTGGGGGTTGGGAAGAGGTAATTGTTACTTCTTTATCTGTAGCCTGTTCCCAAAAGTAACCAAGTTAGGTTGAGATACTCTAACAGTCTCAGGTTTTGCAGACCACATCACTCATCCTACTTTATTTCTTTAAAAATCCCCACAATAATCTGCTGTTAACATTTTTGTACACCGTAATAGTCCAACATTTCTTTTAGATTGCCTCTTATCCTCTGATTAACTGAATTATTTCATGTTATTTTTTAGCATACTAACTATAGGATTTTAGTTGACTAGTGGAGTTCTCCAAGATATGCAAGATACCCACTGAACTCTTTCCACAAAGAGTTACAAAGTATTTGAGGACACTGTTATTCCAGGGATAACAGGGGTTATTTCCCCTTATTTTCGAAACTACAGTATCAGTGTCTTTGTTTATTCTGGAAATGGTAAACATTTGCTCTATTTTTGTATTGTGTGCGCATAAAAATTGCACAAGTTTATTTGATCATTTCACAGCACCCTTCAGCCTACCAGCTACCTTCACTCCCATGTCATATAGAAGGTTATGTATCTACATCCCAGTTCTGAATATGTTGTTGCTGACCAAAAACTTCACAACCTCTTCTTTTCAGGCTACTGCACAGTGGACATGCTTGAATTGAGAACCATCCTATCAGCATTGTGTTTAGAATACCTTGTCACTCCACCATGTGACTCCCACATGCAATGCATAATCACAGCAGACTTTGGGATCTGCCCAGTTTCTCCATTTCTCATAGGCTTCAATAAGGGAACACCCTTTGTGAGGAATGGCAAAGTCAATGATCATTGTAGTCCCCCCTGCTAGTGCAGCCTGAAAAAACAATAAAAAAACCAAGTTAATGATTTCTCAATGTACAAGAATCCTGTATGCACCTATTACTGTATCAGTTTTTTCCCATCAAACATCGACAGTCCAAATATAACAAGATATTTTCCTTTATTTCTGATATCCTGTCTTCTTTCCATTGTAATACTAGACTTATGTACGGTTAAGCTGATTCTGGCATATTACAACCCTTCCCATGCCTTTGTTGTCGCTGCTCTTGTTGTTTTGACTTCGATACCGCTCCATAGTGCTTGCAGCACTCTCAGGGTGGTTTAGAACATAATATATATAAACAAAAACATGCCCCCTCACCTCCACGAGCTCGATACTCATTTTATGAAATTCAGAAGGATGGAAGGTTGAGTTGACCTTGAACTGGCTACCAGAACCTCTTGGGATTGAACTCAGGCTGTGAGCAGAGGCTTTGACTGCTAGGACTGCAGTTTATCCACTGCACCACGGGGCTTGTTAAGTACAAAGGTATCAGAAGTGTTTCCAATCCCTTCTTCTGGGAGCACACATCACCCAAGTCTACACAGGATGGCTCTACTCCTGGGAGGCACAATGGGGAACAGAACTCCCAGCCTCTGGCTTTTCAGGTAGGTTCACAATTCACTGAACTATCCAGCCAGAGAAAACAAGCTCCTTGGTCTTTAGCTAAAATCCCAAGCCCAGGTACTATCTTTATTAGACATAAGAACAGAAGAACATAAGAAGAGCCATGCTGGATCAGGCCAAAGGCCCGTCTATTCCAGCTTCCTGTATCTCACAGTGGCCCCACCAAATGTGTCTGAGAGTGCATGAGACTAGATATCTGTCTCCTGATACCACTCCCCTGCATCTGGCCCTTGAAATACCCTGGGTTTAAGTCTGGAGATGACACATCTCCACCATAGTTTGTAACCTGTGATAGACTTCTCCTCCAGGAATCTGTCTAATCCCCTTTTGGAGGCATCCAAGCAAGATGTCATCAACACATCCTGTGGCAGGGAGTTCCACAGACTAACAGCATGTTGGGTAAAAGAAAATTCTTTTGTCTGTTCTTACTCTCCCAACCATCAGTTTGAGTGGATGTCCCCTAGTTCTGGTATTTTGTGAGAGGGAGAAGAGCGTCCCTCTATCCACTTTACTCATGCCCTGCATTATTTTGTACATCTCAATCATATCCCCCCCTCAGGCGCCTTTTTTCCAGACTAAAGAGTTCCTAATGTTTTAGCCTTTCCTCATAAGGGAAGTGCTCCAGCCCATTAATCATTTTAGTCGCTCTCTTCTGCACCTTTTCCAGTTCCACTATGTCTATTAGACCTTTCAAATACAAAAAAAGAGACTCAGTTGATCTAATAAAAATACTGGATGAGGCAGAAAAACAACACAACAACAAAACCTTCCAGATTTTAAAGGTCAACCAAAAAAAAGCATAGTAAACATGTTCCAACATTTTCTTGCACAATCTAAAAGTGTGTGGAATACAGATTTCATGTAATTTTTGGGAATGACATCATCCATGATCATCCACTCATTCATGATACACATTTGTGGTCAATTTTTGAAATTGTGCACCACCCGGTGGGTCCTTTCTGGCAGTACTGCTGCAGTTTCTTGACATAATTCAGCCTTCAGTTCATCAATAGTTCTTGGTTGATGTTTGTAGACCTGTATGATGAATAATGTATGAGAGGGGTCTGTGCTGATTGGTGGGTGTGTGGTCAAATGAGAGAGTATGGGGAGTGGCCTGAGATGATTTAAGGCACTGCTCAGCATTAGTTTTAGTCAGATATGGTCTGACAGAAAGACCTACACTTGGAGATAGGGCTATATAGGGGTTGATGGAAAGACCTACATTTGCAGATAGGAATCTGACAGAGTCTAGGAGATTCAGATAGGGTCTGGTACTGTCTACAGGGCTAAAGAAGAGAAAGGATTTTTAGAGTGTCTGTGAAGAAAACTAAGTTTTAGAGTTTATGAACTTAGAAACAGGGTGTACATTTATTCAACTTTATTAGTGATCAAACTTAAGTGGGGTTGAGCTATATTATTTTCTTTATACTCCAACATGTTACTATTAATTATTTTGATTCTACTTTGTAATCAGTACACTTCTTTTATTTTTATTTTTATTTTACTTAAAAACAGTCTGAAGGCTTTACTTTACTAGCTATGCTAGTAGGTGGCAGCAACAGAGGAAAATCAGAAGTGGTGTTTGTCAATAGCCCGTGAAATGGCCGGGGGCAAGCACATTAAGACTACACTCCACTTTCAGATAGCCCCAAAGAACTCATGGTCCTGACATTTTCAATCCATACCAATATGGTTTCTCAGTCTGAAACAGGGCACAAAGTGGATATAGAAGCGCCTCTGCTTTGTAATCACAGATGTTTTGTATTTGATAAATGCTTCAGTGAGAAACACATGGTGCATACCCATCCAAATCATGGTGGCTACTAAAAACAATAAGGCTTATGCTACCAAAAGACCCCCACTATGACCTGCCCTCTTTCACTAATTCTGGAACAATGGCTAAGCAAAATTTATGGGTTGTTTTTTTAAACCTCACTCAGTATTACTTGAGTTTTGTCTTAACAGTCTTTTGTTAGTAATATGGTCTTAAGAGTGGAAGCAAATACTTTTGTGGCTTTTGCGAGCACTCAAAAGAGAGACTAGAGAGAATCAACTGAGTGTGGACTCTCAGTTTTGTAGAGGTCAGACTTAGAGTTTGTATGAAGCCAAGGCCAAGATATCTTGCTGTTTCAGGCAGAGGATCAGCACCCACTGACAATTTAATGTTACTTCAACAGAGGTGATGGGATAGCATTCTTCACCATATCAGGTAGAGCAGTGGTTTTCAACCTGTGGTTCCCCAGATGTTCTTGGACTGCAGTTCCCAGAAGCCTCCACCACTCGCTGTGCTGGAAGGGGTTTCTGGTAATTGCAGTCCAGGAACATCTGGGGACCCACGAATTGAGAACCAATGAGGAAGAGCAAACAGAGGCCAGGAAGTATGATGTACACATCTCTGACTTCCAACAGAGGAGAACAACTAGAGACCTCACAAGCAAGCTGCTGTTCTATCACCCCAGCAAGTATCTGTTATCTTATGTGATCACCTCTCTTCCTAATGATAGGGGTGGCCCTTCGTCTCTACTAATTCTCCTGTGCAGCTAGTACTGTCTCTTTTGACTTGTTGTTTTAATACTGTCACTTACCAATCAACAATTGATTGGTCGCTGTCGGCCTTCAGAAGGGCCCTGGCTCTTCAGGCAATGTTTTGGAGACCTATGAGCACATTGTTATACAGTAAATCCCTACCTATCACAGGGGTTAGGGACCCAACCCGACCTGCAATAATTGAAAATCCGCAATATGTGGATGCTGGGTCAGGTCGGGACTGGGCAGGCTCTTGTAATTACCCCAGGTCTGGCGCTGCCCCGAACGGGCCTGCAAGGGGGTTTCCATTCCCCCAGAGGCCCCAAAAGTGCTTTCTAGTGATCTGGAGGTCACTTCCAGTGTGCGGCAAAGCACTTTTGGGACCCCTGACGGGCCTGGGAAGACCTTTCCTCCTTACCTCAGGGGGCCTTTTTTTATATACTGTGGATCCGCGATATACCGGGGCCATAGTATATGAACCGCAAAAGGGCGGGGGACAACTGTAGTGTTTTTTTTTTTGTTGGTACCAGTTTCTTGCCGGATCTCATCCGTTTGGTGGGTGGGGCTAAGTCTACTTTGCCTGGTCATTTTTTAGTATGGGATATGGTATTTCCATATTGGCCAGTATTTTATTATGTTTTTGTATTTTCCATGATGTTTTGTGTCTGTTATGTATTGGGGTTATTGTTGAGTAGTTGCTATTTGGCGATGTGCTATACACCGCCCTGAGTTCCCTATGGGAAAATTGGGTGGTCAATAAGTACAAAAATAAATAAATTAATAAAATAAATAAACATGTCTGAAAATGCATAGCTATCAGAATACAGACGTTTTAATGCCACAAGCGCAAGAACCTGATCAGCTGATTTTATGCACAACTGTACATAAAAGCATGTGCTGAAATCAGGGCCACTTGTGCGTATGCTGTTACGTGTGGAAAGGTTAGTGGTACAGTGATGCACCAAAGATTTTGACTGGGAAAGTCTGCAGCTTTATGTACTGCTGAGACACACCAACCAGATGGTTTGCAGAATGGAGAGACAAGAGCCAGAAACACCTTGGGCATATAATTAGAACAGGCATTTTCCCCCTACTGCCTGCTGAGCTGGAAAAACAAATCTGTATATCAGCAGAAGAATAATGGAGGTGGAAGTGATGACTTTGAAATGTGGCATCTGCATTAGAAAACAAAGCCCCTCTGTATGCTGATTAATCCATTTTTAAACTTCAAGACCTATTTTCGAAATATAGCTTTCCCTAGGCAAGAGTCTATATTAAACATGGGAGGCAGCATAACCTGCAGGCGACCCTGGTATTACCGATGGCAGTGAAGGCACCGAGACAGCATGCCGAGTGGTTAATGCTGGGTTAATGAATGCACGTTAAGTAAAGGGCTGTTGGTTTCTTAATGGCCTGTATCCTTCAGGGGAAAGCCAGTGTTTTGTTGCTGAGCCCACTGAATTCTTCTGATTCAGTTAAGTCACACTTTAGAAAGCAGGAATTGACACGGAGAAAATCAATAAAGCTGGTAACATTTATTTTGTTCTTTGTGCTCTCTCTCTCTCTCTCTCTCTCTCTCTCTCTCTGTGTGTGTGTGTGTGTGCGCGCGCACAAGCTGCTCAGAGAGGCTGTGGAAGTGGTAAAAAAGGGATACATTTATTTTATTTATTTATTTTAGAGTATTTTTACCCTGCCTTTCTCCTTGGAAAAGGACCCAAGGCGGCTCCCAATTTTGGAGTAGCTTCTTCATTGGCTATTAGAACTGTCTGTTCTGGGCTCAACATGTTGATTCACATTCCACCTGCTACTGCATGGAGGCAAAGGCTCAAGACAGAGTTCTATGGCTGAACATCCCCGAAGGATCCCATGACAGAAGGCACAGAAGGCTGCCAAGAGGTTCAGCCAGGAGGATCAGCAAGGGACACATGCCTCCTGCTGAAGGGTCTGGCCACACTGGCATATAGCTATGATACATAGATTTATGACAGCAAAGTTTTGATCGGGCGGGGGGAAGGGGGGGACAGGACACCTAGTCCTGAAGTGTTTCTAGTATTTCTACTTAGAACGAGCTATCCTTACCGTTTCAGAGTGGCCACACAACTTTCTGGCCCAGGGGTTGGGCATGCATTCATTTTGGGCATGCTTAGCTGGCAAATCAGATTTTTTCTTTTTTCTGGAGAGCTCTCGTGGCCCTCATTCACAGAGTGTGGGCTCTAGGGTTGTCAAGCAGTACATTCAACATCCCTTGTCAAACTTCACATCCAAGGATTCCAGAGGGTGGAGCCATGACAGTTACAAGTGATATTAATGCTATTATTCCCCAGTGCAGATAACACTTTCCAGGTTGGGAAAGGATAATCCGCTTTGAAACTGAAAAGAAGGCTGGGGATTGTTGGTCGAGTGAGTGGCCAAGACACCCCAAATGTCTTGTATACTGAGAGTCACAACAACCTTTTCACCCATCATACTTGGCCTTGCCTGTATATGCTACCCCCCCTTAGTTTGTTTTAATGGGTAATTAAGAGGAGCATCTGATGCCAGTATTTGATGGTGTTTGCAGCATCTTCAGACTATGGTACCAATGGTGCATATTCCCCAACCAGCTTCTCCATTAAGAATTTTGTGGGGTCCATCATAGGTTCTATGGGGCTGGGGTAACTAGAAAAAAAATCTATTCCTTATTGGTTCTATAAGTCTTTGTACATACAGTACTCTCTTTAAGGTATGGGAATAAGCAGAAGTCTAGGAATACAGCTGATTTTCTCCAGGTCTTTGCTTACTGCTTGCACAAAATCAAAACACTTTCCTTTCTGTGTTCCTCACCCTTTTCTTTGTAGTTGCTGCTTTTCTGCAATACTCTGTGGAGTTCAAAGTAATAAACTTAAATGATCATAGTCCAAGGGATCCTAGACGTTTAGTCAGCATAGGTCTGTGGAAGGTATTTTATCAGTCTTGATGCACCTTTTCACCTGATTTGCTTTTTGCTTTGCAGTAAGATTTTATTTACCAATTTCCAGTCCTTCGATACCATGCAATCAAAAGCAAAAGTGGTCTGTAAGCATGTTAAAGGGGATATTTACCCCTTTGGCGTCCTTTTGCCCCATCACATCTTATTTTAAAAAACTATCTGCAAACAGAGATATGCCACACTTTTAATTATTAGACTAGAAGCAAACATTAAATTCACTTTTGCAAGAGGTATGAGGCAAGGTTGATTCCCCCCCCCCTCTGATCCTTCGTAGTGATTAACACTGCTATTTTATTGATTGCCTGGGAGAACATTTTGCATCATTTTAGGTTTAGCACTGCATGGGCAATTCTAATTGGAGAAAGAGTGAAAAATTGCAGATCTGCTTCTTTAAACAGCATACTACTGTTTAAATCCAACTAAACACATTTACTTGGTCCCAGTGTCATTATTCTCATTGGTCCAAAAGACCTACGCCTTATCTGAATGATTTCAAGTGATATTACTGACTAGAGATGGGCACGAAATGACCATTTTTTCATTACCATTCTCTGTTATTCATTATGTAACGGTACGAGTAACGACCATTGCAATGGGGCAGGCTCGAACCGAACAGAACCAAGAAAATTTTCTTTGGTTCTGTTCATTTCCATTACTGGCATTGCACTGCTCGCAGGATGAAAAATGGAGCAGCGGAAGGCCGCGAGAGGGGGCTGGGATCCCGCCCCCTGTCGGGCTATCTCCAATTGGTGAATGAATGCCCATGGGGCTGTCATTCAACAACAAGCAGAGGGCGGCAAGAGGGGGCTGGGCCTGGTGGAGCCTCTTTGCCCCCTCCCCACCGGAGCCGACACGAGATTTTGCCGGTCTGACAAGAAGAGGCGGGCTCTTGCCCAGATTTGGGTGGGAAGTCTCTCAGGCCAGATCCCGGGCTGGGCTCTGGGATTTTGGCCTCTTCATCGGCACTCGACAGGCTTTGGAGGGGAGGATGTTGGAGTTCGGCTGCGCCCGGCGCCATTTTGGCCACATGGCAAAGCGGCGATGGTGCAGCCGGCTCGGAAGCAGGAGCGGAGGGTGTCGTTGGAGCATGGGGGGAGTGCAGTGGCACCCCCCACAGGTTTCCTGGGTCTAGGCCCGGGGAGTGTGCAGGGCGGCGGTCTGCTGGGGTGGCGGCTCCCGGGGTGGAGTGGTTCCCAGGGAGAAGGGCCCCAGTTAGGGCGGCGCTGCATGGCGCTCCGGAGTAGCGACCCGATGGGGGTGGCGGACGGAGCAGCGGATCAGTCCTTGGGGAGGGGGCTGAAGAGAGGGTGGTGCTCAGTGGTGCTCCGGGGTGGCAGCCTGTTGTGGGTGTTGATTGGTGACCAGAGCAGCGCCCAGCTCCAGGAGGGCTCCCTGTGGCTGCGGGACAGCACTCCCAGGAGGCTTGCCCTGGCTCCAGAAGGGCTCCCCGTGGCCAGGGAACGCTCTCCCGGCCCGCATGCCTCCGGCTCCGGTGGCGCCCGGCCCTGGAACAGCTCCCTGCGGCTGCAGCTTGCCGCACCCGAAAAACGGAAATGGAATGAAGCAGACCCCAGGGCCCGAATAACAAACACAAAACGCCATTTTGGCATTTCGTGCCCATCTCTATTAGTGACTTTTAAGATATTTTTTACAGAAATGGAGCCTATCAAAGCATAGGAAGTTATAAACTTTCCTCTGCAGAATAGGAACAAAATCTCGAAAAACCTCAGTGCAGAGCAAGCTGATCTGTTCATAAGTTACTTGCAACCACCTCTACTTAAGTGTACTGCTGTGTTTCCCCGAAAATAAGACATTGTCTTTATATTTATTTTTTCTCAAGAAAATACACTAGGGCTTATTATCAGGGGATGTCTTATTTTCGGGCAATCTTCCCTCTGTCTGTCCCTCCCCCTGGTTGGGAGGTGGAGGATAGGTGTCAAGTTTTATCCGGCGCTGCCTGGGACAGGAGGTGCAGCATGCGTGTATGTGCTAGTGCGCATGCTCTAGCGCATGCATGCACAAAAAACAGAGCCAAACATGCACATGCATGCACGCCTCTTTCCACTCCCACTGCCAGCATCCAGCTGGGATCACCACTCAGCCACTGTCCTCAGCAGCAGCAGCAGAAGCATTCGCCACCAATGTTTTAAATTTTTTTTTGCGAAGAGCCCAGGCAGCAATGCGCTGCTTGAGGTGGGTGGGGGTGAGGTGGGTGGAGGGGACGGCAGCGGCAAAGGAGCAAGCGACAAGCAAGTTCGCCACACCCATCACTAGGTCTTATTATTGGGGTAGGGCTTATATTTAACAAATGCATTAAAATCCTGCTAGGGCTTATTTTTTGGGTCGGTCTTATTTTTGGGGAAACCGGGTAATTGTTACAGAATAAGCAGCCCTTTTTACGAAACATTTGCACGACCTTTTCTTCAATCCCCCACCTCTTTGCCTCGTTCTTTGTGGTTTGACAAACTGAGTGACAAGTCTTTCTTTGGTGCAACTGTCTTTTATTAAGTAAAAGTAAAAAAGGGGTTGAGCCATGTGACCAGAAAAACACATGCAAAACAAAAATGTCTTTTATCAAGGTAACTTTAACTGGTTCACATTGTTACTCAATGAGCCCTCTTCCATCAGTGACATGTTTAATGCCCATAGTTTGTAACTTCCTGCTTTCTAAACTGTCCCTCTTTTGTCACCACTGTGGAATACAGGGTGTGTATGTATGAAGGTGTCAGTTTTTGAACCTACTGGCTTTAAGGATAATAAACCCAGCTCTCATTCATCTCCCATACCTCCTTGACCAAGTTTGGGTGGGAAGTCTCTCAGGCCAGAACAAATCCTAAGGTAAATGTTGAAGGATAGCGGTGCAAGCATTATGGGAGAAAACCATTTAAAAGTCAAAAGTTTTTTAAAAATAAAAAGTCAAAAATGTGGTGGCTCCTTTAAGACTAACTTTTATATCTGTTAATGTGAGCTTTTTTGGAGAAGTCCACTTCATCAGAAATAAGAGAAGGATAAATAATACAGCAAAGGTGAATATATTGCATCAAAGTGTAGATATCAAAATGCAGAAATCGAAAGTCAGTGGGTGTTAAAGTCTTTGGCAGGCAGGACTTTCATACAAGCTTATGCTGTAAAGAATGTGAAAACCTCTGTCATCAATTAGCAGTGGAAAAATAACAATGGTAGAGTAACCCCCTCTATCGCGGGGTTCAGGGACCGACCCCACCCACGATAATTGAAAATCCACAATATGCGGATGCAGGTTGGGTCGGGCGTGGTGGGTGCACAACGTTTAAAATGACTTTCAGCAGTGGAGCTTCTCCCGCACCTGGGGGTGGTTGGGAGAACTGGTGCACAATGTTTAAAATGACTTTCAGCAACGGAGCCAAGCGCTTGGCTCCCTTGCGGAAAGCATTTTAAACATCGCATGCAGCTTCCCGGCACCCGGGGGTGGGGGGGAGCAAGGAGTGATTAGTAAATTAACTAACACATTACAAAAAAAATGTGAGCCTCAGATACCTTCCTTCTAAAGGAAATGAAACCTAGGTAAATATTGAAAATCTGAAACCTCTCAGTATACAGAGAAGCATAATAATAACTTCCTCACTTTGTATGGTTGTAATAATACCTTTCCAAGTTTTCATGGTTTTGCAGTACTTTTGATCTTTGCTCAAGTTATTAAAATACAAAGTGAAAATGACACTGTCCTCAAAATGAACTTAAACCCTTGCTAATCTTCTTATTGCTTTGCAACACCTGAAAAAACTATTTCTGACATTTATTATCTAAGCAGTATGTAATTTTCCTATTATATATATTTCATAGCATATTGCACGGCTGCATAAGAGGTTACATTAGCAGAGACATTTTCCTGATTTAAGGGTTAAAGCTGCAACACAGCCACTAGGATAGACACAGTGACATGATTATAGAGTGTACAAATATATTATTTACATAAGCATAGATAAATAGTTAGTGTACTTGACTCTTCGTATAACCTCCATCAATGTCTGGCTGACCCTGGGATGGGATTGCCAGCTGGCTAGTTTTTTTATTGGGTGTGCTTTTTAAGCTCCCCCCCCCCAAAAGCAAACCATATTAAACTTTAAATAGACATCCGCTATAAACTAAAGGTTAGTTGCCCTACCTCACAATGACTTTCATGTTACAGATTGATTTTCTCATGTCCCAGAAGAAGGTATTTAGTCTGCTTAAGCATACATGTGATGGAGGGTTTGCCTACAGGTAGCAGATCCTATTATGAGTACCATGTGCTTAGTCTTTAGGAATCATAGAATTGAGTTGTAAAGGGCCTATAAGGCCATCCGATCCATGCACAATTCACCACATCTCAAAAAATCCATAGTGGAACTGGGAAAGGTGCAAAAGAGAGTGACTAGAATGATTACTGGGCTGGGGGGCCTCCTTTATGAGGAAAGGCTAAAACATTTGGGGCTCTTTAGTCTGGAAAAAAGGTGCTTGAGGGGGGATATGATTGAGACGTACAATATAATGCAGAGCATGAGTAAAGTGGCTACAGGGACGCTTTTCTCCCTCTCACAAAATACCAGAACTAGGGGACATCCACTCAAATTGAGGGTTGGGAGAGTAAGAACAGACAAAAGAAATTAATTTTTTTTACCCAGCGTGTTTTTAGTCTGTAGAACTCCCTGCCACAGGATGTGGTGATGGCATCTGGCCAGGATGCCTTCAAAAGGGGGTTGGACAGATTCCTGGAGGAAAAGTCCATCACAGGTGTGACATCACCCCTTTCATAGACTGAGTTTTCAAAGGCACAACCGGGTTTATTTCGACATCCCACTGCTGTGCCAACAAATTGTGACGACACCTCCCTTTTACATGCGTAATTGTGTTGGAAATGGTAATGTTGCCACCTTTTATTCACTTGGTATTGCTGTCACCTTTTAAAATCGTCGCCTCATGAATTGGGACAGACTCAGATGTAAAATATCGAAACAATAATGAAGTTTATTGAGAAAATAATAAATATAACAATGTCTGAGGATGGTATGCATTGCCTTTAACATACAATAGATTTAATCAACTCTAGAAGCCTCCCTGTCTTTAATAACTAGTAAACGGTATAGCCCTCACTGCCTGACAGAACTCTGACAGAGCAGTGCTCTCTCCCAGCACTCACTCTCAAAGCCTTCAACTTAACTCAACTGCCCCAAGTGACTAGGCTCCACCCCTTTTATATCACACCATCCCCCGCCCTCTTGCTGGGATTGGCTGATGATCTGCATATGCATTACTCCTGTTTCCAGGGTTTTGTCACAACAGGTTACAAACCATGATGGAGATATGTAATCTACAGGCTTAAAACCAGGGTACTTCAAGGGCCAGATACAGAGGAGTGGTATCAGGAGACAGATATCTAGTCTCATGTGCTCCCAGACACATTTGGTGGGACAACTGTGAGATACAGGAAGATGGACTAGATGGGCCTTTGGCCTGATCCAGTATGGTTCTTCTTATGTTCTTATATTTAATTCAGGAATCCGGTAAAAACAGATCTGAAAGACAGTTGTCCAAATTGCAATAGTAAATCCATTGCTATGAATGAAGATCTACATATTTTTGCATTAATTTAGTTTTTCATCTTCTCTTCTTTTTGGCCAGTTTGTAAGTTAGCTTTAATGAGGGAAGCTCAATTTTTAAAATGCATCCAGGTATTTCTGCATGTTTCTCCATATTAGGGTTAATGGTTTTTAAAAGATGTTATTATTTGCTGACAGCATCCGGATGCTCTGAACAGCTACCCAAGATGCAGAAGCTGAACAGGCACAGCTGCTCCCCCTACCTTGGCTCTCACCAGGCTTGGAAAAGCTGCAGCTGTTCAAATTCTGTCCATCATAACATTAAGCAGAAGAGTGGAGTCTTCCAGAAGATAAAAATATAAAGGCTACACTGCTCCAGATGAAGGCTTTTCAGATCCACAGGACTGGGGAAGGTAGGGCCTTGTCATTCTGAAAGAATGACAATATCTATCAGTCCTAAGCAGCACAGGCAGTGGTGAAGGATGATGGGATTTGTAGGTTAACCATATCTTTTGCTTCACATCTTTGTTTCACATCTTTGTTAGAGATCAAGGCTGGGAAACTGCTAGCCCATAGTGTATTTCAGCCTGGTCCACAGCCTTCCTTCCTTGCCACCAACTCCCCCAGAGCCAGTGTTGTGTAGTGGTTAAGTGTTGGACTTGGATGATCTAGGTTCAAATCCCTTTTGAGGCATAAAACTCCCTGGATGATTCTAGTTCTGTAACTCTCTCTTTCAGCCTGGCCTACCTCACAGAATTGTTGTCAGTATCACCTGGAAAACTACTTGAGCTCCATGGGCGAAGTAAAATATCAAAGACAGCAAGAAACAAACAGATGTGGAGGGGGGAAGGCTGCTGTCTCTATCAAGTAAAGTTGTCCCTAAGAGTGGGGAGGAGATAGGGTTTTTTTTGTAATGGTATTAACCCTAACACTGATTCAGAAAGCCCCTTTTCATGCAATTGTTGCACATGGAACAATTTTGAGGACAGTAGCAATGTACATGGAAGATTTTTTTTTTTTACATTTCTTCCTGGCAGCTATTTTGCCCAATATTTTCAACCTTGCACAAAAGGCCTAGAAAAATAGTTTTACATGGTGAAAATGGAAGTGTTTTCCTAAAGTAAAAATACTCTGTCATGAGCACAGAACAGTAGGTGCAGACTGATATATTTAGAAGTTAGGGTGCTCCTCCTAACAGTCTTCTTAGTCTTCCACTGGGGTGGATTTCAGTTTAAATCACTCATCAGTAAGACATGATATAAATATTTTGTTCTTTATTATGCAGTCACAGACCCAAACTGAAGTAGTAAAGGGGTAAAAACATATTAAATTAATTGTTTGAATGTGACCATCTTTTAAAAAGTAAGTTAAAAGGAACTCAATTTAAATTGTGATTTTTAAATATAAAGACTTATTCTTGCTGCTGGTTACAATCCTTAAAATCTGCAACCAGATGAAGATTTCATATTTAGAGTAATAGCCTCTCAGATCAGTAAAACAGTTATATTGAAATTGATTTTACTTTAATAGGCCAATCACTCCTATTTGGAGAACTACTTTATTCTATTTAACTAAAATAATAATATTATATAGCTCTGGAAGTTGAGTCATGGCTACTGGACTTCTTTTTTGAGAGACAGAAATGTTTCACTGTTCATCGGTCTGAATACAGCTAGTGCAAGTACTCCATCTTATAGTCAGCTTTGACCTCTTGTCACCCTGGTCTGAAACCCATCAAGAATGGGTCCTTAGCTATGGCCTTGGTGGTGAAGGCTTGATGGGTTTCAGCACCTTAGGCCATTGTTCACCTTAAGGCTGTGGATACTATTGTCTCCCTAACGAGCCTATTCAGGCCATTGTTCATCTTATGAGCCTAATTCAGACCAGGGTGACAAGAGGTCAAAGCTGACTATAAAATGGAGTACTTGCACTAGCTGTATTCAGACTGATGAAGCTGTTTGGATGAACAGCGAAATGTTTCTATCTCTCAAAAAAAGAAGTCCAGTAGCCATGACTCAACTTCCAGATAAACTCACCGGGATGACTGAGAATCTTCACAGACAATATTATATAGCATTCATATTCTTGAATTTGCTTACACCAGTGTTTATTAACTGAAGTGATTAAACAAAATGTTTTTAAACAAAAACATTCTTAAATAAATGGGATCAAGTGCAAGGATGGCTCTTGCCATTATGTGCCTTCAAGTCAGAAACAACTTAAGGGAGTGTCTTACCCGTTCCCCCTCCCTAGTGAATTTCCATGGCAGAGCCAAGGAATCAAACACGGGTCTCCCAAGTGGTAATCCATTACTCTGCCCACTCCAACACACAGGGTGTAATGAATGGAAGAAGACACTATGGCTCCACATGGGAAAAAATGCCCCAGGCTACAGTTTGCAAGATTAAAAGTGTACTGCAGGCTAGCTCAGGTTGTATGTGTTAATAATTAAGTGAGCAACCACCAAGGAAGTTACTGCAAGGGCTGGCAATGTGTGCAACTGACTAGCATATCCTTGAGAAATTATGGGGAGGTGTGAGCAAACATTAGTTAGGTCCGGCAAATACGAGGGAAGCAATCTGTCCAAGCACTGGCATTGAAACAAAGAGAAGCTAGAGGACACTTGGATGAGAAAATCATTATTGGTTGGTCGCTCAACAACAGGTATTACGCAAAACGCAGAGAAATAGAGATGAAAGTGAAAAGAGAACATATGATACATGTTCCAGATGTCAACGAGTTTTTATTACGTAGCTGAATCTTCTTTCAAAAACCACCCAGGGAGGAAGAACCAGAGACCAGATAATGAATAATGGCATTGTTGCCATTCTAGGCAGTTTCACTGAACCCAATCCTGCCTGCTGTGCCACTCAAAGAGAGATGGCAAAGTTACAGGTAGAGCTCTTTTGAAGGAAAGAGCAGTGGTGTCTGAGGAAACACAAATACTGGAATCTGTGATCTTTTAGAAAAGCCTTGTGCAGCAGTGGTTAAACTGCTGTATTGCAGCTATAACTGTGCCCACGACCTGGGGTTTAGTCCCAGGTAGCTGACTCATGGTTGACTCAGCCTTCTATCCTTCCAAGGTCGGTAAAATGAGTACCCAGCTTGCTGGGGGGGGGAGGGCAATGTGTAGCCTGCATAAATTATTTATTTATTCATTCATTTTACTTTTATATAACCCATCTAGCCCTAGGGCTACTTTGGGCGGTTTACAACATAAAATCTCAAATGGCAATAATAACACATTTAAATAACTAAAATGCAAACAACATAGTATAAACAAAATATAGCTAAATATATCAACAACAATAAACTAAAATAAAACTAAAGTAAACATAAAAGTTAAAATACAGGGGAAATAGTTCCAAGTAAAGATGCTTAGCTTTTCCCTTTGTACAAGACTAACAGATCAACACATGCTGATCCACACATCCTGAACAAAGTTTAGTCTACCCACGTAACAGAACAAGGAGGCAGACTACCAAGATGGTCACAATCTGAAAATAAAAATACTCATTCCTTAAAAAGTCCCTAAAAGTGGAGAAACGGCACTCAGCATGGTAGGCAATGGGTTCAACCTGCTATTCACCTCTGATATACTCAGTTTGTTTGTTTCTGAGATCTATGTATATGCTGGAAACTCTAAAAAGAGAAGTATTCTCAGCCCTTTCAACCTGTGGTTGTAAAGTCCACCCATCACTAGCTTAATATTTTTTCTCCATCTTGGTACAGGAACCACCACAAGTACAACACCTTCTGTCTGTGGAGATTCTCAGTCATCCAGGAGGTAACTTCACCTGGATGACTAATGGGAAAGGCTGCATAGGTGTGACTTTCACACACACCAGGTCATTGTCCATCTAACAAGCCTATTCAGACCAGGTGGAGTAAAACCAAGGTGAGCTATAAACTGGGCGCCTGCCACCAACTTTTCTCAGACCAAAGAAGACCCACGAATAGTGAAACATTTCTATCCCACAAGAAAAGAAGTCCAGTTGCCCTAACTCAACTCTGAAACATCTTCTAATCCACGTCCAATGTGTCAATATGTTTTAATTAAATAGGGGCCCCTTTCTGGCAAAGCATGAGAAATGTACCTTCTTAAACT
>JAHTLZ010000204.1:20941619-20988744 GCA_023846285.1 Phrynocephalus versicolor | reverse complement strand
TCAGCCATTTGCGAGCAGTCGTCGTTGACCACTTTCCCACCCCGGATCACGATCTTCTGCATGATGGCCGTGGTGGGTCTTCCCTGGAAGGCACGCGGAGGATCAAGGCTGCTTTCCGGAGAGCGGGCACTTTTTAAAAAGGGTTCCTCCAACCCTCCCGAGGGGAGGATTGCCTTGCGGTGGCCTCTGTGTGCCCCCCCCCCGCTAGAAGGGGCGAAGTGAAACAATTAACCCCTTCCTCCCCGGAGACGTTTTGGCACCGACTCCGTGCCAGGCCACTCTTCCCTTGACCTCACTGGCAATCGTTGTTTTTGGCCGAAAGCGACAGGGAAAAATACTGGTCCTTTAAAAAAGAAAAAAAAAAGAGGGAGGGAGGGAGAGAGGGAGCCCTGTTAATACTGGTGGTTATTTCACCAGTATTAGAGGCTTCGCATTTTCCCCTCGGTCTGTCTCTCGAGTCCGAATACATAGGAAGCAGCCCCTTCGCCTGCTCGTATCATTTCTGTAACCTAACCCCGAGTGTCAAATCAACCCGGGAGGTGCTAACTTTTTCTAACAAGTTGCCTCTACTACAGATTGCTCCATTTGTTGGGGGCGGGGAAGGAAATACAGCCTTGGGTTCTACAAACTGTGAAAATTAAAACAAATCGGTGAATCTGCCAGATAGCTCGGAAGGTTGTTAAATGTTAATAGGAAAGATTTATTTTTCGGGCCAAGGATTGTGTGCTCCACCGTTCCTAGAAATGCAATGCAATGCAACTGCATTCAAGGAGACCCAAGACCAAGTTAAGCCTGTGCCGAGTTAACAGACTTAAAATACTTTCTCCGAACATTTGTTGCTGCTTCTCTTGGAAAGCTGAGCAGCTGCAGATATAAACATGCCAATACAGATTTATGGAGCTTCAGCGCTCAGTAATTTACTGTGACAGTCTTCAAGTTAAAAGACTGTAGGACTGGTTTTGAAAAATAATGATCTGGTTTTCCACATTAAGTGGGTCCTTTTTATTTTTATATTGTAAAGGGTTTTGTTTTTAAAGAACTCAGCCATACTACACTGTCTGAGCTCATGCTTAAGTTACTTGGAAAGAAGACCCACTGGGTTAGAGTTATTTTTCAGATGAGTACTTAGGAGTGCTTCAGACTCTCTTGCAATTCACCTATATGCCCAAAATTATCATTAGAAGTCTGAACAATATTATGACTGACCAGTGAGTACATACATAGGTTGGTGAATTTTTGAAGAAACAAATCCCTAACACAGACAATTCTGCTGAAGTGAGAAAACATAAAAGAAGAAATAGTTGGGAGAAAAAAAAGAGGTACAGTATAACCAAAACAAGTTATACTTTTCCTAAATTAGCAAATGCGGAGTATTGGATAACGTGAAAGACTAGAGCACAGGAAACCTTGATTCAAATTATCACTTGGCCATGGAAATTAGATGTGGAACTAGTAAAACTGCATTTTAAATATCTCATTTAGAGTACCCTATTAGAGTTGCTGTAGGTTGGTTGTAATATGATGGCACATAACATACTCATCAAGCCAGCTGCTGGCTCAATAATTGGAAAGAACTTCTGAATAAATCATTTTGTTGTAAAACCAGGTAAAAGGAACTGTGAACTGCATCACACCAATGTGCACACTGGATGGGTACCCAAACCTTCACTCTCTTCCAAGAATTTCTAAACTGGATTTCTACAAATGCAAAATAACCTAAACATCTGACTCAATGATTATGGAGAAATGAGGCTATAACACAAGTTATGTCATGCAGTGTATTTCAGAAGTCTGGTTGCACTTAGGTTTGACAGGTAATGAAAGAGCATCCAAAAATGTATAGTGTGTTAAACCTGATTGGACCTTGATTTCCAAAGTACTTTATTCACTGTGATGAGTTTGCTAGTTAATTTACAGGAAAAATCATTTCTAATGGTTCTGGCCAAGATGGGAATTGTGGCTTTTTACTGTATCATAGAATCAGTCATTTACCGGCAAGTTTTTCTCCCTTTCAATTTCTTATTCTTGGTAAGATGCTGCTGTACATGCTGCCATATTAGTCAAGATTTGCAGGGGGGAAAGCAGTCTCTGGACGATTTGTGTACATGCTCGTTTCCTGGTATGCTGTCAACAGACTTACTAGTCAAGAGGAGTTATAAAAGAAATACAGTAGGGTCTCCATATCTGCTGGAAATTGGTTCCAAGTCTCCCCCCCCCATTGAAAAACACTGATAATAGCAATGCTCACCTCCCCCTAAAAAAAACATGGTAAAAGGAAATGAAAGGGAAAAAAAACAGATTCCACCCCTCCCAACCACACATGCATTACTGCAATTGGCCAGAAACTATGTTCTGTATTCTATGCTAACAAAACTCTGGTTCCATCTAATGGCTGCTTCTGGTAATATATGTGAAAATTGTTTGTGCTTTTTTCTTTTACATTTTTTAATATTTTCAGACTGTGGCTAAGTGAAACAGTGGATATGGATCCTGTGGATAAGGGAGTCCTACTGTATTCTGAAGTGTAGTGGGAAGCACCCAGGTGTAAATACATTGTCACTGTGGCAGCCCTCCACTTTAACACCATCACACAGGAGTTAGCATATAATCCACTGTAAAATATGTTAACTCACAAATGGGGGACTTCCGTAAGAATGACACTAATTGACAACTAAGTCATCCTATCAGTGAAAACTATTATACAAGTTAGTGCTCAGTTGGTTAATGTCAATGGAACCTCTTAAATAATCTAAACATTTCCCAGTAGCAATTAAATGTATGTTTTGATGCTGGTTTAGCTCTGTGTTAGGCCCAAATATAAGGAAAATAACTACTCATTATTTTTGGAGACTGAAAAAACATGAATCCAAGTTAATGGTATAGCAGCCTTTCAATATTAATTTAGAAAGAAATTCTCAGCTCTGCATCACCAAATAGATCAGTCAATTCAAATACAGCACCTTGTATAACGGAATTAATTCGTTCCACAATAAATTCTGTTAAGCAAATTTTCCTTTATACAAATTTCCCATAGGAATGCATTGAAAACGGAGTAATCCCTAACTGCTACCATTTTTATGTTCTACAGATTCAGCCCATAGGCAATTCTGTAAAGCAAATTTCCCTTATCTCTGGATTTTTTTAAGTTGTACAGATTTTATGTTATGCAAACCGTTTGTTATACGAAGGTCCACTATACCCTGTTTCCCCGAAAATAAGTCATCCCCTGAAAATAAGACCTACTTACAGTTTTGCCTCTCACTGAAATATAAAGCATTCCCCCCAAAGTAAGGCCTCCCCTGATAAGATAACAAGAAATGTGTACCGTATTCTTATTCATGGAAAAATAAAACATCCCTGAAAATAAGACCTAGCACATCTTTGGGAGCAAAAATTAATATAAGACACTGTCTTATTTTCGGGAAAACACAGTACTATGAAGGAAATATTCTGAACTGCTCCACCTCTAGTTTATATTCAGAGCAACATCTACACTTGACTGTTTCTTTACCACTAAGCCACAAATGAGGCTATATATTGTATTCTGCTTCAAGTATCACCTAGGAATTATCCCAACTGATGGTGCCTTATTCCAGGTGGGGCAAAAGAGGCTCTTTGTACAGGATGAAAATATCCCACTGCATGAAAAGTAGCCACTTCAGTTTGATTTTACACCATGTTTTCTGCTTGGTGTAACCCTCAGGTTTATCTTGAAAAAGTTATATCAGTATGTAACTTTTTTTTAATTTGATACATTTTAAAACATTGTCAGTTTTTCTGACAGCATAACACAACAAGAAATCCACAAGACTTTAAACATGCTTTAAAATGACATCCAGCAATGTATGTAAAATTTAATAAATAGCATATAGTCACACACAAATACTTTTGTTCATACTAAATCATTAAGCCTACTCAAGACTAGCAAAGAATAAATAACAGCAACTGGACAATCTTTTACCTTCTGAAATGATGGATTTCTTGATATCATCTAGTAATCACCACCACCACCACCAGATGGTTACTGAACTGAAACCACAAATGGTTTCCTCCCTGCTGGTGTCTTTTGCACCAATAGTATGATATAACAAAAATAAAAAACCTTGAAATATACTGAATTCTTGTTTTTAAAGCACAAACTGATGCCAGGTAAACCAGTTTTTAAATACAATGAATAAATATAAAATTAGTGAAGCAACAAACGATGAAAAAGCAAGAACCCAAGAACAGAGCCATGGAAATATTACAGATATTCATTGCTGTATTAGAGACTAGTACTTAAAGTGATAGTGCCTGTGCACTAAGCTCTTTAGAGACCTTAATATAGTTTTAGTGCAAATCCCTTTAAACCAAAGAAATTTAAGTCCCAGTTGGGAAAAGATCCATTAGCGGTTGGAACATATATTTTCTAGAGTTACACGTACCTTTTAAAAAACACACACATTATGTACAAGAATCAAATGCATATTTTAGCTGCTTCAGCTACCTATCTTCAAAGATAGATGAAATACTTCTTGGACTTTTTACATCATATTTGGTTGTACCATACTAGACCAACTTATTAAAGTCAATGTTATAAAAGCTACAAAAGATTTTTTTTTTTGCCATCAGTTTATCTAAGTTAACTGCTGCTTGGACTTTTCAAAGAAAAAAATATATATAGTATATTGGAGAGAGTCTCTCCTCCCTCTGAAAAAGTTCACCATGATGACGTTCAGTAGACAAAATATTATAAATCACAAAATAAAAACAAACAAACGAATGTTTCAGTATAGCCAGCATTTAGTATTCAGTTAAAATTATACTGGCAATTGTACACTTGATTCCATTTCAAAAAAGGAATAAATATTCTGTACAAAGTTGCCTGGCAACCCGGAATGAATGGCAGGAAGCAAAAAGAGGTTGAACAGCCATGTTTCGGCTCTGAATTATACTGTCCTGTTAGACTAACTGGGGGCCACTTCCCATGTTACCTTACACATCCTTAATCCTTAAAGTGTGAGGAGAAGATGGCTACAGATGCATGCCTCTGTGATGCTTGAAATGCAAATACTCAGGCAAGCAAAGCTCCACAAAGCTCACCCATTGCTCACATGTATCACAAATCACAAAGACTTACTATCTGCAGACACTGTCTCGGCACAGGCTTTAAGAGCACTAGGAGAACAAAAAGTGGGGTAAAGCCCTCAGAGAATGACTCTTTGCAAACAAGGGAGTAACAACAGATACAAATTATGTATGCACACCTAGAAGAACCTTTGTTTTAGTTCCCCTTATGACAAATATTCCATCAGTCATGCACATTAAAATATTAAGTCACATGATTTGCCCTGGATTTTCACCAATATTGCTCCAACTTGCATCCATTTCCACCCATTCAAACGATACTTAGCAAAGTAGCAAAGCCTCATCATCACTAGTTTCATTTTTCAGCGTTGCCTCTAAGCAAGTGTCAGGTATCTGGGCAGTATGTACTATCCCGCAGCGCTCGCAAGGGCCATCTCGACTACAGGACCGTCCTCCGTTATGGGCTGCACTGTAAGGCTGCCTAAGCCCTTGTCCTTGGTCTGAGGTGAGATCAAGTAGAGGTCTTGAACAGTCATTCACATCAAAGTCTGATGCTCCATCAGAAACTGGGATCAACATCTCCACATCATCATCTTCATCTCTTCCTCCAGCTGCCGCATTATCAAGCTGTCTCAAAGGGCTTTGGTTCTGGTTTACAGGACCTGATCTCCCTAAAGTGAAACGTACCCAGCGTAACCCTTGAGTCATACGACTTAGCGCACTCGAGAACTGATGGCGTCCCGGACTGGAATTTGAGGGTTCTGCACTTGCCGTCTCTCGGACAGCGTCCCTATTACTGCTGGTACTCTGAATGGAAGAGGTCCCACAGGCCACTGTTGCTTCAACTGCTGCCACGGGAGGAACCTTTTGAGGCAAAGTAGCGGCAACACCACCAATGGCACCCGCTGTGTCCCTTCGTTCTGCTTCTGTGTCAGTGTCGTCAGACTCTATAGCAAAGAGGCTTCTGTGAGAACCATTTCTTTCTCCTTCTCTGTTAGCATTCTGGCTGGCAGCGTCGTCTCTATCTGATGAAACCAGGGCCAGCGATCCTGAATGACGGGATCTTGCAAAATTAAAGATTCGGTTCCAAATGTTACTCGACCGGCCAGCAATTGGAAGCCTAATGGAGGTAAATCCAAGCTGAGATCGTACTGCTAATCTCAAATTTTCTAAAACAGAGGCCTGCAAAAACAAAATCACAGGTAAGTAAAATGTTCAGGGTCAGGAGGAATATTATTTCAAAAAGGATGTAGAAATGCTTCTGGTCCCCCCCCCAAATATCTCATGATATGTGTTCATACAGACACTTTCTTCGTTCTGGAAAAAAAATGCCGGTGTGCAAACCATCTTAACTGTATCTTGGAAATTGCCATTTTTAATGAGAAAGTAGCATTAGGAACTATGAAATCATGTCTTGCTAAAGCAATATTCTTGATATTACTTAACAGGAAGCCCATCCAACCTTTGAACAGTGAGCTAATTATTTATTTGACATCACCAGGAAAGAGAACATCTCTCACAATCAAACGAGTTCGCAAAATAAGTTTCATTCAGTTTGGCTAATCTTTCTAGATGCAGATCCATTCAGTTCAGCAACAGCATCTGGCTGTTTGCTAGATCACTACATAGTATAATTAACTGTTAAGAGTAGATGGATGAGTTTAATTAGAGATTAATTAATCAAAGCCTTCCCACACTTGGGCACATCAAATCACCTTCTGCAGGCTGGCTGGATAGCTCAGTAAGTTAGGTATCTGGCTGTGGAACTAGAGGTTGGGAGTTCAATTCTCCGCTGTATCTCTGAGAAAGAGCCAGCCTCCCTCCAACTTCCTGTCTGGTTGCCCCGTTCACTTGCTGGCGTGTGCTGCCCAGGTTGTCCTCATTGGGCAGCTGGCCCGTCTCGTCTAAGCAGGAGCAGGAGCTTCCCTTCCCTACCTTGCTTGGCAGCAGCCTACTCAAAGGCGACAGAGTCTGTGCTCCTGACTAGAGCAGCCAACTGCCTGACAAGGGGCGCTTTTACACAAACCCTAAAATCCGAGGCAAAGGGCTCCCAGATGTGGAGCTTAAAATTGTTTTCCCACCAGCTCTGGACTATAAAAAAAATTAAGTACAACCACGCCCACCTAAGCGCGTCCCAGCGCATTTTCCAAGTACCTGGTCTCCGAAGGTGAAAAATTTCTGATGCGGATTGCAAAGCAGTGAGTGCTGGGCTCTGTTTGGTTTTTTGTCCCCACCACCCCTTTAAGGGACTGGAATGCTTCCCATGGCAGCTCCCGACGGCAGAGCGGAGGTGAGCCTGCATTATTTTCTCCCTTTTTCTCTCCCTCCCTTCACCCAGACAGGAACAAGGGAGTGCGGAGGGGTGGGAGCACAACAAGAAGAGCAAACTCCCAAGATCTCTGGTCCGAATTTAAGTTGCCAGCGAATCTTAGGGGTTGTGTAAAAGCGCCCAAGGAGAATCTGAACTGTGTGTGATGGCAAGTGAATGAGGCAGTCAGCTAGGGAATTTTTGTACACATTTTGATGAAGTGGGCCATATTGCTTTGTAACAATCTCTAGTCACCATAAGTTAGAGCTGACTAGACAGCACACATTTTTATACAATTACTGTTACCTTTTGGAGGAGAAAACCAGAAATACAGCTGTACTTCAACCAAAAGTATGAATTAGCAGAGCTAACTGATGTATTATATAAAATGACACTGCCATGTAATACAATTTTAGGGAGCAATGAGTGCATAAAAACATAAAAAAATAACAAAAGTATTAGTAACAAGAGTATGCAAAGGTATAACAAGTAACACCAACACATGTTACTCTTAGAACTATGCCATTTGGGGGAATTTTGGGAGATTTTAGTACTTAATATGTTGTACAGTATTTAAAACTAAGGGTCATTTTTGTATTAAAGATGTTATACTCCTATACACATTAGTAACATGGGGTTCATTTAACAAGCAATGCTAATGCACTGCCTTAAAAACAATGTAAATACAGAGAAATGTTCCAAGACATGGATTTAGGGAGCGTCCCCTAGTTAGGTTGTTAAGCACCACAATGTGGTGCTAAAATGTAAAAGGCTTAAATCTTCTGGGATAGACAGGTCCAGAGCTGACAGAGGGAAGGAGACCCCATTCTCCTCCTGTCTCCATGATGCAAAATTGCCCGTCCTAAACAATTTGGACTTAGTAAAAAATATTCCACTAACACTACTGCAGTGCATGGGATTAGTTGGTTTCTTCCCAGTTGCTCTTCATACAAAAAGGCTTCCCATGCCACTGAACAATTATGTTTATTGATAAACATTTCCATTGGCATCTTTGTTTTCTCTCTTTCTCAATCTTACCTGTTGGGGAAAGCGTATGAAAACAAAAGAACCAGTTACTTACCTGTAAAGGTGGTTCTTTGAGTGGACCTTCGTGAAGCCACACAGATGGGTTTCCCAAGCGCCCTTGCGCGGAGGTCGGCCTTCCCTAGCAATAGGAAAGCTTGTTAGTCTCCTCCCACTTGCACTGCGCATGTGCGAGCGGACTCCCGCCCAAACACCTCAGTTCCCTCGAACTGCCAGCTTGACAGGTAAATACCAGCCAAGGTGTGACGGCATAAGGGGAGGTGGGCGGGTGCTGTGTGGCTTCACGAAGGTCCACTCGAAGAACCACCTTTACAGGTAAGTAACTGGTTCTTCTCTATCATGGCCTTCGTGAAGCCACACAGACGGGTGATTACAAGCATACTCACAGGACGGAGGGCGTCACACCAGCACCACTGAAAGGACAGCTCTACCGAAGGAAGTAGTAGACCGCACTCGGGAATCCAACCAGTAGTGCTTCACGAAGGTGGACGGGGTAGACCACGTCGCTGAGTTACAGATGTCCTCCAATGGGATACCTTTCAGAGAAGCCCTGGTGGAATGGGCACGAATAGGTGCTGGCACAGGCAACTTGGCGAGCTGATAAGCCAACTCAATGGTAGAAGAAACCCAGTGAGAAAATCGCTGGGGCGAAACTTGGGAACTAGGATCATAACAAACAAATAAATGTGAAGTTATTCTAAAAGAAGCTGTTCGAGAGACGTAAAAGGCAAGAGCACGTCTCACATCCAGCGTATGTAAGTCCTTTTCCAAAGGAGTTGAAGGGTTAGGAAAAAAGGTTGGTAGTGAAAGTGGTTGAGAGATGTGAAACGGCGTAACCACCTTAGGCAGGAAAGAGACATCAGAGTAAGCCAGTACACGGTCTTTATAGAACTGTAGATAAGGTGCATCGCACCTGAGGGCACAGAGTTCACTAACTCGTCTAGCAGAGGTGATAGCCAAGAGAAATGCCATTTTGAGGGAGAGAAGCCGAAGGTCACAGGTAGCCAAAGGCTCGAAGGGGGAACACATGAGTTTTTGCAGGACCAAGGAAAGCAACTATTGAGGTGGAACGGGCTTTCTATCCGGGTAGGTGTTACGGAGACCCTTGAGGAAAGCCTTCAGACGAGGGTGACGGAAGAATGCAGCAGCAGGAGAGGATTCAGGCTGGTGAGCAACAATAGCAGAGAGATACACCCGCAGAGAAGATAGAGTGAGACTGGACTTTTTCAGAGAAAGAAGGTACTGAGGGACACCTTGCAAGGGGAGGGGGTCCAAAGGTGAGAAATGATGTTGATTGGCAAAGGAGACAAACCTCTTCCACTTGTAATGGTAAAGACGTACAGTGGACGGCTTCCTAGCAGAAGCAAGGATGGAGTCTGTGTCATTGTGATCCCCCAAGCCGTCAGCTGGAGCTGATGGAGATCCGGGTGAAAGATCCTGCCGTGATCCCTGGACAGGAGGTTGGGCAGGAGAGGCAGGCGTCGGAGAAGAGGCGCGAACCATGGGTGGCAAGGCCAACAGGGAGCTACCAGAATGACATTCGCTCTCTCTTGGAAGATTTTGCTGACCACTTTGTTGAGAAGTGGAATAGGAGGGAATGCATAGAGAAGGAGGGGGGACCATGGAAGGGAGAGAGCATCCCCCATGGATCCAGTGCCGATCCCCACACTGGAACAAAAACGGGGACATTTGGCATTCTCCCGGGTGGCGAAGAGGTCCACTTGAGGAGAACCCCAATGGTGGCATAGCTGAAGAAATGTGGGAAGATGAAGCTCCCACTCGTGAGAACCGGAATGAAGCCTGCTGAGGGAATCTGCCGTGACACTGTCCTCCCCAGGTAGATGTATAGCAATGGGCCAAATCTTGTGGTCGACGCAACATTCCCAAAAGTCCAGCGTCAGCTGCAGTAGAGGTTGAGAGTGTGTTCCTCCCTGCTTGTATATAATGTATTGCAGTGGAGTTGTCCGTTACCAGCAGTACCACATTCCCGGAAAGATGAGGAAGGAAAGCACGGCAGGCCTTGAAAATGGCCAGGAGCTCTAGGACATTGATGTGAAGAGGTTTTTCCTGAGGAGACCAAAGGTCGTGAATGGTCATATCCAGGCAAACCGCACCCCATCCTAGGTTGCTGGGATCCGTGTTGACTTGGATGGTTGGAACAGGAGACCAGAACGGGTGGCCCACAAGCAAATTGGTGGAGGAATTCCACCAGGCCAGCGAATAAGGCAGGAGGGAGGGGACACAGAGTGGCTTGTCCGGAGGATCAATCATGGGATTGAACTGAGACAGGAACCAAGCCTGAAGATGTTGAAGCTTGAGCCTCGCCAGAGGTAGGACAGATGTCATTGACGCCATGAAGCCCAAAAGCTGCTGCACTGTTAACGCTGAAACTAAGGAATCCGGTTGAAATCGGGGGAGAAGGGAGCGGATGGCTGAGACACGGTCTTGAGGAGGGAATGCTTTGGCATGGACGGAATCCAAAATTGTGCCTATGTAAGGAACGATTTGACAAGGACTGAGGACGGACTTCTCCCTGTTGATTTGAAGTCCCAGACTGGACAATGTGTCGAGGACAAAACGAATGTCTCTGGTGGCTCAATGATAAGAGTCTGCCACGACTAGCCAGTCGTCTAAATAAGGGAAAACCACCACTCCTCAAGTGTGAAGGTAGGCCGCCACCGGCGCCATGCACTTGGTGAAAATTCTTGGAGCGGTGGCCAAACCAAATGGGAGGGCGGTATATTGGTAAACTAGATCGCCTATGTTGAACATGAGAAAACGGCGATACTGAGGATGGATGGTGATGTGGAAGTAAGCATCTTTGAGGTCTACCACACCAAACCAATCTCCTCTTCGAAGAAATGAGATCACCTTCTCGAGGGTAACTATACGGAATTTGGGAACGTGCAGGTATTGGTTGAGAGCGCATAAGTCCATGATGGGGCGGAGCCCTCCATCTTTTCTGGGCACGGTGAAGTACCTGGAGAAGAACCCAGTGTGGAAGAGTTGTGGATGGACGGGTTGGATGGCACCTTTGCCGAGAAGAGAGACGAGTTCTTGAAGAAGGAAGGGAGTTGGAGCAGTTTGTAAGACGCGTCCCAGTGGTGGAAGTTCTGTAAATTCCAAGCAGTAGCCGCTGGAAACGATGGAGAGCACCAGTTTGTCCAATGTTATGGACTGCCAGCGAGGCAAGAAAGGAGATAGATGGATTGGAGTAGGATGGTCAGAACTCCTCTTTAAGCTTGCGATCCCGTGACTTGGGGAATCGAGGAGAAGAAGACTTGGGCTTTTTGCCTTTCCCGGGGGCGAAGGCAAAGAAGCTGGAGGTACGGGAAGTACGGTCTCTGGATTGGTGTCGACCAAAGGAGGACTGGGATCCAAAGTGGTAGGAGTAATGTCTGGATTGGAAACAAAAAGGATGTTGAGAATGCTGGGGCACCACATTCAACTTCTTTGCAGCATTTAGCTTTTTGTGGCGATCCTCCATAACTGAATCCATCAAGGGGTGAAACAAGCTGTTGCCCTCAAACGGCAACCTCTCGATGTAGGCTTTGTGGTCCTCAGAGAGACCAGTAGAGCGAAGCCAAGAATGGCGTCGGAGGGTAACAGCGGCACCTAAGACTTTAGAGGTGCAATCAAAGGCATGGCGTGAGGAGCGCATTTGTTGAGCTGCAAGTGCCATAGCCTCGTCAAAGAGCACAGTAGTATCAGATCTCTTGTTCTCAGGAAGCAGTTCAAGAAGAGGGTGTAAATGAGCTATCAGTTCATGCTGGTACGCGCCCATGGTGCCTTGATAGCTGGCAATTTTTAGAAGAAGAGAAGCAAAACTGTAGATATTTCTTCCCAAGTTATCAAGCTTACGCCCCTCCCTGGAGGGGGGAATCAGAAGTTGCTTAGAATGGGATTGTGTTTGAGAAGAAACAACAACCACAGAGTTCGCCACAGGATGTTTGGATAGGTATGGAACCTTCTCATCATGTACTCGATAAAGGTTTTCAATCTTCCTAGAAACAGACAAAGAGGTGATATTCTTGAAGGACTCTTCAATCATGGCTACGAAAGAAGGAAACACGGCCAGATGAATAGGGGAAGCATCATCTGAAGAGATTTTACCAAAAATGTGGTCGGTGAATCGAGGCTTTGGATGGTGGGTGGGCAAATCAGTGGACCTTGCCATGCGGAGAACAAAGTCAGAGTAATTTCTCATAGCCTCAGATGAAGAAAGGGGTGACTTCTCCTCCACATCAGAGTCAGGGGAGGTGGCGTAATGTAAGGAGTCAGCATCATTGTCGTCGTCGGAAAGTGAGGAGGTGTGAGACTCCGAAGCAGGTGAGGTGGTGGTTTGAGGCCGCTGAGGAGGTGGAGGTGAGTCAGACTACAGAAGCCATCGAGAGCCATCAAATTTCAGTGAAAACTTAGGCAACGGAGGTAATGTCATCAAAGCCGAACGAGGAGACTCGTGGTGAGGGCCTCCTGATCCGTCGAAGGAGCTGTGGCAAGCTTACGCTTCTTCTTAGGTGGCAAGGGTTGCAGTGAAGGTGCCGAGACCGCAGTCGGAAAGCTGGTCGAAGAAGCAAGCTGAGCAGTCGAAGCTGAGGGTGGGTCGGAAGTAGCAGAAGGCAGCGACGGAATGGAGACTGGCAACGCAGACAATTGCGAATGAGGAGGCTGACTGGCCGCCATTACTTGCTGGAAGAGAGCGTGAGACCACGTGGGAAACACCGATGCCAGAGACGGAAAAGATGTAGCAGGAGGCATAGCCGAGGCAGGTAAGGCGTTGGAGTGGAAAGAAACTTGCAGTTGAGGAGCCGGAATGGAAGTGCCAACCGGCGTAAGGTTCGGCATAGAAAGGCCAGGAGTCATCGAAGCGGCTCTCGGTAAGGAGAGGTGGAGCGGACGCTCGGAGGTCGGTCAAAGCCAAAACAGGATTCGGCACAGACTGCTCAGAAACAACATCCCGTTTTTGATGGGAATGAAGCTTAGACTCCTTCAAAGCCATTTTTTCAAGTATTGGCTGAGGGACAAATTCAGCCGAATCGGACTGAACAGAAGTCCCCTCCGACATCAGGAAAGACCCAACAGAATGCATCTGAGTGGGTCCCGATTGAGCATCGGGCAACGGAGCAGAGGCTGACAACGGCGTGGAAACCGAAAGGGCCTGTTGGAGCAGCTCGGGCAACGAAGGAGCAGAATGGAATTGTGTGGACATGAGAGAAATGTTCGGAGGGTGCTCGGCCTCAGAGTCAGAAGAGTCTGAGGGAAAGAGCGGCTCATACCCAGGCTTCGGCCAAGGCGAAATCGACGGGTGCTCCGACTCCACGAGGATGACCTCCGAAGAAGTTGAAGACTGAGGCCGCGTTGGTTTCGAAGTCGAAGAAGAATCATGTTTCGAAACTGCCGTTTTCGATTCCAGCTTGGATTTCCTATGACGCTCAAGCACAGGAAGGTCTTTTTTAGAGTCCTTCTTTGAGAGAGAAAGAAGCTTTGACTGCTTCTTCGAAGTCGAAGTTTTGGCGGGAGAAGCAGCGGTAGATTCACGAGATTCCATCGAAGTGGGGCGAAGAGCCTTCTCGAGCAAATAAGCGTTAAGACAAAAACGATGGTTTTTGAGTGTTTGAGACCCAAAGTTCCTACAAATAAGACAGGATTCAGGCTGATGAGATTCGCCCAAACAATAGAGGCACTTAAGATGACCGTCTGTGTGAGGAATCTTCGCGTTACATCCAACGCAGCGCTTGAAGGGGGGGTCGTTGTGCCATAAACAACAGTCCGTAAAGCCAAAGCCGAAGGAAGATCCAAAGGAGTAGTCGAAAGTCCAAAAACCGAGTCAGTAACCGTAGAGAAATTTCTAGAAAAGCGAATGAGGAGACTAACGAAAATGCGACCTCTTAGCACGGCGGTAAGAGGGAACTGAGGTGTTTGGGCAGGAGCCCACTCGCACATGCGCAGTGCGAGTGGAAGGAGACTAACGAGCTTTCCTATTGCTAGGGAAGGCCGACCTCCGTGCAAGGGCACTTGGGAAACCCATCTGTGTGGCTTCACGAAGGCCACGATGGAGAACAGGCCACATTCCAGTTCTTGGTGCAGGGCAAACTAGCACTTCTATCAGACACAACTTAAAGCACAGGTAATGCTGCTGTGGGAAAGAGTTGGGTATATACTTGGAAAGATAATTCTGGTTTTCTAATTCGGCATCACAGTAGTTTGAGTTAACATGAAATTTCTTACCTGATTAGGTGAACAAACAGGAAAGTCTTCCACTGGTGGAATTAAGCCCTGAGCGATCAATTGTCCGTAAGAAGGAGGTGCCTCTCTTCTTAACAATTCAGCCTCAACTCGAGACAGTTGTGTCTCGAATGATCTATTTAAAATAGAAATAAAACATCTCATTTCCATATAATGTAGTGATATATACAACACTGCACTTTGGTCTGAAGATTGGGACAGAAAATTCTCGCCATGCTATAAGCAACTGCACTTGAGCACGGCACTCTCTGGTTGACATTTGCAACCTGAGGCTGAACTCACATCACCTTTGTGCCAGACATGGCACAAACATTTCACATCATTTTATTGGGACTTGTCTCTACCATTTTTTGCACTATCCATCAAGTGGCAGTGCTCAGCCTGATGAAGTGGAATTTTCTCCATGAAATCTTGAAGTTCTTTGACTTTTTTTAGTAGTCCAGTGTCTTGCTTTAACAATACCACTTCCAAATAAGTATTCATGGCTGAGCAAGGATCTGAACCCTGGATTCCTGAGTACTAATCTGATATTCTATCCACTACAGCAGTAGTTAGCAACCCTTGTTCTCCAGAAACCTCTCCCATGAGCTGTGCTGGCCAGGATCTCTTGGGAGTTGCAGTCCAAGAACATCTGAAGACCCAAGGTTGGGAACCACTGCACGTACTGTCTCTCTACTTAACTGCAGTACACAAAGCCCATCTTACTATAATGCATGGGTGTTTTGTAAGGAACATATGTTTCTTATTTTATTTGTGGATAGACTGATTATATATTAAATTACAATTTAGGGGCTTTGTTGAGTGTGTAGGATTCCAATATTACTACTTGTATAATTACACAAATCTGCAGTTTTTCAAAAAAGCACAGTATGCACTTTTTGCAAATATATAATGTCAAACTGGTAACTCCCTCAAATGGTGAATCTGACGGAGATAATCTTCTTGGAAAATGAAGAACAAATTAATACATCATCATTTACAGACCAAGAAATTATTCAAAACATTTCAAATAGAAAAATATTTATAGATCAAAAAACAAGACTACAACTGTTGCTGGCCACTAAGTATATTTATGAATGCAACTGCCACAAAATACATTTACGAGTCAAGTTGCAGTCTACTCCTGTTAAGAAAATGGGGCAAGTCCTGAGATGGGATGATAAAATGAACGTGTTTCACCATGCCAACTTTAGATGCTCTTGGTATTTGTTCAGATCAAGGTGTTTCCTTTATGCATCTTCTACAGCCAGACTGGGGAACCTTTGGCCTTCCAAAGGTTCCCCACAGTACAGGTCCAGAAACCTAAGTTCAGAGTGTATTGCCGATGATAAAGCACTGTGGGAGTTGCAGACCAACATCTGGAGGGCAGAATGTTCACCACTCTTGCAAGCTGAGAGTGGGTAAAAAGAACTCACTTGATTCCAGAGTCAGTGGTGGCAAACCTTTGGCACTCCAGATGTTTTGGACCACAATGCCCAGAATTCTGTGCTTAGATTGCCAATGACAAAGGACCGTGGGAGTTGCGATCCAAAACATCTGGAGTGCTTAAGGTGCATCACCACTGTGTGAAGTCCTCAGTTGTGCTGAGCTGCTTCATAAAAAGTGTACTAATCAATCTTCTTTTTAGCCAAAAAGGAAAATATACAGAATTCATCAATAATGTACTCGCCTAGTGCCATATTTCTGGACTATAATTTTTTTTGGTACATTAGAAATACTACACTTGCAGGTTATATTGTACACTTGCTCTTACAACGGAAGAGTTGGAAGGGATACTTACCTTCGTTCAAACATTCTCAGGGAATACAGCTTACAAGTGCATCCCAAGGCAATGACAAGGAGCAGCCCACAGATAAGGCTCCCAATTACAGCAGCAGTTATCACTCTGGTGGGTACAATAACGGGGCAGTTCTCTTCGTCACTACCATCCCCACAGTCATCTTGTGAATCACAAACCCAGCTTTCAAACACACATCGGTTGTTCTTGCAGTGAAAGTTTCCTGGTTGGCAAAAGAAGCAATTCTTCTCATCTGAACCGTTGGGGCAGTGATTTTGGTAGTTGCATCGATCAGAGCGCGGGTAGCAGGCACCATTCCGAGAGCAAGGAAACTCTTCTTTCTGACACATGGTGCAGTTCGTTTCATCTCTTCCGTTTGGACAATGCCAATAGCCATCACAGCGCTGCTGCTCTGTGTAACAGCCCCAGTTCCCGCCACATGGAATTTCCCATGGCAGGCAAAATCCATCTACTTGATATGTAGCATTAAATCCTCTTGCAGCATTCACCTTGTCAGCACAAAAATGTACTCTGATTTGACCAGAGGAAGAAACCACTGTCAACGGGGCATGGGAGTCAAAGGCAGTTAAGACACGCAATAGTTTGCGTGGATTCTCCTCTAGCCCATCATATATTTTGACATAATCCCCATATCCAGTACCATCAAGTTTGAAGTCAGTGAAACGTAATATAACCTTGCGGTGATCCCCAGTGTCTATCAGCCAAGTGCAGTTGCTCCCTGGAGGATAAAAGTCTGGATAATTAGGAGAATTGAAAGTACCATAAAAATACTTGAGCAACTGCCCACAGGTTGGCACACCACAGTCTATTTCATCTCCCAAGTCAAGGCAGTCAAGGTTCCCATCACATTTTGAGGATTCTGGAATGCAGGTGTAAACATTGAAGCGAGACAGACACTGGAACTGGTTGAATCCACATGGCTGGAAAGAAGCCAGATTTGGAGGACTAACTTTGACGCAGATTTCTTCATCAGAGTTGTCTCCACATTCATCCATGTCATTACATTTCCAAGATTCCGGAATACACTTCCCATTGGCACAATGGAACTGGTTACAGTCACAGCTTGTTTCAATGGATTTCCCTAAAAAAAAAAAAAGATACATTAAGGAAATTAGGGTTTTTAAATGTTTGTTATATTCCATTTTTCACAGCAGCCCCTTTTATCCACTGTTCAAGTGAAGGGTTCAAATATCACAAATCTCTATGCGGTCAGGACAGCCACCATGTGTGATCCTTATCCATCTCAAGAAATGCATGAACATCGAGGTTCAATCACATACTGCGGACAGCAGTACTATGTATGACCAGAGCCTGCATCTACACACACATTTCTTTTTTATGAGTAAACTTGAAGGTAGCTTGTTTGTGATGATTCTCAGCCATCCAGGTGAGGCTGCCTGGAAGTTGAGTCATGGAAATTGCACTTCTTTTCTTGTGAGATCAAAACGCTCTGCTACTCATCCAAGCAGCTTTGTTAGGATACCATGTTTATACTATGTTAATCAACTATTATAGCCATCTAGTATAATAAAACAAATTCAACCAGGGTTAAAAGATATATGAAAACTCTCCACATTTGGGGTATGTTGGTATATTGTTGTACTTGAGTTGTACTTTTTACTCAAGAAATCCCTAGTACAAAGGCCAAAATCAAACATAATACAGTAGTGCCTTGCAAGACAAATGCCCTGGAAGACGAATTCTTCATAAGATGAATGAAATTTCCCGGAATAGGCATTTTTCGCAAGACGACGGTTTGCTTGCTGAATGTCTTGCAAACAATCCGTCTTACAGGGCAGGCATTTGAATTTCGTATGCCCACAACCCGAGGGGCTTATGGACACACAAATTTCAAAAGCCTGGTCTTCTATCCTGGCTTTCCAGACCGTGTAGCACCCGATCCGCAGGTACTACATGGTCAGGAAAAGCCAAGATCGAAGCCGCCGCTGCCTCCCGTTCGGCTTGGGCTCCATGCATGGAGCTCTTTAAAGGACTCCATGCACGAAGCCCAAGCCAAATGGGAAGCAGAGACTTGCGTGCCTGCGAGCTGCATCCTCCTCTTCGCCAGGCTTTGTGCATGGAGCCCTTTAAATTGTGCTTCAATGGCATAGCACTGCAGATCAGTGCTACATGATCAGGAAAGTCAGGGAGGCTTTTGAATTTCACACGCCCAGAAGGGTCTCGGTGTGTGAAATTCAAATGCCTGCCTGGCTTCTCCCACCATGTAGATCCGTGGGTGATATATGATCGAGAAAGCCAGGATTGAAGTGCTGCCACTTCCTCTTCGCACAGATCTCTCGCCTAAACCCGGGCAAAGAGGAGGTGGCAGTGCTGCCTTCCTTTCTGCAGCCTGGCATGCTTGCAAGGTGCTGCCTTCCTTTAGCCACCCTCTCCATTCACAGAGGCTGGAGAAAGGAGCCTTTTAAGGGGTGAACGAAGTCCTTGAAGGAGGGGTGGCTGCCCAAGGTAGGAAGGGGACAAGCGAGCGAGTCACTCCTCGCCCGCTCCCCCCTCATGGATTGGGGGTAAACCCCCTCAATCAAATGACAGCAGAACAAAATTTTATTGTTCAATTTCCCCTTCAAAAAGGAAAAGGTTATATTCATCAAATAATCAACGTAGAGTATAACATTTTGGGGGGAGGGGAGGCTTTCTCTAAAACCTAAAGTGAAAAATGATGAAATGGAACATTTCTGCATTTGAAACTAACCTGAAAAATAAGTCAGTCTGAACCCTTTACGTGATATACTATCATCTGTATGAAATCTGATCCAGACATGGTCTTGTGAAGAGATATACGGAGATGGAATAGAAGATCCACACACTCTGTAGTTCTCCATATTTTTGTAGACCCCTATCGTTAGGGCATCTGAACTGCATCGCCGTGATCCTTGAACATCGAAATCCTGAAAACTACAACAGATAACTTTTTATTACATCTTGTTTTGCTAAAGATTAATACCAGTATCTTCATTGTTTCACAGATAACTATTTAAGGTTCTTGGGTGAGTTTTTGACACAAAGCTGAACACAGCCCAATGAAGCATATTATGTTACCTAAAGATAATGATTTTCACATACTGTATTCTGATTCTGCAAGACTTAATATTCGCTTTCCCACTTGCAGGTGGCTGGGAATTTCTGAAGTTGTACTTTTTTAAAAAAAGAAAACAACAACACACAGAATAGAGTTGCAGGAACATCAGCCGCCAGCACAAGTTTTTAATTAAGTATCAAAGAAGTATAGTTACTTGCTATCGTTCTTTCACCCTCAGCCCAGCAACTGTCTTTTCCGCTAAGATCTGAAGGAACATTTTAATTTCTTGAAGTCTCTTTAATTCGTAGGTGGGCAAAGTATGTGTTGCAGGCTGCATGTGATTCACAGGCCTGGCACACCGCTTTTTCTAAACTTAAAAAGAAACCCACCACCACCCAGAACATATGGGAGCAGAGTCACCCTGATTATTCCTTCCAGCTCTGACTTAGATTTATAGAATCATAGAGTTGGAAGAGACCTCAAGGGCCATCCAGTCCAACCCCCTGCCATGCAGGAACCCCCACCACAGGACTCCCGACAGATGGCCATCCACCTCTGCTTAAAAACCTCCAAAGAAGGAGACTCCACCACCCTCCGTGGCAGCACATTCCAATGCCGAACAGCTCTAGCCGTCATTAAGTTCTTCCTAATGTTCAAATGGAATCTCTCTTCCAGTAGTTTGAAACAACTGCCCCGAGTCCTAGTCTCTGAAGCCATGCAAAACAAACCTGTTCCCTCTTCAATATGACCTGATTTAGGCCTGCAGCTAATGCTTTTTTCCAGAACTGGAAATAATTCTAAATATTCTCAATATAAAAACATATAAAAGAAAGATTTTAGGATACTTGATGTTTTCTAAAATATATTAATGAAACACCTACTGTATGCAAATTACCTTATTGTAATAATTTCTCCTGGATTTGCCCGGATATACCAGCTACAATTCAATCTGGCAGGATATTCAAGAGGCCAGCCTGGGCTTGTGATGATCCCACTTGCGCCTCTAATTTGTTCTGGAATATCTCCACAAGCTGTAAAACATGCAAAGGAATATCTTCAGTTTTAAATTCAACTGTAGAAGTGAAACTTTTATTTAGACCACAAAAATCAAACAGTGCAAATTTTGATTAGAACTGCAGCCAAAACTTTGCTAATGACCCGAGTTCAATTCTGTGTAATCAGCTGAAGGTTCACTCAGCCTTCCATTCTTCTGAAGTTGGTAAACTGAGTACCCAGCTTGTGTGTGTATGGGGGGGCAATAGATAGCCAACAACCTAGCAAGTGCACAAGTAGATTTGTCATATATAAACAGCACATTTTGCTTCGCTCTGATTCCTCCCTACTCAGACTGACTTTTTGTGTGTGTGTGTGTGTGTGTGTGTGTGAGAGAGAGAGAGAGAGAGAGAGAGAGGGGGGGGTACTTCTGATTATCTTCACACATTACTAAAAGGCATGAAAACTCATTTAAGTAAAAGAGCAAGCTATTGGCAAAAACGATCTCCCTACATTTCTGTTATTATGAAATTGGAATTTATACTGAAATAAAATAGTTTTATGTTTCATAACACATGAAAAATGGAGAACATGGGTAAATACAAGCTGGAGAAATTTAGAAGTTATATTTTCTATCAATTCAGCACTTGTAATTTTGATTTCAAAAGATTTATTGTTTCCATTTAAATACCCATTGTGTATGTGTGTGTGTGTGTGTAGTGTCGTTAGGTGGTGCTATTGTCCCGTTACACTTTACATTTATTTTGATGAATACACTCAAACAATCCCCTACTTGGGGTCTGTGTTAAGGAATGAAGTAAATAAATGATCCAAAGACAAAAAGGAAGATTATAACCATGTACATTTCAACTGAATGAACATTATATTCAAACACTTTTCCTTGTAAAATTCATGAAGGTGCGTTTTTAAAGCTGAAGGTAAATTATAAATGCTAATATGTTTTTAAAAACACTGCTACAGTATTTGCTTCAGAGGAATAACACTATTTATATGCAAAGAAATGTATAAAATATACACCAACAAGCCAAACTATCAGTAGCATCAAAGGTTTGAACGATAGCCTCTACTACCAAATCTATATAAACAAGGGGCTACAACAGCATAGACGGAGAGTCTAAAATGCCTGAATATTATAGAAACTGACTTTTCCAAACAATTCATTCATTGTTTTTAAAATTAGGAGTAACCTGTGGCAATTTTATATTCCGTTGTTTATATCTTAAAGCCCAAGGGCTCCCACATTCCAAGGACTTCCCAATGCAGCCTTTCACTAAGTCCCTGCAAATGATCAGGTCCAGGATTCAAGGTATCTTTCCCTTAAATACGATCTGCTCTATGTGCGGGACAACTAGCATATCCCATTGGCAATTAGTCGGCAGCGGTGTGAGCAGAATGCTAGCTCAAAGGCTGTTTTTATACAGTTACCTTAAAGTTAAAATTCTGCATGGAGTCCGCTATTGAATAGCTACCAATGCTATTCTGCTGTACAATTTACCTACCACAATGTGGGTGAAGCAGTTAAAATCTCACTGAGGTTCAGTACGATTTGAGCGAGCGAGCGAGCGAGCGAGCGAGCGAGCGAGAACCCTCTAAAAGTGTTTTTTGCATCGAGATTTCCAATATTTTGTTAGTTTCCCACAAAAGGAAAAATCCACGATGTACACAATTTCCATGCAAAACATGTAGTGTATAAAAAGTCAATCTGTTATGTTACAAACCAAACTTTAAATTTAGACAAACCTTGCCAAGAACCCACCACCACCACCACCCAGCCCTGTCTGCATTTATATGTGAAATCTAAATGTGTTTATCTCCTAGGAAGTGGCAACAATGACTGCAAACTCCATCTAAATTTGCTCAACAAGCAACAATAAAGAGGCACCCAGGACAAGATAAATGCAACAGCAGATAATAAACCAGTGCAGAAGTTCCCCACTCTAAAATAATTCCTTGCCAACAACTAAAACAAAATTCATCTTCCATCCTTTGTTTTAAGACATAGAAGTTTAATGAAAAGAGGACGTTTTATAAGTTTTTCAAATGAAGATATTCTTGGAAGTTCCAACAATCTACTTATTTTTTTAAAATATCCGTATTTTTCGCCCTATAAGACACACTGGGCTTAAGAAGCATCTAGTTTTAGAGGAGAAAAACAAGAAAAAATGTTTAGCCCAAGGTTTTAAGGTTGGAGAAGGGGAGGCTTGCAAACAAGGTAATTGGAGCTGTGGGATCCAAGCTGCAAATGGGGAGGTTTGCAAACAAGGTAATTGGAACTGTGGTATCCAAACTGCAAAAGGGGAGGCTTGCAAACAGGATAATTGGAGCTGTTGAATCCAGGCTTCAGAAGGGGAGGGCAGAGGCTCTGTAGAGACCTCTTTGCAAACAAGGTGATTTTTAACTGGGGAATCTTGGCTGCAGAAGGGGAGGGGTGGGGAAAGGCTCCCCAGAGGAAGCCTCTTTGCAAACCGTGTGATTGGAACAGTGGAATCCTGGCTGCAGCACAAGATGAAAGAGGCTCCATGCAGGTATCTTATCTCTAAATGAAAATCTGTGATATATATCTAGCGGGACTACTGTATTCGCTCTATAAGACTCACAGACATTTTCCCTTAGTTTTGAGGGTGGGAAAAGTGCGTCTTATAGGGCAAAAAATACGGCAATCACTCTACATTTCATAATGATCATGGGGATAAATAGTGAATGCTGACTGACAAACAATTGCTGGTGTAGTGACATATACAGTATATATGAGCTTTATTTTTCCATGATCTTTATTGCTGTGCTTATGACGCCATTTGCCTAACTATGAGAGAGTATTGTATCAAGTTCTTGCATATGCCATCAGTAAAATGCTGCTGCCGAGGAGGGTTGGATCTATCATGTTCTGAGGGAGATCAATGCCAGACGTGCTTCCAGGTCTGCCTCAAGGAATGCCAGCTGTATAAGGTGGTGCTAACATCTAATTATTTTAGCAATGGTGAATTATTTCCAAAACATGGCAGTAGGGTATGAGCAGTCTTGGTCCGGAAATACCACAGGTAATGGCAATTAAAGCATCTATGTTGTAACTTAAGCAGTATTATCCAACCAAATAATTTTACAAAATTTCTGGATATATATCTAAATACTGAATAGCTAATAGTGTTGATTATTTTATCTAGACAGCTTGTCATGTAAAGAACCTGACTTTAATTCAGATCTGGGCGTAGACCACAACAGCATCTCCCTTTGCTGATTTGGGCCAGAGTACCTGGCACTGAGGCATATGCTTAAATGGGCCTCTTAGCCCTTGTGGTTAGACTTTTGGGGGCTGATATGGAAGCAGAAAGTCAAAATATTTCAGTGGAAAGAAAAGCAAAATAAAGATTCTTTGGATCCCTTCCACTATCAGCTGAAGCTATCATTTATACTTTACATGTTCCTTTCTGTTCAATAAATAATTAAGATTTCCACCATACATATTAGGTTTAACATGTGATTTTGTATTTCATTTACAATAGTTAAAAGTCTTTAATCATAGTCCTTTGAAGATAAACCAGACATCTCATAGTGTAACACTTCATTACAATGTAAGCAACGGAAACAAGTCTTTAGTGCAGACAAAATTATTTCAAGTACTGAGATTCTGTAACTGAAACACAAACCCACAGAAATAGGTGCTCCTGTTCAGAAACACTCATAGCAGCACACCATTCATTTTCCCACCAGTTTTCCACTGTTACCCCATCAATATTAAGTGTCCTGTATAGGAATGAGATATCTGGATTTTTTAAAAAAACCGAATTGCATAGATCTTCACTTTCGGAGTTCTGTCAAGACTAGAGATGGGCACGACTTAGCGGAATTTCCGTTTCCGTTTTTCGTTTCCGTTACGTAACGAAACGAAAAACGGCTCAAAACTGGAACGAAAACGGAAACGAAACGACTAATTTCGAGCCGATTTTCGTTTTTGTTTGTCGTTTTCGTTACGCAACGAAACGAAAACAAAAAATTTTGAAAATTAGCTCACGGAAACGGAAACGAGCCGAAACGGACCCCTAGACGAAAATGAAAACGAACAATTTTTCTGAGTCATGCCCATCTCTAGTCAAGACAGATCCCTTACACAAGGCATGTCCAAACTTCGGCCCTCCACAATTCCTACAGTCCTTATTTGATGGTGGAATTGGTCATTACAATGGATCTCCGAAGCTTCGTTGTTACAGGCCTTCAGAAGGCACTGTAGACCAATTTGTGGGGGATTTAAATTTGTTTTTTTCACTTGTTTCCTAATTGTGTTTTTCAAATTGTTCTAGATGCTGTTTTACATTATATTTCAATACTTTCTATGCTCACTATTATTTTAAAAAAAACATTATTGGTGATATTATTAACTTCATTAAGTTCTGCTTTTTTAATAGCCAAAATTCTCTTGTGTAGTTATGTTGGCATAATGCAAAAATGAAACTTTTGGACAGAAATTACTTCAAGATGAGCAATCACTGCATTCCATGACATGATGTACAATGGATAATGTCTCTAATACTAATTTTTTTAACTTGTGGCAACTCATACTATGCTAATGTAACAAGGCCAGTGTATTTTGGCCATTAAATCTTTGGAATTTTAATATGTACACCGCCTTTAGAGAAATTTTCTTTTAAATGAATCAAAAGGTAGAAATGATTACTGCAGCAGCTGAGCATAAGAATGATTTTTTTTGGGGGGGGGCTGGCAAGAGGGAGGTATAGACTTGGTGGTTACACCATGTCTGCTGCACCAAATCTTCTAAATATTAGAACCTGCAGATGTGAAAGGCAGCTCAAGATGCTGCTTTACTTTTTAATCAAAGAAAATGTGTAATATCACATTATCATATTACTGGCAGTATTACTGTGTTCGAAATAATATCACTTCCCAAAACTTTTTTGTAGGAAAAAAATCAACTTGGTCCAACTTTTCTCTTCAATGTCTGTATGGAAAATAATTAAACAGTTAGGAAAAAAAATAATCTGTTCATAAGCATAGAGGTATCAAATTTATCTTATGAAAATTTGTCCATGTTCCACTTGCTTCACTCCTTATTACATGCTGCAAAAAGCAGCAATAATTTTTATAGCCAAATATCTCTTCATAAGATACCAGGTGGCTTTCAATATTTGCTATTTAAGTCATGCATGAAATTTAAACATTACAAAAAAAATGACTTACCAGTCGAGACTCCTGAAATATGCACATTTTCAGAACGTTCTGCAAGAGCACTGTTTCCTAAAATTAAACATAATGAATAAGCTAATTTCCAAGATAGAATTTGTAAAAAATCTTCAGATATAGTACTATGGAAAAGAAAAGGAACAAAAAATAAGCTATTTTAATATTCAAATACTTCAGATTCAAGGCCTCTATTAGTACATTTTTAAAAGAAGAATACATGGGGAGGGGGAAATAAAATGATTATACAATCAAGGCACAAAAGGATTCTGTGTCACACAGTGAACAAGCTGAATGGAGACGCTCAGAGGTGTCAAAGCTTGGTTACCCCCTAAGAGTAAAGAGAATTCAGATGGTTTAGCCAAGTTGGAGAATTTCAGCATCCAGTGCTATTTCACTCTTTTTAGAAACTGTTCTTCTCATTATGAGGGAGATTAGCAGAGTGAGATAAGCAAAGATAACAGGGGGGAAAAGCCACTACCCAGAAGCATCTACAAAGCAATTCCATGATAGCATTCATAGGCTCTGGGGGAGTCTATCAGCCAGCATCTGGATGCTTTTCCACATGACAAAAAGATTGGTCCTCAAGCTGTTGATCTTACAGTACCATTTTTTGCAGCAACCTATTTTCTATGTTATGCTCATGCTGCAGTCTTACTTCTGTTCCTTTATCAGAGGCCCAGACAGAATTTTATACTGACATTAAGGTATAGCATTGGATCACTCTATGTATTGGTTCCCCACACATATATGCTCAGTATCCAAATACAAGGACTGAAATGATGAGGGTGTAATGGTGAAATCCAGTTATTGCAACTATGTGGTACAGAGGAGCCTTTAATATCAGAAAATAGCCGCTAGTCTGCTCGTGGTGGTTCTGACCCCGGTGGCAGGGATTTTCTGATATTAAGAGCTCTCCCACATCTTGAGGTTTTTGAAGGCTTTGGCAGATCAAAAAGGATTCCTGATGAGCTTCCCAAGATCAGCATGGATCCCTAGTGAGCTGATTACACTTTCACCATTTATGCCTGCATAGTTAGTAAATGGAATTCCATCCGTCACTTTTAACTTAATATACATACTCATTAAAACAGTGGAAATGGAGTGCAGAAAAAATCAATCTGCGAGGCAAGTACCCTACAGTAGTATCGCTTAAGATGATTAAGACGAAAAACTTGCAAGACGAATTTTTTCCCCCAACAATAGGGTTGCTTCGCATAACAAAAATTTTCTATGGGATGCTTCATAAGACAAAAATACATTCTGCATTTTGAAGCAATGTATCCAGGATGCATTGGAGCCCCATAGTTTGTGGAGGAGTGGGAGGAGTTTTTTCATCAAGTTTGGGAGCCATTCTGGACATTTTTTTGCAGCAGCTTTTGGACTTTTATAACTTAGGAAGGTAAGGAGCTGAGGTTTCCTTGCTTTCTTTTGTGTTTTGCATTGGTTTCAATTGCACTTTTGGTGGGAACAACCTTGTGCTTCGTGTTTGATGTTTTTTATTAATTTATTATTTTATTTTATTTTTGCTTTTGCATTGGTCTCCATTGCAGTTTTGGTGGGAACAACCTGGCACTTCTTGTTTGGTGTTTATTTTTTTGCTTTTACATTGGTTTCCATTGCACTTTTGGAGGGAAACTGCAATCAGTTTGCAGTTTCCCCTTTATCTTGGTGCTTGCTTTTGCACTGTGGGGTGGTGGTGGTGGTGGTGGTCCTGTTCTGCATGCCTTTAAAGTGAACTTTTATAAAGAGGTCTGAACAAAAAAGGCTTGGGAGGATTTGGACCTCTGGAACAGATTATTTGATTTCCCATTCATTCCTATGGGAAACCACACTTTGCAAGATGGAATTTTTGTAAAACGAAGTGACCTGCAGGATGAATTAATTTTGTCTTGTAGGGTATTGCTGTACTTACAAATGTCTTAGTATTTAGTGACAGGCAAAATTTGAACTCCTTCAATAATAGATATGCCTGAACTTGCTGCATCCCCAAAGCCAGATAAATTAATAACTCTGAGCATATTGTAAGAACAGAGGAAGCTGTCAGTGCATATATCTACAATTCTGAGAACACATTATAGGCAAATTGCAAAACAATTATCACGGGAGATGCCATCTTACAAAATGCCTGCCATGATTGGAAAAGCCAATCATAAAACATCAATTTTGTAATAACCGAACTGCTGAGTCAAGTAAGTTGCTCAAGAAGAAACTCCTTAAACATATGGCTGCCATGCAGGCGAGTAGGGGCAAAATAGGTGGAAATAAGGAGGCAGCTAGTGGGGTACAACAGCAATTATGGGGCAGAGTCAGACAGCTATGAAGAAAGAAAGAAGGCAAAACATGTGTTCCATAAGGTGTTACTGGGCCAAAGGGGAGAGAGGGGGGAGATAAGCTAGCAGGGAGAGTGGAAATTAGAGGCATGAAACCTGAATTACAGTAATGCCTTGAATCACAAATGCCTTGAACAATGAAAAACTTGAATTATAAAAGGAAATCTGAAGATATAGGCAATTTTCCAACTATAAAAAGGTGGGGTTTTATTTTGAACTATGAAAAAAATTAATTACATTAATACATTAATGCCCTGGATAACGAATGTAAATTTCCGGGCATAGGGTTGCCTCAGATAATGAATGTTCCCTATGGGCTGCATCGGATAACAAATGTTTCAAAATGCCTTGCAAAAAAGTGTACCCAGGATGCATTGTGTAGGGGAGGGAAGAGTTAGAACATTTTTTCATGGTGTTTTGGAGCCATTCTGAACATGTGTTGCTGATGGATTTGGACTTGGAAAGGTACGCAGCTAGCTTTTATTAATCTTTGCACTGCTTTTCTTTGCACCTGGGCAGGAAAAGACTGGGCTAGATTTTGTGGTTTCATTTCTCCATGTTTGCAAGCATTCTCCATTGTTTTGGAGGCAAAAAGGGCTGCATGTTGCTGCTTATGTTTTTGTTTGGATTCCCCTCCCCCCCTTTGCACTTTGGGTGGGAAAAGGCTGAGCTAGGCTTGGTGCCTTCATTTTCTCTGTGTTTGCAGGTGTTCTCCATTGCTTTGGAGGCAAAAGCAGGCTGCATTTTGCTGCTTATGTTTCTCTGTTTGGATTTTTCCCCTTTGCACCTTGGGAGGGGAAAGGCTGAGCTAGACTTGGTGGTTTCATCTCCCTGTGTTTGCATTTATTGTTTATTTATTTATTTGTTATATTTCTAGACCGCCCATCTTCCGAACGGAACTCTGGGAGGTTTGCAATTAAAACACGGCAGCAGAGATACAAAAAAAGCAAACATAGTAATAAATTAAGGAAGGACAAGACAAGACCCTCCACAAAAGATGGCGCGGGCGGCAAAAAAAAAAAAAAAAGTAAAAAGGTCGCCATATGCCTCTTTGAAAAGATGGGTTTTCAGGGCCTTTTTAAAGGTGGGCAGGGACTGTGCTAGGCGCAGCTCACTAGGGAGATGATTCCACAGAGAGGGGCCCACCACAGAGAAGGCACGGTTATGTGTAAGCGATTTCCGCGCCTCTCTGGGTGTGGCCACCCTAAGTGAGTGCGCCTGCACCGTTCTCGTGGGCCTGACCCCAGTTGACCTCTGGGAGATACGCATTGCATTGCATTGTGTGTGTGTGTGGGGGGGGGGTCCAGCACTGCATGGCTTTAAGGTGCACTTTATAAATAGGTCTGGACCCCCCCCCCCCCGATTTTTGCCTTTTTTCAGACCTCCGGAACAGATTAATTTGTTTCTCATTCATTTCAAATGGAAACTGCGTTTCGGATAACATTTTTTTTATAAATTGCCTCGGAGAACGAATAAAATTTGTTATCTGAGGTACTACTGTAATAGTTATTCAAGGCATTCATAGGGAAAGCTTGTCCCAACCAAGCAAAGCAAGGGAAGAGCTTCCTCCCATTGCTGGACTGGCAGGAGCCCCCTCCCCCCGAGCTGTGAACATCAGTTCTCTGTCTGGCCACCCGGCAACAGACAGGTGATTTCAACAGATTGGCAACCACAGTGTTTTTTCCTTCAGGGCACATTGGAAAGTAGAGATCGAAGGCATGCTGAAGGAAAAAGCACAGCCTGCTCTTTGCACTGCGCGTGGGGATCTTTTAAAAGCAGATCCTTGCTGCTAAGAACCACTGGTGGTGGTGGGGGGGAGAGAGCAGGGATAACTCACCTGCTTCCCCCTTCCATCATAGTGGAAAGGATCTGCTTTTGAAAGATCCCAGCCTGCAATGCAAACAGACCTTGTGGTGTGGCGGGTGTTTTTAAAAGCCAAGCAGCTAGGAGTGATGGTGGGGGTTTGGAGAAGAGAGAAGTGCCCAGGGAGGCTTGGTGGGCAGGAGTCCTTTTTGGGGTGGGGTGGGGGAAGGGAAGAGAGGAAGCCTCAGGTGGAAGGGAGCTGAAACACAGCCAGAAAGAAACTCCGCTGCACTGCCTGGGCTGGTGCCTCTGGGGCTCCGTGCCTCCACTGTCTGGGCTGTGTGGAGGGAGTGAAGCTGTCCAGATTCCCACCTCCATCATCTTGCCCTCCTCCTCCCTAGATCTCTTGGCTGGCAGCTGCTGGGTAAGCAATTCTAGGGCCGTGATGCGCTGGAGTAGGAGCGAATTGGCTAATCTGGATGATCACCCACTGCCTCATGGCCTCAGCATTACTTGCCTGGTGGCTGCTAGCCAAAAGATCCAGACAGCAGTGGAGGAGAGGGGGGAGGGGGAGGTGACAGAAGTAGGGATCAGAGCCCAAAGTGAAGAATGAAGAATCACCATTAATCCATTCCCTTCTCTATTCTAGATACAACAAATCTTTCCAGATGACTGCATTCAGCTGATAAAGCCTATTCTTAATGCTTGCAGTTGAATTCTACAATAATCTTCTGCACTTAAAAAAAACAAACAAACGATTTTACGATGGACAAAACTGATGGTTGAAACTATCAATTTTAAGTTGTTTGGGTCACATATTCTACCTTAATATAATAGCATGCTGTTCCAGTGTACTGTTTTCTTTAACCTACTAGACTTCAGTACTTCTACTGATGAACTTGTGCCCTTGCTGTTCTCTTTATTATATAATTGAACCTATGTTTACATGGTTTTAAATATTATCTTTCACTATTGTGTGTGTGTATGTATTGTGTCGTTACAATTGTGACCGACTCTTCGTGAGCCCATGTCCATGGAGTTTTCTTGGCAGGAATACTGGAGTGGTTTCAGTTCCTACTCCAGGCACCTACAGCACCTGGTATTCCCTGGTGGTCTCCCATCCAAGTACTAACCAGGGCCAACCCTGCTTAGCTTCTAAAATCAGGTGAGATCAGATGTGCTTAGGGCATCTAGGCAGCATTTTCACTATTACTGTAACTCTAATGAAAATAAGAAAAAAATTATAAAAATAAAACAACACAATAAGAGTGTTTGTCAGGCTACAGTTGCTAATCTGCACGTGAAGGACCAGTGAGGAGCACGACACTAACTAGAATGACTTTAGTCTCAAATGAAAAGTTTTTCCCCTTGCTTAGGTTAGGCTGACAAAATGAGCCACAAAAGCTATATATTTGTCCTTCAATTGCACAATCATTTCAAGAATAAGAATGCTTGTGTTCTTCCCCCAAAGTACATTTTGTGATGATTCATTAACTGGAATCAAATCAGTCACTTTTTCTTCATCAAGGAATATATTAATTTACAATGTACCATAAAGAGTAGAATATACTGCTTCCTTCAGGCAATCCTTTATCTCATATAGCTACTTCAAAGCACTCCCTCTGAATAAAAGCACAAATATGACCCACCTGAGTTTGCATGACTAGCTTTGCATGATGAATCTCTTATTCTACTTGGATCCCTAACAAGTGTTCTAGTGCTATTGTAAAAATTACCTCCCCACTAATTTCTTCACTGCTTTGATAAATACGTGTCTGGAAATGCCTGAAATAGGGTCCCTACACCAATCAGTGGAAAGGCAACTAATAAGTGAGCTCTGATAGAAAAAGAAGAAGTCTGGAACTCTTAAGAACTGGAAGATCGTCAGTGCTACCAAATGTTTTTGAAGCAATGCAGAATACCACACCATCATCTGTTTTAAAACAGGTTACCAGAGTCCTCATAAGCCTTCAGTGACAAGATTTCATAATAAACCAAAGTTACACCTTATTTTCCTATCATACAAGTTAAAAGAATGCTAGAATGAATATGCTAAATATACATCAGAATGTAACTGTTATTGATGATAAGCAATACTTAATGCCCTAAGTCACACATTAAAAGTAACAACATAGCTAAACAATCAGCAGAAGCCACACATTTTGAAAACTAGGTATTGACAACTTGTGTTCCTTGGCTTTATGTCAAAAACCCAACGATAAGTGTATCCAAATCACTAGAATGAACTATCTTTGACTCTTTCCGCAGTGCAACACTAAATGCTAATGTTGAGATAAGCAACACTTTATTGTAAGAATTGTAACATCTTGCATTTGCCAGTTTGTCATTAAGTAAACCCAGCAAGAGAAAGAGGCAAAAAAATGATGCAAGAGACACAGAATGGGTGATTGGTTCAAGCTTCACCCACTACTGGCATACAGTGGGTATAAAAAGTTTACACACCCCTGTTAAAATGTCAAGTGTCTGTGATGTAAATAAATGAGACAAAGATAAATCATTTCAGAACTTTTTTCCACCTTCAATGAGACCTATGAACTGTACAACTCAGTTGAACCCCAAACTCAAATCTTTTAGGAGGAAAGAAAAATAAAAAACAAAACCCTAAAATAATATGGTGTCATATGCGTGCATACCCTTAAACTAACACTTTGTTGAAGCACCTTTTGATTTTATGACAGCACTCAGACTTTTTGGGTATAAATCTTGATTTGGCAATATTTGCCCACACTCCTTTGCAATAACGCTACAAATCTGTCAGATTGCAAGGGCGTCTCCTGTGCACAGCCTTCTTGATCACCCCACTGATATTCAATTGGATTCAGGTCTGGCCTCTGGTTGGGCCATTCCAAAATGTTAATCTTCTTCTAGTGAAGTAATTCCTTTGTTGATTTGGGTGTACAGTAACCAACCGTCTTTTCATGGTTCATATACTGCGGTTCCGCTATATTGCAGGACCGCAGTATATGAAACGCAAGGCTCCCTGGGTAAGCTGGAGGGAACTTTTCAGGCCTCCTGTACTTACTCCAGGCCTAGTGCTGCCCCGAATGGGCCTCCGAAAGGCTTCTGAGGCCCGTTGGAGGCCCCAGAACTGCTTTCTGGTGAACCGGAATTGACTTCCAGATCACCGGAAAGCATTCTGGGGGCTCCAACAGGCCCAAGAAGCCCATTGGAGGCCCATCTGGGGCAGCGCAAGGCCTCAGGTAAGTGTAGGAGGCCCCCTACGTCTGACCTGACCCAGCATTCGCATATCGCAGATTTTCAACTATTGCAGGTTGGGTCCCTAACCCCTGCAAGAGGCGGGGGTTTACTGTATGCTTCAGGTCATTGTCATGCTGAAAGATGAAGTTCCTCCTCATGTTAAATTTTCTAGCAGAAGCCGGAAGGTTTTGTGCCAATATTGACTGGTACAGTGGTACTTCTTTAAGACAAATGACTCATTAAGATAAAAAAAACTCATAGGAAGAAAATTATTTCTGTGAATGGGATGCTTTGTAAGGCAAAAAACTGTTCCACATGTACCTTGGGGGGGGGGGGGAACCACAGTTATATTTGTCTTTATTCTAGCCTCTGGAACGGATTAATCCATTTTCAATGCATTCCTATGGGAAACCGCATTTTGTATGACAAAATTTTCTTAAAACAAATTGACCCGTAGAATGAATTAAATTTGTTTTAAGAGGTACAACTGTATTTGGAACTGTTCATAATTCCCTCCTTGGCTAAGGCTAAACAAACTGCACAAAACTTGGAAGGATTTCGTTGCTCCAGATTAACTGTTTTTAATCCAGATTTTCAACACTAAATGATGGGATTTCTTTGAAGGCATGTGGGTGGCAATTGCTCAAAAATCTGCCTCCAACGGGCTTCCCGGTCCTGTCGGAAACCACTTTTGGGGCCTCCGACTGGCCTGGTAAGCCTGTTGGAGGCCCATTCAGGACAGCGCCAGGTAAGGCCCCCCAGTCCTGACCCAACCCAGCATCTGCATATTACAGATTTTCCATTATTGTGGGTCAGGTTGGGTCCCTAACCCCCACGATAGGCAGGGGATTACTGTATTACACATTACATCTCTTTAAGAGACTGATGCAGTGTAACAATCCTTTCTTCCTTTCCTCTTCTTGTAACATCCTCTGTTTTCCTCTCATCTTCCACTATATATATTAAACCACTTCCACAGATTCTCTCCTAAAAACTTCATTTCACCAAAACTTGTCCTGATTCATCATAACTCGTGCCTTCTACATTTCTGTCCTTTCCCCTCTGTTTATCCTACACATGCAACTGGGTAGTCTGGGTTTGTTTTGGAAAGAACATCTATCAGCACCACACTCCTAGCCTTATACAGGAAATGAGCCTTGCTTCACATGAAATGAACAAAATACCATTAGATTAGCATCCAAGTAGTGAATAGTTATCAGCCAATTTTAGTCTGTCTTTTTAAAGAAAAGTGAAAAAAATTATATGAATCCAAAGGTGGGTGACTACCTAATTGGGAATTCTGCGGCTAGAGATTTCCCACAACTGCAGAGGTTTAGACAAGATTGTCCTCTGAGGTTGCCTCTGACTTATGGCAACTGTATAAATGAGCAACTTCTAAAAGATTCTGGCATTAACAGTCCTTCTCAGCTCTTGCTGAGCTGCGACTTTCTTTATGGAATCAATCCAGGCTTTTACTTTTCCTGCTGCCTTCAATTTTTTTCTAGCATTCCTGCCTTTTCCGGCAAATGTTGCCTTCTCATATTATGCCCCAAGTATGCCCCAATTGCCAGCTTCAATGCAAGTATATATAATTATGTGTTAAAAGAGACATATGAGCTGGGCGATTAAATGTTTTAGAATATGCTCCTAGACAGCAAAAAAAGATTTTACATCATTGCAAATGAAAATTAATTGTGCTAAGCACTGAACCACTGTCTTTTGCACTTAAATTAGAAAATGGAAACAGCGTTAGACTTGGATGGCATTTGTTAGCTGGCTTCAGCACAACCAACAAATAATCTTGTTCAACCTCAAAGATTGATAAGTTTTGTTTTGTTTTTGTAGCTCAAGAGGATAGGTCAAGAAGTAATGAAGTCTAGTTACAAGACAGGATATTTTGACTAAATATTGGGAAGAACTTCCTGCCAGTGACAGCCATTCAAATGCGGAATCGACTGCTTCTCAAGGTGGTGGACTCTTTTTTGTTACATATTTTAAAGCAGAGGTTATATGGTGATCTATCTTTAGCTATGGATTTCCTGCAGTGGCATGCAGATGGACTTGATGTGTTTTGGGTTCTTTTCCATCTCCACAATTCTGCAATTCTACATGCTTTTACAAAAAAATGCAGCTGAATGGGAGTATGCTACAGACCACAGAGACTTATGCCAAATTAAATGTGCTGTTCTTTAAGGTGCCATTAAATTTTGTGTTTTTCCTCAGTTAAATTGTGAGCTATCACTTCTACAACCAGTCTACAACCAAGATGATCAGATACAGTTTGGGGGTTGCATTATTAAGGTCAATAGATGCTTACCCCAGATCTCTGTGAAAATGGGCCTGAGAATGTTCACAGCTACTCTACTGCCCAAATCTGCCTGGCCCCTAATATTAAGTTCACTAAGGAAGACACCCAAGACAACAGGCTGGCTTTCCTGGATTGTGCAGTAATCATCAGAGCCGGACGTGTCCTGGGAGTAGAAGTTTTCGGTACTTACTGTTTGACTCCCACCATCCATTACAGCACAAATTAGGAGTCATCAGGACCCTAAACCACAGAGCAGAGCATCCCCACCTCCACAGAAGTCAAGAAGGAAGAAATGCACCTGAAGACAGCACTTAAGGCTTGTGGATATCCAAAGTGAGCCTTCAACAAAGCAGTGTGCAGACCCAGAAGAACAAGAGATCAGCCTGAGAACCAGACCCAACAGAAGAACCTGGTCATTCCCTACATGGCTGGAGGGTCTGAGAAGCTTAAAAGGATTTTAAACACCACATCCCTCTTTATTTCAAACCCACAAACACTAAGGCAGAGACTTGTCGGCCCAAAGGACCCGATACCAAAACAAAAAAGGAGCAATATAATATATTGGTCCAATGCAGTGAGGAGTGTGCAGACCTCTACATTTGAGCAACTAAACAGCCATAAAACAGAGGGATAACCCAACATAGGAGTGGGTAACAGTTCATGACCAGAATCAGCAGTACACCTCCATCCAAAGGGCACTCATTCAAAGATGAGGATGTACAAATATTAGACAGAGAACAGAGATAGTTTGTGAGAGGGGTCAAGGAAGTAATTCATGTGAGTATTGAAAACCCCTCTCTCAATAGAAGTGGGGGCCCCAGGGACAGTCTATCTGCTACTTATCAGGCTGTGCTTTCAAGAATACACAGACAAATCAAAAAGCCTTCACAACCAAAGCCATAGCTAATGACAAAAACTTTATAGGTTTCAGCCCCTTAGGCCATTGTTCACCTTAAGGCTATGGACCTTGTTGTCTACCTAACAAGACTATTCAGGCCTTTGTACATCTTATGAGCCTATTTCAGACCAAGAGGTCAAAGGACTCGCACTAGCTTTATTCAGACTGATGAAGTTGTTTGGATGAGCAGCGAAACGTTTCTATCTCTCAAGAAGTCCAGTAGCCATGACTCAACTTCCAGATCTGCTCTTCTTTTACTTTTATTCTTAATAGTATCTTTTTTATTTTATTTGATGGTTTATTATTGTCACCAATTATTTGATGGTATTCTCTGATTTAATTTAAATTATCTAATTTGATTGTTTGTATGTAATGCATTATATTTATGTTATTTGTAAACCAGCGAGAGTGGCCCTGTTGCCAAATGGGCGGTATATAAATTTAATAAGTAAATAAATTTGAGGAAAAGGCCCTGAAAGTTTTCATGGGCACCAGTTTCTAAACAAAAACTTGCATTGTTGGATTAAAATAACTCTCATGAGTTGTTACATAATATACAATGAAACTACATGAAGTAATTCCTCTTGCATATAGCCTGATTAATATATACGGTGTTATACAGTGAAAGTCCTGCCATTTACACAATAACATTTTGTTTCCAGTTCATCCAGACCTGATCTATTGCTACACAATTTTATGGAACAGATACACATAATCTTCTAAATGTGTACAAACAATTTAAAATAAAACAAAACATATTGCTTTAATATCCTTGGTAAGTACAACGGCGCAAATAATGGTCTTGAAAACATGGACTAGGAAGACAGACAAGACTTTTGTGTTTCATACAAGCCAATTAAACTTCCAAATCTGTCCTTGTGTGTCAACTAAAAAATAAGTTATATGAAATTACTTGTCTTGGATAGGACACTGAGTGTTTATGATGACAAGGCCATCAATATGCATGAGATCAACAGGGAAAGAAGGCAGAAAGTTTAGGCCTATGGAAAAGCATCACAATCTGTAGTTAAGAGACCTGTTGTATCTGGCCTTCATCCCCTTAACCTTAGTAACTTTAGGCTATTTAATAATGTTTACATCTTAGGCAGATTCTCATTTAAGAGTGTGGGTGGCTGTTAATGCCTTCTGGAAGCAGAGAAATCTGGTGGTGGTGGTGGGGGTAGGTGGGGGGGAGGAAAGAAATTTCCTTAGTGTAGCCAGGCCCTGTTTGTTTTCAACCAGCAGGCTTTGAGTACAGTATTTACACCGAAAAAAATCACATCCCCTTCGAGGTCCAATCGTTCCTGACATCGGCACCATGCCCGGGCAACGAGAGCACCCCCCCTCCCAGCTCAAGGCTTTGCACGTACGCACGCGATGTGTGCGTGTGTGAGAGAGACAAGAGACCAGACAAAACAAAGAGGCAGACAGCTGGGCCAAGGCAAAGGTCCCAGCTCCCCCTTTGACACCACCAGCCCCTTGCTTTTGGAAATCTTCGTCCTGCGGGTTTGAAGCCAGAAAAAAAATAATGCAGATGCTGGAAGGGTACAATCCGAACCGGTTCGCTTTCACACGATCCCCTCCCGCCTGGTTAAAGAAGGGCATGCCAAAAAGGGTGTTTGGGGGGAGGAGGGTTAGGATGGTAAAGGGGGGGGGGCGAGAGGAAAAGCAGGAGGAACCTCGACTAACAGGAAGCCAGTCGGGGAAAGACACAGGCGGCTTTGTCTCTTTCTCTGCCCACCCACCCACCCACCCCCGTTTGGACAGCCCACAGGCAGCTTAGGGACAAAAAGAGAAAGAGAGAGACACAGAGAGAAGGGGGACTTGAGCCGGGTGGGTTGTGTGTGTGCGGGGTTGTGTAAAACGGGTGTGTGTGGGGGGAATGGGGTTGGGAGAGGAGTACCTACCACAGCAGGAGATGACCAGGAGCAAGAACTGCGCTGACTTCCAAGCAAGGGACCTTTTGGTGCTCCAGCAAGAGGCCATAACACCGCCTCGGGAGGGAGGAGGACGAGGAGGAGGAAGAAAGGGCTGGAATTGCCGCCGCCAAGCCCGCCGGTGCCGTGGCTGCCGCGGGAGGGCCTAGGCGTCGCCGCCGCCGCCTCACCGGCGAAGACTCAGCAGCCGCTGCTGCCCCCCCCCCCCGCCCCTCCCGCGCCCGCTCGCTCGCTCTCCTCAGCCTCCGGCGGCTCCGGGAGCCATGGGGTGCTGCTGCTGCTGCTGCTGCTGCTGCTGCTGCTGCTGCTGCTGCTGAGGCTGAGGCTGCGGCTGCTGCGCTGACCACCACCACCACGCCGGCTGCGGCCTCCTCTCGCCTGTCTGGAGCAGCAGCAGCAGCAGCAGCAGGCGGCTCCTCCGGCGGGCAGGAGGGGCAACGCCGGCGCAGCTGCGCATTCGAAGGCGGAGCCCCCCCTTGCCGAAAGCGGCCCTCTTTCTGGGCGGGGGAAGGCGGCCTTCTCACGAAGGAGGAGGAGGAGACTCCGCTTGGCGGCTCGTTATGAACGCCGGCGAGGACGCTTCCTCTCAGGCTAATTCCCCCCCCTCCCTTGCAGATGCCGGCTGGCTGACGGCCTCCACCTGCCCAACACACAGACACACACGGGCACACACACACACACACACACACGGGCACACACGGGGACACACACACACGGGCACACGGGCGGGCACGGGCACGAGATCCGTGAGTATCTGGACTGGAAATATCTTTTTTTTTCAGTCCTTAGGGATTGCCCAAGATAATTTCCTAAGAGAGAGAACGGGCTGCACTGAACAGTTTTGGCTTACTCTGAAATAAACGCGGTAATATTTCTAACAGGACAGGATGGAAGCCTCTCAGGATTTGATATGACGGCAGTACTGTATTAGTAAAGTAGATAGATAGATAGATAGATAGATAGATAGATAGATAGATAGATAGATAGATAGATAGATAGATAGATAGATAGATAGACAGACAGATAACCTGTTTCCCCGAAAATAAGACATCCCCTGAAAATAAGACCTACTTACAGTTTTGCCGCACACTGAAATATAAGGCATCCCCCAAAAATAAGGCCTCCCCATAATAAGATAACAATAAATGTGTACCTACTGTATTTTTCTTCATGGAAAAATAAGACATCCCCTGAAAATAAGACCTAACACATCTTTGGGAGCAAACATTAATATAAGACACTGTCTTATTTTCGGGGAAACATGGTAGGTAGGTAGATAGACAGACAGACAGACAGACAGACAGACAGACAGACAGACAGACAGACAGACAGACAGATCCTTTCAGGGCTTGAAGAAAGGGGTGTGTAGCACACATCCCCTTCTCTGTGTAGCTTTGCCATGGGGCATGTTCCTACCACCACTTCTATAATTATTTTGAAGTTTTATTTATTTATTTATTTTTATTTAGGTCTTCTGTCCCACAATATTTTCTTTACATCTGTTACTTTGGTGGGTGGAATTTTACAGATGGGTGGAAACTGAGGTACAGGAATTTCTGCAATGTTTTTAAGTGCCCTCATTGCTTTTTACACCCTCATTTAAAAAAAAAGCTTGTGAGCATGCCATTGTGTGTTTGGGGGGAACATTTCTAAAAATCCACACATGTTTGTAACAAAACTTTCAAGAAGTTTGGAGTCATGGGAGTGAGGGGAGCAGTCTTTCAGGGTCCAGGTATATGCAGACACTGGGGTGCACTGATGATGCATCTTCAGCAAAAAGTTGTTAATGAACATTAGACTGGCAGAGGTATATGCTGGTGATTCCACAGGGAGAGTTAAGGATACCTAGGTACTGTACTCACACCATATGACTAATATCCAGTGTGTGTGTGTGTTTGTGTGTGTGTGTGTGTATTGTGTCGTTACAGTTGTGACCGACTCTTCGTGACCCCATATCCATGGAGTTTTCTTGGCAGGAATACTGGAGTGGTTTGCCAGTTCCTACTCCAGGCGCCTACAGCACCTGGTATTCCCTGGTGGTCTCCCATCCAAGTACTAACCCTGCTTAGCTTCCCAAATCAGGCGAGATCGGGTGTGCTTAGGGCACACAGCTCTATCTCTCCTTTTCCACCTCTGCAGTGGAAGCTGTGAGGATCCTCGACGGGTGCCTGGAGGCCGTACTGACTTGGACCGGGGCGAACAGGCTTAAGCTCAACCCCGAGAAGACGGAGGTCATGTTCTTTGGGAGCTCGCCGTCTGGATACGGTGGCCCTCTCCCCTGTCTGGGGGGAGTTTCCCTCCAGCTCGCAAGAGGGTGCAGAATCTGGGTGTGTTCCTGGACCCGGCACTCACCATGGAGTCCCAGGTGGCGTTGGTGACCAGGTCCACCTATTACCATCTCCGTCGGATCGCCCAGATCCGCCCGTACCTAGACGCGAACTCTCTGAGAACAGTGGTCCAAGCACTGGTGATCTCGAGGCTGGACTACTGTAACAGCCTCTACATGGGGTTGCCCTTGACTCTTCTCCGGCGCCTGCAGCGGGTACAGAATGCGGCGGCCAGGCTGGTGGCTGGTGTGCGTCGTTATGATCACATCACCCCAGTCCTGGCCTGCCTACATTGGCTGCCCGTTGCAGCCCGGATTAGATTCAAGGTCCTGGTTTTAGTTTATAAAACCCTCCATGGCTTGGGACCGGACTACCTGGCAGAGCGTATCGCTCAGCGATCTACCTCGGCCTGGCCTGTCCAGCAGGCGCGAGCGCACTTGTTTCGGGTCGCCACTTCTCATGAAGCCCGGAAGACGAGAACTCGGACCCGGGCCTTCTCAGTGGCGGCCCCCAGCCTCTGGAATTCCATCCCCAGTGAAGTGCGCTCTGCAGAGTCCCTGCTGGCCTTCCGGAAGGCTTTAAAAACCTACCTTTTCCGGGAGAACTTTGGCGATTCTTAATTGAGTTTTTTTTTCCGCCATCGTTATGCGTTTACATTATCCATTCGTTAGTTATTGAGGTGCAATAAGGTTTTAACGTTTTAAGTTTATTGCTGTATTGCTTGTGTTTGTGTATCCATTGTAATTTTCGTGTGGCTATTTTAGCCTTTGTAAGCCGCTTAGAGTTCGCGAAGAAGATAAGCGGGGTATAAATGCAAAAATAAATAAATAAATAAATAAAATCTAGGCAGCTTAACAACAGCCAGTATTAAGTCACAACTAGAGTAGGCCAGTTGAATCAGTGCAACTTTCAGAGCAGCTGACTCACCAAATCTGCACCAATTCAGAGAGCCAACTGTGACTGACATAGTACTAGATTTCAGATATAAGTGCCCTGTTGTTTAAACACTGAGGGGAGGAGAAACTGCATCAGGTATTCCATCTGCTGTGACAAGTTCCTTGTTGCATGGACAGCTGATTGTGCAGGCAGTGCAAGAACATGTGATGGGAAGCCGACCAAAACGAGGGAAAGCATAGTAGTATCCCCCTGTCCACTTGGGATTGGTTCCCGGGGGGTGAGGGGGAGCATGTATACCTAAATACAGTGGTACCTCGAGTTAAGAGCAGCTCGATTTAAGAGCGGAAAACCTGTTGGCATTTTAATTGCTGCCTTACATATTTTAGATATGGTCTGCCCGACTTACAATTTTTTTTCATTTTTTTCATTTTTTAAACTTATTTTTTCAATTTTTAGATAGGTACCCCGACTTAAGAGTAGTTCAACCTAGAGCATGCATTCAGAATGGATTAAATTCGTAAGTTGAGATACCACTGTATGTGGATAACAGCCCCAAAATCAATAGTGGCTTCTATTTGTGACAGTGATTTGCTTTGGGACACCTTTTTGTGACAGCGATTTATTTAATAATTATTTAATTATTTTTGTGCTCAGCTGTGGATAACTGAATCAGCAGATGCCAAATCAGTGGATACAGGGATCCTACTGTAGAAAGGCCCTCAGAAATGATTTTCAACGACCCATGTTTTCATTATTTATGTCACCTCATCTTCCTTATTTTGTTCTTTTAAAGTAGTGTTTAAATTTTTGAGTGATCCCTTTCTCCCAGTCTCTGTTTTCTTTTGTCTCTCTTCCATTATTTATAGTCCTCTGTGTTTGTCTTGTTCTTTTCAAACACAAAATTAATCTTGTTCCCTCTCCCATCTTTATGTCTTCGGAAATAATTATCATATATTCATGTCTCCTTGTTGTAGTTGTTAGATGTTGTCATGTTGCCTCTGACGTATGGTGATCCTGTGAAAGTGATTTCCAAAATGCCCTGTCAAGGCTGTCATTTCTTTAAGTAATCCAACCATTACATATATGGTGTTTTTTCCCCCTGCTATCTTCAAATTTTCCCAATTTTATTGTTCTTTTTCAGAGAACTGTGCTTTCTTGTTATGTACAGTATCCAAAGTATGACAGCCTCAGTTTCATCATTTACTCTCTGACTTGTACAACAATCCTTTCATCCTATCTTGCCATCTTCCCATTAATTTATGTAATCTGTACATTATTTTGGTTCAGGTAATGTCTCAGATGTGATCCAGGGACAAGGTCTTTACTCTTATTTCTGCACAACAGCTAGGTGCCTGGAAGACTTACTAAACATTGTTATTGTTATTATGATTCTGTGGATAAGTTAAGGACCCTTCATTTCCATGGTGACAAAAATATGTGCAATAAGTATCTTACCTGGTTTCTGTGGGAATTTTAGTGGAAATTGGCATATAGTATTGAACAATAAAAAAACAAAACAAAAGGTGGGAAGGTTAATAGAGAGTGACTTTACGAAGATATGTAATTATCAAGTAAGTACATTCATTTCCAACTTCAGTTTATATGCTTTTATATGATTTTATGGAATGTGGCAGTTCTCCATTGATAAATTACTACTGCATCAAGTTATTCAGTCCCTGGAACACTTCTCCTTTGTCTTTCTTACAATAGTGAACATGCTTTGAAACCTGCCACAAAAGTACATGGAAAAGGCTTGCAATGAACCACCCTTGAAAATTAAGACTAGAATATAACTTTATCATATTTTACATAACAACAACAACAACAACAACAACAACAACAACAAACCTGGAATTGTAGCTTGTTTTCCTTTAGACAAGCAGGCATTATCCCCGAGGCAACAATTTCAAGCTCTTCTTGAAGTACTGAGCAAATATTTTCTCAAATTTATGTGCAGAAGTGTGTGAGGATACCTGCCAGTGAGAGGAAAAGCATGCGAGGAAAGGTGATGTAGAATGGAATGTTTAGTGAACAGCTGATGTAATTGGTAAGCATCCTTTCACCTTGAGAGGACTAGTTAGTGAAATAGTTGATGATTACATACATAGCACTCTATATTAGACAAAATGATATACAAACCAAGATACGGATATGGGGAAGAGGATGAAAGTCTTGCTTTTATGGTTTCCCTTTCATTCTCTAATCTATTCAGGTATAATAAACAGAGATGGGGACTTGAGTCACAGGATTCACTATCAAGTCAGACGTTAAGTCGCATCAATGATTCAACTTGGTCCTCACCCCCCAATGACTTGGACTTGACTCATGACTCAGAACCCAACCACTCCCCCCTCTTCTCTTTTGAACAAAGCTGGGTTTTAGCAGGCACTCAGACTTGGGGCTTGGGACTTGGTTCCAAAGACTAGGATTTGGGATTTGGGACCATAGACTTGCCAACATCCCTGGTAATGGAAGGTATCTTGGCTTAGGGCTGTTTGTCTCCCCTTTATGCAACAATTTCTTCTAGACAATGTTCCCTCTAATTTTCTGTCCCACTTCAAGGGAGCCTTGTTCCATGCAGGAAGTAATAAAATAGGTGGCCGGCTGCTTGTGTGCAGCCCTGATGGAACTTTGGCTCAGTGCACGCACACACCGAGGGATCATGGCTTCTAGAGCAACAATGGCTGCAGGACTTTGAGATTTGAAGCCCCTACCTTTAAAAAAGTTGGCATCCCATTCACTATTTAACCGGGGATGGGAATTTTTATCTGAGGTCTTGGTTTTGATTTACAAAATCCTCCATGACTTGGGTCCTGAATACCTGTCAGAGCGTATCATCCAAAGATCAACCGAGGCCCGGCCCACTAGAATGTCGCAGGCGCTCTCACTCTGAGTGGCCACGCCCAGGGAGGCGCGAAAATTGGTAACCCATAACTGTGCCTTCTCTGTGGCTGGCCCCTCGCTTTGGAACCACCTTCCGAGTGAGTTGCGCCTTGCACAGTCCCTGCCCGCCTTTCAAAAAAGCACTCAAAACCTTGCTTTTTCAGGAGGCATTTGGCGACATTTAACTTTTTTTTCATTTTTTTTCTTTGTGTGTGTGTGTGTTGCCTTCTTGCCGATGATCTTGTTTCTATCTTGCTTTTTCCCACCTTTCTGACTCTGTCCTGATTGTTGTATTGGGTTTTAAATTTGTTCATGTTCCTCTTATTGTTAACTGCCCGGAATTCCTTTGGGAAGACAGGCGGTATAGAAATAAAAATAAATAAATAAATAAATAAATAAATAAATTACAGAGTTCTCAGCGGATTTGTATTCCCCTCCCCCCCCAATCATGAGCATGATAGTAAGAACTGACCTGCCTCCTTTCTGAAAATTTATCCCAGAGAGTGCTGTCTCTGCTTTTGTTACACAAACATCAAATTTGTGTATTTGCCAAGGATATGAAAGAAACTTAGCATAACACCAAACTCCTGAGGGCAGGCATTTTATTTAAAAAATTATAATAATCATCTTTGATCTGCAGAACTGGAAAGAGCCCTGGGGATCACTGTGTCCAGCCCTTGTCAAGAAGGTACAGTGGGAAACTGAATTCTCAAACTCTGGCTCCACAGCCAGATACCTGAGCCACTGTGCTATGAAGAAGTTCATAAATGGGTAATCTTTTTTTAAGTGCTAGAAAGAAAAAGTATAGGTGAAGGCTGGTTTATTATACCCTTTTCCCTAAGCCAATCTCTTCTCTTCATCTTGAGTCCCTGAGTCATAGCATTAACTAAAGTTTACCCTGTAGAGATGAAAGTGAATTCTGCGATTCCTGATAACCTGACTGTGAGCATATGTATGAATATCACAGAATTTGCCATCACTTGACATAAATGATTTTTTTTGGGGGAGAGGGGAATCAGTTCTTGAAGATTCTCAAATGTTATCCTCAAAAAAAAAGCCAAAGCAAAATTTGAAAACTGAGAATTGTATTTCTTTGACTCATCTCTTCTCATAATGTGCAAGAACCTCTTAAAAGTAGCAAATCCTTGTAGCTTCCTTAGCACTGGGTTCTTGCTGCTATGCCATGAACACTGACTGAGTTCTTGTTGAAATGAGTGAGACTTACTTCCGGACAAAAAATTAATAGAGTCAGTGTTGTAGCTTCTTAAACATTAATATGTTTTATTTGGTTTATGTTTCCACTGGGTTGCACAACTGCTCACACTGAATACAATGAGTTCATCCTTAACGTTTGTAAGAGAAAATTTAAAAATTGCCTATTTTTTCATTTTATTATTTCCTTGTTCTGTACTTGCTCTGTTGGTAAAAATTGCAAACTGGCCTGGACATTCCTGGTCAGGAACAATTACATATTGGGATAAGCATGGCCTGTTTGTGGTATTTGATAGGATTAATGGAACTTGTAACTTCTCGAATGTGTCAGGTCAAAAGTTCACCTGGATGTGCTTAGCCAGCAAAATTCATTTGCAGTTAAACATTGATTTGTTTCCTGCCTACTTTACTATGGCAGTATAAACTTTATCTCCATATTGGGCAACTGCTTGGATGCTGTGTGCTGATTGGCAATTTTTAATGAACTTCCTCTCTTGCGAAAAAGAGTACAGTACTGTATAAAGATTTTGTGACTGTGTCAGGAGGATGTATCCCTTTTGTCTTTGAATTACTGTACAGTAGACCCTTGTATAACAAACAGCTTGTATAACATAAAATCTGTACAACATAAAAAATCCCAGAGACAGGGGAAATTTGCTTAACATAATCGCCTATGGGGAAAATTCGTACAACATAAAAATGGGATTACTCCATTCTCAATGCATTCCTATGATAATTTGTATAAAGGAAAATTTGCTTAACATAATTCCATTTGGAACGAATTAATTCCTTTATAAGGTACCACTGTACCTTTTACAGGTAAAATAAACTTATTTTGTTTGCTGTTCTTTGCTCACTTTGTTAATTTGCCCCTGCCTTTAACTGTGAGAAAATAAGACACCTTAAAATTGTTATTGTTTTTGTTGCTGCAGTCACAAACACAAACACACACAGCATCCCCCGGGATCAGTGGGAGCCAAACTACATGATGGCAGGTGTAGATCTATGTTCCAATCTCCATGACTCCCCCCTCCCTCCAAAAATAAAACAAACCCTGAAGTTAGAGCAGCTAGGGAGACTGAGTCTAGACAAACTGTGCAGGACAAAAGATTTAGATTCTAAATATTGTAATGTCTTTCATACCTGCAACCCTCAGGTCATCTCTCTGTGGAGAACTAAAAATTTAAATACCTTCTCCCCGCTAAGGATTCATTAGATGAAAGAAGTACTATGGTGCCTGGATGTAGACCCCTTCATCTCTGAGTTTGAACAAACTTGCTGCTATGTCATGGCCTTGACTCATTATCATGGTATATGAAAAAAAAAACTGTTAAAACTAGAGCCTCATGGCACAGTGGTTAAACTGTTGTATTGCAGCCAAACTCGGTTCAAGACTCAGGATTCAGTTCTAGGTAGTTGCTTCAAGGTTGACTTATTAGCCTTCCAAGGTCAGTAAATTGAGTACCCAGCTTGATGGGAAGGTGGAGGTGGACAATGTGTAGCCAGCATAATTAACTTGTGAACTGCTAAGAAAGTGTTGTAAGCATTTTGGGGCAGTCTTTCTTTCTTTCTTTCTTTCTTTCTTTCTTTCTTTCTTTCTTTCT
>JAHTLZ010000204.1:20917804-20941609 GCA_023846285.1 Phrynocephalus versicolor | reverse complement strand
TTTCTTTCTTTCTTTCTTTCTTTCTTTCTTTCTTTCTTTCTTTCTTTAGCTTTAATAAACACAGTGATTAGCCAGTGCTGTTTTTCCGTTACTGTGCCTGGATATTAAACAGCAATAGGAAAAATTAAGTTGTCTAACAATTGCCTTCTTTTTTTAGGGAGGAAAAATTAACTGTGCTTCTCACCTCATTCTTTCACACTCCAATGGAAAAATGCTAATTTACTATTAAAATCATAGTTACAGCAGCTTCACATTTTCACTGCAACTCTTTCCCATTTCATACCTAAATGCGATGAGATCTATAATCAAACCATAGAATTCCCTTGACCAAGGAATCTACCCATAAAAGTCTTTGGGATGATTTAGTGCTAAAGGATAGAAAACATGTGATTGGAGGTGAAACAAGCAGAGAAGTTAGGATGGAAGTATAGCTCTATTTGTCGTAGTATTTCATTTGTCAGGAATAAATGTGCTATAAGGACAAACAGGCACAAACGGAATCTGGATTAGACAGAGGTTATGCTCCTGAGGAGATCAATTGAAAGGTTGGTGTGGGGGTTTGCTGCTAGACTGGATAGTGTTGCAGTCTTACGGAGAAACACAGTTCAGAATTTGGGCATTCTTCTGGAGCTAGCTCTTGGGACTCCCAGATCAGAACCATATCCAGATCGGCATTCAACCAACTTAGGTTGATCATCCATCTCTATCCCTACCAGGACAGTGGCTTCTTTCGGGCTTTGGTGCAGGCGTTAGTAATTTCTTAGATCAACTATTGCAACGCTTGCTACATGGGGCTTTCCTTGAAGCTGATCATTAGGTTTCAGTGGGTCCAGAATGCAACAGTCAGACTTATGGTTGTTGTGGGTGGATTTGATCCACACACATTCAGAACGTCTGCACTAGCCATATGTTACTCTGTAGGAGTATATGCTATCCCTGTTTGGTATACATCAAAACTTTTAATGGTCACTAAACTGCTGTATCTTCTGCCCCACTGAACAGAGAGTAGCACCTCTTTGGTGCAAATTTCCTTGTTGCATATCTGTATATGTATAAGCTGGAATCTTATCAGTTAGACTGGTCAGCATAACTCAATTGGTGTAATCATTACTGAACTTCACAGTTTAATAAGTCAGTGTAGGCATCTGCTGTGTGATATGCATGCCATCATTTAGTACTGACTTGTAGTGACCCCAACAGGACTTTCACAGTGTATGACACCACAGACAATATTTAAATGAGATATTTAAGAAATGGTTTTACTAGTTCCACCCTGTGAATTTTCCTGTACAAGCAGGAATTTGAACACAGGTTTCCTGAGTCCTGCATTACTACTACATAAAGCTGAAGGAAAGAAAAGATTGCTAATAGACATGAGCACGACCAGAAAAAATGACGTTTCGAGTTTTCATTTGTCGGAATGGGTCCGTTTCGGGTCGTTTCCGTTTGTCGCGAAATTTTTCAAAAAATTGTCATTTCGTTGTTTCGTTCATCGTTTGTCGTTTGTCGTTTCCACCGCGATTTAGCACGATTTGACTTCCCAGAGCATAGGGGTGTCCCACAATCAGGGCCAGCGCTAGGTGTTTTTGCACCCTAGGCAGCGGGCGGGGCGGGAGGCGGGCCGCGGGGGGAGGTGCGGGCGGGCAGCGGTGGCGGGGGGCATGGGTGGGCGGTGACAGCAGCAGGGGAGGCGTGGGCGGGCGAGCGGCCGGCCATTGGCCGCGGGCATGCGAGCGGGCGGGCGGCGGCGCGGGCGGGCGGGTGAGTGGGCAGTTAGGATATCACTTAGGATAGAGGTTCTGTTCTTGGCTTGCACCCCAAATATGTGTGTGTGCAAGCAAATTGAAATTGGGAAAATAGAAAATAAATGGTAGTATATAATATATTTTTAAAATAAATCCACACCTCCCACTCCCAGTCGAACCTCCCCCTTTATCCAACATCAGAAAAAAATCCTCACAAAGAATAAACTGCTATTCCCTTCAGCAGACAAAGGTGCAGGGAATCAAAGAAATTATTTTCTAAATTCAGTTCCCTCCCTGCCGGCCTAACTTAAATCCTAAAGCCTCCAGCCTCCCTCCTCAATCTCGATCGGATCACACCAGCACCAGCAGCCAGCCCTCCTCTCTCAACCACATTCATACACCCGACTGCGATTTCTGGAAGTTGCCTCGGCTTTTTATGCCCTCCGAGACATCCAGAAGTGTCAGTCAAAAACCTGGCGATGCCATTGGTGGAATGGTTAAAAAATTTGCATGGTCCCACCCCATGCCCAGCCCAAATGGGCAGGTCTAAAAAAATAAAAAATAAAATAAAATAAAATAAAATCAATACGACGTTTTATTGCTATAAAAAAACCCACTGCTGCTACTATTAAAATTCAGGCATTTAAAATAAATAAATTTCACATGTTTCTGTGGTGATTTGGTGTGTTTTTTGACCACGATTTCAAAAGAAAAATTGCGGTCGCCATTTTGGATCCCCCCCACCGCATGGCATGGCGAGACGACGAGGATGACCCCCCCCCAGCCTGGTGCAAGCAGCCCAGGATAGGAGAAGGGGGGGAAAGGCCGGGGACCCCCCCCCAAAACCACCCCTCCTGTAGGTGGCAAAGCCTCAGGCAGGCATATTTTCGCCTGCTTTTTGGCCGGGAGTCGGTTTTTTTTTTACAAAAAACTTTTAAAAACTTTTTCTGTGCTTCGCATTGCGTGATCGCCGTGATGCCACAAATGAAAACAAAAAACATGACCAAATTTTTCTTTTTTCGGTTCGAGTTCGAGTTCTGACGGCTTAATTATCAATACCGTTTCCGTTACGTAACGGAAACAAAAAACGGAAACGGAAACGAAAATTTCGCCAAGTCGTGCCTATGTCTAATTACTTATTTTAGCACAAGATTTAAGCTTGGTTTGCAATGTGACCACAACTAGCACATAACAAATGACTTCTTTGAAAACATGGGAGAAGTGATAGAGATGTTAATTTAATTGCCTGTGCATATCTTAAACATTGTATGGTTTTGCTGATGCTGCAGTTCTTTCTGAGACATTGTAAAGAACTGCAGATGGATTTAATCAGGAGTTATTGCATTAGCTGGTAAATATGGTGGCAGGGGAGATAAACTAAACAATGGGGGCTGTAAAGACTTGGATTTTCCCACAGATCTAAAGGGAAAGGCACTTAATGGTAGCCTATTTGATACCCAAGGTCTAACAGTTAATTGAAATGGCAGCTGTTTGAATTGTTTCTTGCCATTCAATTTTTATCTGACCTTCCTCTAGGCAGGGGAGGAAATAGTGCAGCTTGTGGGCTGCAAAGACTCCTAAGGACCCAAAAGCATCCCTAGGCCTCCCACACGTGGGCACACACTTTCAAAAACTTTCATTTAAGAAAAGCCACTAGGGATATAAGAGGGTCTTTTTGAATTAAAAAAATTAAGAAAAATATTTTGGGGAATGTAAAGCATGGAAATTGATACGGCCATCCAAGGCCAAAAATAGATGTTTGTAAACCTCCAGAAATTCTGAAAATTAACCCCATCTTCTTAAGCATGTTAGAGTGGAATCTATGTCCATGTTCACCTTATCCTCAAAATAACATCTTGAGTAAGTTAGCTTGCACTATTCCCTTGCCTGTGTTAGACCAGACTTGTCAGGTTTTTTTGCATGGCACACTCTCAGATACGGAGCATCTTTACCCAGACAGGCCATGACCATTGATCATATTGGTTTGTGCATTTGATTGTTTATATACTGTCCTTCTAGTGGACACACTAACCTTGATGGTTTGCAGATTAGAAACATGACCCCAATAGTGATTCATCAATATGGCAGTTTAACAATTTAAATCTAAAATTAAAACAAAAAACCCCACAAGAAACAAAAATTAATATCAACAGCATCTGGGGGATAAGTTACTCAAGGCAGATTTGTGTACAGTAATCCCCCGCCGATCACGGGGGTTAGGGACCCACCCCACGCGCGATCCATGAAAATCTGCGATATGCGGAAGCGGGTGGGGGGCGGGGGCGATCGCGTGCCTTTCGGAGAAGTCTTGGGGCAGCGTGCGCCGGCAGCGGCAGGGGGATCTGACCTCCCGCCGCCGCGCACCCGCACCGCCCAAGACTTCTCCTCTGGGGCGTCTCCATTGAAAAGCACAATGGAGAAAATTTTCCCCATTGGAAAACATTGGCTCAATGCTTTCTAATGGGAAAAATTTCTCCATTGAAATGCATTGACATTTGGAACCTTTTTTTTTGCTGAAAAGGTTGGAAAAGGAAGAGGTATTAATAGGTAACTCTCTGTACCTGGTGGAAAGTGAAGCAACTGGGAAGTGCAGTATGGACTATTGCAACATTAATTGTATCAGTGTGGACAACTACAGCAATTTCAGCAGCAGAAACTAATAGGAACCCTGTATATAAACCTCAGAGCAAACCAGATGTTCCTCCTGTGTAGTCCTACCCTTACAGCACAATCCATGGGAGACATGGAGGGAGCTTCCCCAAAGAATGTGAAGACTGTGAACACATCTAGGAGTCCCTGGGTCAATGATAATGGTTGTAACAGGTGGGGCATGGGCAGCAGCTAGGATATCAGCAAGAAGGCCAGGACCAGGGTGTTCCCAGAAGCCAGATGAGGTTGAGACAGAGAGCGTAGGCAGCCAGTCCAGGTTCAAGGTTCACAGAAATGGTAGTCAGCCAGTCCAAGTTCCACACAAAAACAATTGAGAGAGGGGGGGATGCCAATCAGGAAAATGTATAGAGTAACAGAGTTCAATGTAATCATACTGAAACTTCAGGAGTCCAGAGAGGTCTCACATTGCTGAGGCAAGGGACAGGAAGTTCCGGCTGCTGGCTTTATGCCAGTAGCAGACCCACCAGCTGAGCCCCCTGATTACCTCAGTCTGACTGGGGCCTGGCTCCACATTTGCAGTGTCATGTGGCCCTGATTCTTACAGTGGTTGGCTGATCCTTCCATTCTAGAAGCACCATTGAATTGCTTCTGACTTGAACTAAGAGGAAGAAGCAGCACAGCCAGAAACATCTACTCAGAAATAACTGCCAGTGCAATCAGTATGATTGCATCCCTAAAATGCTACTAACACTGCAGCCTTTGATGATTATCTCAAGGGAGATAGGCTAAAATAGTGCAGAGCACTTTAATTTTAAATGATTAAATTTTGAGGAATAAAAATGATTTCTACATATATACCCCAAACTGGACCAAGGAAAATAGGATAACTTGAATAAGTACTTTTACTTTAATGTCCTCATTTTTCACAGATCTACTGCAGGGCTGGACAAATGTGCCACAGCTGGTAACCAATTGTTTGCCTGTATTAGCTGGTAATCTGCAACTGGGTTTGATCTTTGGGCTGAGGGGCAAGCATGAGCATTCATCTGTTTTCTACTAAAATAGTGCCTGCTGGCTTCCAGAGCTGCAAAACACATTTGTGTAACTTATTTTTAATAACCTTTATAAAAAATTTATAACAAAAAATGGCCTCAGAATTCCCATCTACCCAAGGGTTATAATCTGTTGATCTGTCTCTACTAATTGGTGCACTCAAATAATGTTGACCCCAGGGTAACCTTAGTGGCCCCTGCCCATCATCCTTGTCTATTCCCTTATACTATACCTCTGGCCTGTCCTAAGCTTGGGTGGAAAAGTCCCCAGTAGGTTATAACTCCTACCCCCACCACATACTGTAAATGAAGCAGACAAAAATAATCCAGAAAGCAAAGCAAAGATTCCAAAGCAATACAGTTTTAAGAGAGAATAACAGAAAGCAAATATGGAGACCCCACAATAGTCATCCAAGGATGAACCTGTCCAGTTGTAAATATCAAACAGTCTAGGAGAGTTCAAGGCATAGAGTCAAGACAGCCATGGTCACAGACAGCAGGGGAATTGCAACAATTGGGGTCCAGAACTCAGAAAATAACTTTTCCCCTCAACATACTTATAGTGCCAAGGCAGAGGCTTATATTACTGAGGAGAAGGAGCCCCTTTCAGAATTGCTCTCTTCGTGGGAAGAGTAAGACAGCTGTGGGTATTGTGTTGAGATAATACCTTTGCATGCTTCCTAACAGTGGGTATAAGTAGGAGTAGAGGAGATAAGAATCCTCTACTTCCCCACTAACTTATTGCCAAATTCTTTTTTCCTGGGTTTGACGCAAGCCCTTGTTTCTTCTCCTTGTCTGTTTGCTTACCGTTGTTTGTTAGTTCTTTCTCTCTACTCTGACCATTACTGACAGCAGCCATATTTTCCCTGGTGGGCTCCTCCCCATGCTGCATGTGGTCAGGATGGATCTTTCCAAGCCATGTCATTGAGAGATCTTCTCATTTTCTTTATCTGGAAGTTAAGTCATGGCAACTGGACCTCTTTTTTCTTGAGAGATTTAATTTTTTTGCTGCTCATCCAAGCAGTTTCATCAGTCTGAGGAAGGTTAGTGGTGAGTCCTCCATTTTTTAAAAGTTCACCTTGATTTCACATCACCCAGGTCTGAATAGGCCCATAAGTTGGACAATGGCCCGAATAGGCTCGTGGCGGACAACAACCTGAATAGATTCATAGGTGGATAAGGGTCAAGGGCAGTGATGGTGAACCTTTTAGAGACTGAGCGCCCAAACTGCAATTCAAAACCCACTAATTTTTGACAAAGTGCCAATATAGCAATTTAACCTGAATACAGGTGGCTGTGAAGGGGCGATGTCAGGTGCCCACAAAAAGAGCTCTGAGTGCCACCTTTGGCACCCATGCCATAGGTTCGCCAACACTGGTCTAGGGTGAGTGAAAGTTCCAACTATGCAACCTTTCCTAACACCCATTAAGTATGTGTCCTTAGTTATGGCCTTGCTGGTGGAGGTGTGAAGTGCTTCTGATTTGTCTGGGGATTGATGAAAGGGTTGCTTTGCCCGTTCATTCTTCTGATTGTAGCTGAAGATCAACTATAAGTATTAATTCTCTTTTCTGTTTAAGCTACCTGTAGAATGACACCACCCTTTTGTGTAGAAAGGGCTACAAATGGCAAAGCACTGGGTGGAGGCTGAGATTTTTCCTATTCTCTCCAACATTTCCCTTGTGGCACAATTTTTTTTATCTCTGCAGATCAAAAAAGGGAATTATCAAATACAGACCATAATTAAGTGTAGCAAACAAAGACTGTCCCATGATGATGTCCCTTCCTTTTAAAGTTCTTTTTTAAAATTTTTAATTCTAAAATAGACCAGTAGTTGTGATGGTGGGAAATTCTGGCAACTGCATGTAAAAAGAGTTTTAGCCAAACTTTACCTTTAAGAACTGATGTTTGATGCTGCTGTATCCGGTGTTGGAGAAACACCAGAAACATTAAATTCTTTGAAAAGCAGATTATGCATAAGAGGCAGTGCTCAAACATAGGCTTGCTTTCATGTGCAGACCAAATAATAGTTATTTAAAAACAAAGCAAAACATAGTATTTATTGCTTAATGAACTAGTTTGATGCTTTCAGTGATTATACCATCTCACAAACCATTTTCTTAGAAAGCTATTCTTGAAAGCTCTTGGGTTTCACTGTTTGCATGAAACATTTACAATGTTTAGCACATATTTAAGACTAATGGTAGGTAGAATTTTTGCCAGAAGGCTCTGTACCATGCATTCTGTTGATAGGCTTCCTTTTGCCTAGGGTTTCTGCTCATCCATTTTAATCACACTAAACTCTTTTTGTTTAATTCCCTTAGAGCATGGAGGGAAAGTGGCAACATATGAAACATTGAATACCTCTCACAATGTATAAAACATGAAAGAGAGAATCTCTAATGTTTGAGCCTTCAGAATTTTCAGCAGCAGGTCAGGATAGAATAAGCCAATCAAATGGCTTGCAGTTTTGAATTTCTTTAAGGAAACAGGCCCATAGTTGGAAATAGACACTGCTGAATACAGTAGGTGTGACTTTTAGTAAACTCTACATAGTATTAGGGTATGAGTCCAGGAGTGCAGGTCTGGGGCTTACAGTTTGATAATCCTAGCTTTTTGTGGCCTTGATGTTGGCCACATTCTGTTGTGTAATCTGTCCCAAGATGCTGGCTTTAGTCATCCTATGTTGTCTACAAGAAGAAGATGTGCAGGGTAGGAAAAATCTTCTAAAACAGAAAAGGACTGATCCTACAGCTGGCCCCAAGGTCAAGAGTCTCATTTCTCTTGTTTGAGCTTTTAAATATAGGAAGTATAAGAGTCATTGAAAGAGTTGTTTGTTTAAGAATTGCCCCAAATGTAATGCTTACCTAGCTAAAGATTTGTCCGTTTTGGCCTTATCCTTTCCCCAGTGCAAGAGAAAAAAAATGAGATTTGCACATGAGATAACAGAATGAAGTCATCCTTTAAATTTAGACGGGCTGGAAAAGTTAGGTAGGAATTTTTAAAAAAATTAAAACTCCCAGCATCCCTCAAAATGAGCTGTTGTCCCCAAAAAAGGTTAATCTCCTCATCTCTGTATGTCTCTTCCAGATTCTTTCTCTCTTCATGTCAGCCTATTTTCATAGTACCTCAGTATGTTCTTGTGAATACCCTGATGCCGTTTAGCTAGGGAGATGTTTTTCACATTTTTGCTTAGATATCATCACATGAGTAGCCATACTAAGCAGCGACTGCACTGACAAATGTCCCAGCAGTCAGATATCTCTGGACTGAAAAGTATCAGAATAACTCAAGACAGACATTGAAAGTTGTATAGGAGGAATGTAGAGATACTGGTTCTCTTAATGTTCTAACATGGACCACAATGAGGCAGCCACCCCGGTAGTGGAGTTCCTGCAAATCTGTGGCTGCCTCAGGATGACTCTTGTTGCTCCATTTCACATTGCTTAGGGTAAAGGTAAAGGTTCCCCCCGCACAAGTGTTCTAGTCGTGCTCGACTCTAGGGGCGGTGCTCATCTTCAAGCCAAAGAGCCAGTGTTGTGCATGTCTGTGGCCATGTGTCCGGCATGGCTGCACCGAACACTGTTTATCTTCCTGCTTTTTACGGTGGTACCTATTTATCTACTTGCATTTACATGCTTTTGAACTTCTGGGTTGGGAGGAGCTAGGGTTAACAGCGGGAGCTTGCTCTGCTGTGTGGCACCCAGGATTTGAACCGCCAAGCTACTGACTTTGCAGCTGACCACTTCAGCGCTAGGCAGGGGGTGGGGTGGGGGTGGCTGGGGGCCGGGGGCCGGGTGGGGGTCGGGCAGTGATGTTGGCGGCGGGGGGCGGGGCGGGGGGACAGCAGCGGGGGGACAGGGGGCTGGGTGGCGGGTGGCGGCGGCAGCGGCAGCGGCAGCAGCAGGGGGGATGGCCGGCAGTGGCCGGCAGTCCCTGTCCATTTGGGCGCCCTAGGCAACTGCCAAGTTCACCCTGGCTGTGACTAAAATTTGACCAGCTGTTTCACTAACATTTTCTCAACAAGGAAAGGTTAAGCCTGTAAGTCAACCACTTAATTACTGTTTAACAGTATCTGCAGCTCTGCATTCTAAATATGGAATGAATTTTTTTATTAACAGTTAAATGGTTGATAGCTTCTGCATTCTTTTGTGGCAAAGTGGTTTGATTCTGGACTTCACACTAGGGAGTGCTGCTCTCAGATCTATGCTCTGCCGCAAGTCTTATTCCTACTAAGTAACATTTTTGTATTGTGTAACCCAATTTACCTCACAGCACAATTGACAGACCAGTGTGTTAGGCCAGGTATTGACAGACCTAGCGTACCGTACAACATTGTTGTGACAATGTAATGGGGAGGAGAAAAACTTGTATATCAATTGATCCCATCGGAGAAAATATGGGATACAAATGTAAATATTATATGGGATACAAATGTAAATATTATGTGGGATACAAATCTAAGCAAGTATTGTTGATATGTCATTTGCAGAACAGCAAGTAACATCTTCCTTACCCAGTCCCCCCTCAAAAAAAGAGAGTAAAGCTGATGTTTTAGCTATTTAAGACAGTGTTGGCAAACATATGGCATGGGTTCCATGCCCTTTCTTTAGGCACCTGACATCGCCCCTTCACAGCCACCCGTATTCAGGTTAAATTGCTGTATTGGCATTTTGCAAAAAAATAAAAATAAAAATAAATAAAATAAAATAAAATAAAATAAAATAAAATAAAATTAGTGGGTTTTGAATCTTAGTTTGGACACTCGGTCTCTAAAAGGTTCGCCATCACTGGTTTAAGATAAAATCTCAAGCTCTAGTTAAGTGTATGTGAATATTTTGCTGAGATTCTTAGAGGAAATGTAATCTACTGTAATTTACTCTAGTGCTATTGACAGACTTAAACGCCACACTGTACTACTTTGGAGGGGAGAAGGGGAAGGTATATAAAAGTGTTATAAGTGTCTTGCTTTATTGCAAGAAAGGAAGGGATTGTCTGTTTTGAAGAAAGCAAATCAGTTACATAACTCTCTTGATGTCCACAAGTTTTAATGGTTTAATCTTAACTATGTTAGAGATGAGGTTCTGGATCAGTGTTTTCCAATCATGGGTCTCCAGATTTTCTTGTTATACATCTCCCAGAAATCCTGTCCAGCACAGCTATTAGTGAAGCAAGGAGCTTTAGTCCAAGAACATTTGGAAACTCAAGGCTGCGAACCACAGCTCTAGCAACCCCCAGCATTTCTCTTAGTTAGTTATACTGGAAAGAGCTGAAGAGATTTGTAGTACAACCAGGGCCGGTGCTAGGTTTTTTTGTGCTCTAGGTGAGGGTGGTGGGGTGGTGGGTGGGGTGGGGTGGGCTGCGGGGGGCGGGGCAGGGGGCGGGCGGTGGGGCGGTGGGTGGGCAGGGTGGTGGCGGGCGGGTGGTGGGTGGTGGGGCAGATGGCAGGGGACGGCTATGGGCACGGGGGCGGTGGGCAGGCGGCTGGTGGGTGATGGGGGGATGGACTGCGGTGGCCAGCAGCGGGGGAGGTGGCAGGGGGGCGACAGGCTGTCCAGCGCCCTCTCTCCATTTTGTCACCCTAGGCAACTGTCTAGTTCACTTTAATGGAAGTGCCAGCCCTGAGTACAACAATACTGTACCTGGAGGAACACAGTTGACTATCCTTTGGTTGATCTTCTTGACTTTTGCCCCATCAAAATGAAATCTGAACGTCAAAGTTCTTCCTGATACATAAAAAAGAATTTAGATGCAAGGCACACTGGGATACATTCTCATCATTATAATGGGACTGAAAAAGATTATAAGTTTTTTCCCCTTTAGCCAATGCTAAGAAAAGAATAACAAGCTGTACAAAGAGGCATTAGATATGCTGATTGTCAAGGGGAACAATCAATAGATGCTAAACTGGAAATATGTTTGAATAGACCAAATGAATGATTAGATGAATGGGGTTAATGACCATGTGAGTCCTCCCTCCACACCCAACATCAATACAAGGAACAGGGAAATAAAGACTACCTTTTGTTGCTATGGGCGGTATATTTTCAGCCTAAGATGTAGTTAGGAAGAACAAATATGAACTAGCATGTTGCTGCCAAACATCAACTGCTGTTGCCTTAAAATAGTAATGGCTCATCTTTTCTGAAGGAAGATATAGGAAAATATTTCTGCAACCCAGGAGGTAAACTTACCTGATTTCAGATTCAGAATGATTTTGGTGAAATGTTGAGTTATTTGTTCTCCTTCTGCAAACTTTAAGTATATTTGATGTTAAAATAAAAAAGTGCAAGCTCGTTAATAATGGAGGGTCTTTAAGAGGACTCGGAATAGACTCAGAGGCCGTGCCTCCACTTTTGCTTGGTTATTACAGACATGTCTCTGAAATCCATGGACACAACCTGGTAGTTTGTTTTTGTGGCTGACCCTGAATGTATCATCCAGCTGCTTTTACTGGTATCCAGTGTAGCCACTAAAGCTTTGCAGGAGGAAAAGTGCTGGAGTTATGGGACTCTTTTGTTGGAATAGCTGCTTCGGATGTCTTAGTGAGGAGCGTGCGAGGAAATTGAGTGTGGCATGGTGGCTCAGTGGGCTAAGATTTCCAAAAACTGTCGGCTGCAAAGTCGGCAGCTTGGCAGTTCAAATTCCGGATGCTACGCAGCACAGTGAGCTCCCGCTGTTCACTCCAGCTCCTGCCAACCTAGCAGTTCGAAAGCATGTAAATGCAAGTAGATAAATAGCTACCACTGTAAAAAGTGTGAAGGTAAAAACAGAGCATCCTTGCAGCCATGGCAGCTTCATGGCCATGGACTTGCACAACACTGGCTCTTCGGCTTGAATACGGAGATGAGCACTGCCCTTAGAGTCGAACACGACTAGCATTCATGTGCAGGGGGAACCTTTACCTTTACCTTTTAAAAATTAAAATAACTGCATTTTCTTTTTTTTATGCAGCAGATGAAATGGTTCAGACAGGATCCCCTGGGAAACCTGACCCGCCTCCAAGTCTGAGTGGGTGGGCTGCTTCAGGAGGTGGGAAGGGAAAGCCCCTGCTCCTGCCTGGACAGCCAATCCAAGAGAACCTGGCCAGTGTGTGAAGACTTGCTGGCTTGGGGGTTTAGGAGGGAGTGCATGGCATTTGTGGTGCTGTGTGTCTGAATTTCAGTGAAGTGGCCCGGATCAATTTGTGCCCATCTCTGATTCTGGGTGTGTGTGTATTGCGTTGTTACAGTCGTGACCAACTCCTCATGACCCCATGTCCATGGAGTTTTCTTGGCAGGACTACTGGAGTTGCTTGCCAGTTCCTACTCCAGGCGCCTACAGCGCCTGGTATCCCCTGGTGGTCACCCATCCAAGTACTAGCCAGGGCCGACCCTACTTGACTTCCAAAATCAGGCAAGATCAGATGTGCTTAGGGCATCTAGGCAGCTTCTAATTTTGGGTAGTGTACCTTTAAAAAGTAATTTTCCTAAGCACATTCTATCTTTTGTTGCATAATACAAACAAAAACAAAGAGATACTGGCAAGATTAAAGATTAACAAAATTCTTTTATTGATATCTCTTTAATTGTATTTTTGTCTGTTTTTTATTTTAGCCATGTTTGTTCATTTTATCACAGTTAGCCCCCTTGAGTGCCATTGTTTCATAGAAAAGCAGGGGCTAAAATGCAATCAATCCATTCATCCAAGGATCTTCATTAACATATGGGTCTGAACAATCTTTGTGGGGAGGCTACACATTTCAATCTGCATCTATCAGTTGAACCGTATCACAGATAATCTTTCCTATCATTGGTTGTTATACTTTCCACCTACCAAAAAGCTTTTTTAAAAAGGGGGTCAAACTATGGGGTATTGGATGGGATGACAAGAGGTGTAGATGAAAGTTGATACAGGGATCAGACACATAAAAGGGATCCAAGTCACATATCCAGCAAAAATGTGGAAATGCAAATAGACTTGTGATTTTAATGAACTTTACGCCATAAAAACTGTCAGGGTTGACTTAGAAAGGCCATTTTAATGTTGGCAGTTAATTATTACTACCTGAATCTGTCTGAAGAGCTTGAAGCTTATCTTAAATCTAATTTAAAAGACAAAAGGCTATAGAAGACTTTGAAGTGTGATGTGCTCCACTCATATTTTCAGTGCTAACCTTAAAAGAAAATGTGGAATATAAAATGAAAATTATTGCCTCAGAAGAGATTGTGTTTAAAGATGAATGGAAAGTTTATAAAGTTTGTTGGCAAGTCCCTAAAATGCTAGAACTCTAACTATTTAGTGACATGGGGTTGGGTGGGGTACAATGCAGTTGGTGCTGAACAATATGCAACAACAGCAACCATTCTGTACACTGGGGGACAAAGATAAAATGGCGCATATTCTCCTGGTGGCCCACCCATTCCTTACCCATTGAGGATCCTGGGTCTTCAAATGTTCTCAAATGTTCTTAGACTACAATTCCCAGAAATCCTGACCAGCTCAGCTAGTAGTGAAGGCTTCTGGGAGTTTTAGGCTGATAATATCTGGGGACTCAAGATTAGGAGCCACTGCAAGGAAGCACGGGGCAAATGTTTCTCCAGGAAGCACCTCTTCTGAGAAGCACCAGTGGGAGGCTGGTTCAGGAAGTGCAACTGCATAACTTACATTGCACCTGTCCCTGATTGGCTGGCCAGGATTATTGGAGAATTCCCTCACATATGCTGAAGTACTAGTTAAACATGTCAGTCTGGTCCTTTCCAATCAATCCTCATTGGTTTCCACACCCATCTGCACTCGTGTCCTGTAAAACATCTGGGTTGTTACGCTGTTCTGTATATCTTTTTTCTTTTGTTTTCTCAGTCAGAGCTTTCTTGGCAGATAGCTGTTTATGACATTGTATGAAATCCTGAAAAGTAAGGTGAAGTTGGAATGCAATTTCCCTCCGTTTTGGGTTCTCTTGTAAATATGGGTGATGGAGTGTGGCCAGTTTCACCCCAGGGGCCTCAAATCCATGTTGCACTTTATAAATGTGCAACCCAGCATGTATGCATAGGTATGTTCATATCAGATTGAGTTGTGCAATTTACATATTAAAACTTCTGTAACCAGATTCTGACTAGTGGCAGGCCATGGGTATTGGGAGGGTTAACTGCCAGATAGATATAGGAGATAGTTATCATTCAGTTAGTTATCTAGACACAAAATTCTTAGGGGGGGGGAGTGCAAAATTTGAAAAGCAGTGTAGGGTGGTGTTGGTGTGGAGGAGGATGTGGAAGGCCTACGCCCAGATCTGCCTAAGCTGTCCTTTGTTTGCCAGGGATCCAAAAATCTGCACCAGCTGTTCCAGTAGTAACAGCTCCAGCAACAATAGCCAGGCCAGGCCCTACAAGGGCATTCCTGCTGTCTTCACTTCCTTGTTGCATTCCTCCTTCAGCTTTCCCTTTGGGCCAAACTTCTTTGTCCCCCTCCTCCAGCTCCTTTCCCTTCTGCAGACCGGTATCTGGCTCACTGCTATTCATGGCAGAGGGGCTGGAGGCACTGGAGGCAGCGTTCCCTTCCACTGTGCCTCCCAGCTATGGCAACCCCTGGCCACACTCGCCCTGCAGAACCATGCACCAGATTGTCATGGTCGCATAGCCTCCTCAGCGGAGAGCTGCCAGTCCAGATGGAGCCGCTTGTACACACAGCTCCACTCCAGCGAAACACCAGCAGGCTTTACTCCATTGCCTCACCCATGCTGGTCACTCACTCTGCACCACTGATGGGGCAGAATAAAATGGAATAATTTGCTCTTTCAGAGTAAGATGTTGGTGCCAGAAGGAAGTTATAGTCAGAGAGAATGTTCAAAGTTCCTAGGCATTTAGGAACTTAAGACTTAACAAATACAGAGAGTGTATGTTTTTAAGAGGCTAGAAGAGAGAGATTGTGTGACCTTCAATCATATACAGAGTGTTTAGCTTGGAGTTTGGAAACGTTGCTTTGGTGTGGGTGTGGGTGAGTAGATGCCTAAAAGATTCTGGCTATAACATTAAAAAGGGATATTTCTTATCTCTGGTTAAACTGACCTGGAGATGGACTGGGGAATCCAGAGGACCAAGAGCCACAGACTGGAACTATTAACCTCTGACACAGACCCATTATTAGAAAGATAAAGGATACACAACTTAAAGTAGAAGTTACTGTTGAAGTCGTGATAAAGATGAATAATAAACAGAACATATCATAGAGAAATCCGGACTAGATTCAGATGATGAATGAGTAAAAATCTGGTGGAAGAAGAACGTGCCAAATGATTCCTTGCTATTCGTAACAAGATGCTGGAGCATTCCACAAAACCCTGGTGCCAGATCTCTCTTGTAGTGTGTGCAGCGAATTCTCCTTCCACAGAAAACGATAGTAGAGTCTAGGATGGGATTTTCTGGGCTAGAAATACATAGTTCTCCATTCCGAGAGCTCTTCCTGTATTATGTGCTCGGTGCCATCAAGTTGGAACTGACTGACAGCAATCCACTAGAGTTTTCAAGATAAGTGGGATACTTACAAAGTGGTTTTAACAGCGGCATTGAACTCGACGTAGGAATGGAACTGGATAAACCACTTTACAGTCACCTCAAAAAGACTTAAATTTGATGCCCCTAGCAGAAAGGTCTGAATTAAAAGATTTTGAGGCATAGGCCGCAGTCACACCAGCATTCTCTGCGTATTAGAGATGGGCACGACTCAAAAAAATTGTTTTTTGTTTTTTGTTTGGTCATTTAGGGGTCTGTTTCGGTTCGTTTTCGTTTTCATTGGTTTTTTCCGCAAATTTTTCGTTTTCGTTTCGTTACCTAACGAAAATGAAAAATGAAAACGAAAACGAAAAATTTCTGTTTCGTTAGCATTCTTTTCAGTTCAATGTGTCTGCCGCAACGAAAACGAAAAACACAGCAAAAAGTTTCATTCCGTTTCCTTTTCCATTTAGTTTTTTGAAAAATTTTCATTTTCGTTTCGTTACCTAACAAAAACGGAAAAACGAAAACAGAAACGAAAATTTCGCTGAGTCGTGCCCATCTCTACTGCGTATATAAATTCCATGCGTATTTTTTTTCAGGCAGTCACATGGTTTTTAGTATGCAGTTAGTGTCCTCTCTTCTGCGTCGTATTTTCCTATTCTGGTTCCATCTCTACCTGTCTACTTCGCATTTTTCCATGGGAAGCTGTCAAAAAAGGGGAACAACTGATTTTACTGCATATTTTCTGTGTCCTGTCATGGTTACAGAAGCAAATAAGTAAGCAGTTTTGAGTGAAGTGTCTAAATCCAGCAGCCCCTGGCGGTGGTTATTGAAACTGCGCTGAAACTGCTGTTCAAGGGGCATGGTCAGCCGGGACCGGAATTTACTTCCCTTCGCGGTTAGGACGTGATCTTTTTATGCAGTTAGCCGAAGGGAAACTACAGAGAAAATGCAGGTATGACCTCGGCCATAGTTAGGTGCAGCTCACTACAAAAGTTTTGCTCCTGCCTTAGGGCTATTTGAAAATTTTCTTTCTGAGTAAGAAGCATGGGTAAAGGTTTATTTATTTATTTATTATTAGATTTATACCTCGCCCATCTTCCCAAGGGAACTCTGGGCGGCTTACAGAGCTGATCGAGTCAGCAAAATTCAAAATACAAATACGATAGACAAACAATACACAGAGTTAAAATCAAGCAGCATAAGAGCACCCTTTGTTTCCAAAAAAAAAAAAAAAAATCTCACTGCTAATACCTCAACACTAAGAGAATGACAGGCGATGGCGGGGGGAAAAAAAGCATTAAGCCAGGTCACCAAAGGCCTCGTGGAATAGGATGGTCTTCACCGCTCTGCGGAAGGCCAGCAGGGACTCTGCAGAGCGCACTTCGCTGGGTAGGCTGTTCCATAGAGATGGAGCAGCAGCCGAGAAGGCCCGATTCCTAATGAGGGATCACCTGGCCTCTCGGGGGGTAGGAACCCGAAGCGAGTGCGCCCACGCCTGCCGAACCGGTCGGGCCGATGTTGACCGCTGGACGATCCGCTCTGCCAAGTAGTACAGGCCCAGGCCATGGAGGGTTTTATAAACTAAAACCAAGGTTGGCCCATTGAGACCATTCTTCCAAGTCCATCACATTCAGGTGTTTGTAGGATACTTCACCCCGGATTAGTCTTTCCTCCATTAATTCTGCCATCATAGAATCTGATATTCCAAAACATAAGGAGCTGTACTTTGATGTAGTTCCAATTTCAGCATTTCCTTTATAAAAATCTGAAAAATAAAACCTTCCCCAGAGGTTTCTTGAATTAGACTTACAACTGAAACTTCAGTTTAAAAGGATTGATTGTGTTTTGTTTTGCTTTTGCAATAATATATACGTTCTGTGACTTTCAGTCTTAGCTTGGCATATCTGGGCAGATTCAAAGTAGTGTTATGTTCTCTAAAGCGATGTAGAAGAAATCCAGTACAGTAGATGGTAACTTAACTTCTTGAGATTCTAGACCGCTATGATGCTGTTTTTCTCTGCTTACAAATCAGCACCCTCTAGTGGAATGAGAGAAAAACGTACTTTTGCTGTATTATCTCCTTTTAAAAAAAGCAATAGCAATTTTATTTCTATTATAAATGATAAACACACTTAAAATATTGTTGGTTAAACTCCAGTGCATTTAAAATTAACCAGTGTATGTCCATGCCTTCAGTAGGATTATTTCAAAAAAGAAAAAGGCTGATTCTATACAAAATTATTTAAAGCTAAAAGTGAATTAAACGGGGAATTCAAACTGAATTCAAATATGGCATACTCCCAGTAGTTGAAGTAACCCATTTACCTGGAGTAAGCTGATACGCAGCTTTTGACTGAAGTGGGAGGTTCTTCACTGTAAAGTTTTGGGGTGTTATAACCTTGCTTGGACCATGTAAACTGCATGTAAATGAGACCCTTTTATTTGAGTGGCATGTAGGCCGTAGAAGGTATATATAGCACTGGGTTGCTAGTTTCTCAGTCACATCCATTATTAGTATACCAATCCTGATTCAAGCCTGCAACTCAGAAGCTGATATCTATGTATGTCTCATCCCTGGAATTCATGCAGGCATTGAGTTCCCTTTTGATTCATCTCGGTTTTGCCATAATAATAGATGAACTGCTATTCTATATTCGGGATCTACTGTTGATAAGAACTCTTATACATCTCTAGAATTTTCTGAAACACCTAAATGTCAGATTCATTCTGTTTTCTATTACAAAGCAAAGTGAAAGCAAAGCATGCTGCTTAATATATACAGCCCTATAGCAATGCACTCGCTGGGTGGTTTACAAGTAATTATGCAGGCTACACATTGGTCCCCACCCCACACTAAGCTGGGGACCATTACCCCCCCTTTCCCTGCGTTATTCAATTAGCAACTATGTGCCACTGACCTTAAATACCACTTAGTAATGTTTAGGCACAATATTATTTAGGATTGAAATATCATTTGACCCAGTGCAAAAGAGGAAATGTGTGCAGGGGGGCATATTTTCTGAACCGATGATTAAAGATATAAAAACAAGCTGACAAGAAGGTTATCCAGATACACTGCACTGTTTTCTGTGGGATGAATATGACGGACTAAATTCTAGCACAACAACACATGCATGTAACTAAACTTAGATTTGTGCACTACTACTTAAAACAGTGTACAGTTCCTTTCCCTTTCATACTAATTTAGTACTCCCCTAGGCGTAAGTATGTGATTGGGGCACTGGTATTTATTAATCAGCAACTGACATTTTATTTTATTTATATTATTTATACCTGCCCTTCTTCTCACAACAATTAAAATCATATAATTACAAGTTAAAATACAATGCAGAATTATATGTTTAAAAACAATTAAACTTTGGTCAAGATGAAAACCCATTTAATTTTTTCTTTACAAATATCTAAATTTTGAAAAGAGCCATTCCCTCAACTCTCACTTATTGCTTAGAAGGAAGTCTTTGCCATAGGACAGGAGGACACAAGTAAAATGCTTGGTAGCAGCCCCTGAGAAGGTCCTCTTTCCTGCCATCACCAAATAATGAGCTGAGAGAAGGGCCTCTCCAAAATATCTTAAAAGTCATGCAGGCTCATGTGGGTTGGTATGTTGTTGTTCAGTCGTTCAGTTGTGTCTGTCTCTTCGTGACCCCATGGACCAGAACTCGCCAGGCCTTCCTATCTTCCACTGCCTCCCGGAGTTTTGTCAAATCCATATTGGTTGCATCAATGACACCGTCCAACCATCTCATTCTCTGCCGTCCTCTTTTCCTTTTGCCTTTGATGTTTCCCAACATCAGGTACTTTTCCAAGGACTCATCTCTCCTCATGAGGTGGCCAAAGTACTGGAGCCTCAGCTTCAAAATCTGTCCTTCCAGTGAACATTTGGGGTTGATTTCTTTCAGAAAGGATAGGTTTGATCTCCTTGCAGTCCAGTGGACTCTCGAGACTTTCCTCCAGCACCACAGCTCAAAAGCATTGATTCTGCGGCGATCAGCCTTCTTTATAGTCCAGCTCTCACTTCCATACATCACTACTGGAAAAACCATAGCTTTGACTATCCTGACCTTAGTTGGCAAAGTGATGTCTCTGCTCTTTAGGATGCTATCTAGGTTTGCCATTGCTTTTCTCCCAAGAAGCAGGCATCTTTTAATTTCATTGCTGCAGTTGCCATCTGCAGTGATCTGCAATGATCTGTCTTGTAGTTTGTTTGGGTTGGTATAGCCCTTCAAATAACATCTATTAACCATACAGTCCTATGAATGTCTACTTAGTCTTTTCTGAGTTCAGTGGGACTTCCTCCAAGGTAAATATATGACAATAGGATTATTTCATCATTTCTTCGTCATTTCAAGACCAGAGGGATCAGAGAACCACACTGATTTAGCTAGATGAGCGCCATCTTGTTGAAAGTACTGTACTCTCTTTCTGCACATCAATGGCATGTGTGCAGAACAAATTGGTGCCTGTGACAAGAGGTCCTAACATGGAGTGTCCTGTTCAGAGTACCGAGTTTCCGATTTCATTTTCCTTTCCTCCACTGGCTAGTTGGCATTCCATGGCTACCATCCTGGATCTGACCAAAGGTCTCCTTAGTGGAGCATTTTGTTCCCACAGTGGCTCACCGGATAAGAGTGCTACCCTCTCAGTGCCTGGCATTCAAATGCATAGTGCTGTTTCTGATACTGGAAGGAATATGTAGCATTCCTAACTAGTATTAGCATTTGGGAACCTTGTCCTTCATGAATTTGTCTAACTGGCCTTTGAAACTAACCAATTTGGTGCCCATCACTTCACCTTGGGAGCATCGCTACGTCAGACTCATTCATACTTTCTGTATGATTGTTGTGTTTGTTTGCTGATAAGACTTCATTAGGAACAATTACCAAAGAACTGCATTTAATGTTAAGCATGAGAAAAAAATACTCAGACACAAGCACATGATTTTTAGCTTTAGGCAAGTTCAACTAGTGGTAGCAAGAAGCTAACAAACTCAGTACAATTTCTTCCAATATCTGCTTTCCCCTTTATGGGTATATAAATTATCACAAATCTTCCTTAAAATTTTTCACAACAATCTATGGAAAAATAACCTAAGAAAGCAAAGGACATTGTGTTGCATAGTTCTGTAACCAGTTTGTTCTGTTTTCCATTGCCTGCATGGTAACACAATTACACTGCTTTCACAGACATTGCCCTCCATTTGCACTACAGCAGCACTTGCACGAGCTGTGTGATTCTGCGTCAGTTTCTGAAACTGTGGAAATTTCTGCCCAGTGGAAGTTCAGTAGTGTGCTGGCTGTCATCTTTTCTATGGAAACTTTAGTGCTGCATATTGTTATTTTCTAATTTTGTGGGAGGGAGGGACACACTTTAGCTGAAGGGAAGCAGTCTGGCAGATTTCTTTTCTTTCCATTAAAACTTGTATTTGCCATCCTAGACTTCCCAAGGAAGAAAGATGCCTCTTGTATTGGTTGATTGCTGTAAAATACTCACCCGGAACCAACCCAAAGGTGCCCCTTCCAAAAGCACAATGCCTGGGACTCTAGTGGAAAAGAGAGATAAGAAGATTCTTGAGGCAACCTGGAAAGAGAGAAGCGTTAAATTCCAAGGGCAAATGATAATGATTTCTCCAGTCTCTAGCCAAAAAGATAGGAGATGAAAAAGAAATATTGGTACAAGTTGCCTTTGTAGATTTTTTAAATTTGAGCATGCTTTATATCTGTGGAAGAACGGGATGTTCTCGCTAAAAATAAAAACCACCACTCATAAGTATGCAAAATCATGGAAAATATATTCTTAAGTACAGCTTCTAGCAGAGCCTCGGCTTTGTTCTGTAAGAGTTTGGGAGTGATATTTAAGTACATGGAAGGGTGGTGGAAGTAACAACACCAGAACTTGAACCTTTCTCGGGAGGCCTAATCCCCTGTGAAACCACAGAGGAGTGGTGCAGGTGAACCAAGGATCACAGGGTCAAAGCCCATGGATGTTCTCAGTACTAGCATGGACTATGATATCATCCACAATGCCCTTCAGGTTTCCTTGCTCCTTCTGAGCTTAGCTACAATCTGCAGAATAATGGTCTTCCCAGAAACACTATGCAGTTGCAAGCTGTCCCTCTTGTAGTGCGAATTATTTGAAGTCTTGAAAGGCCATTTAGAAGTTTACAAAAGCCTCCCTCTTCCATTTATTGATATGCACCAGTCTATCCATCTGCATGTTTAGACTCTCTGGGAAAGGGTTGACTGTGAGCACTGTGCTTCCAATTTTACTATTACATCACTGCTTATGTCGCAGTAATGTTCTGTCAAAGAACACGACCCCACCATCAGAAAACCAAGACACGTCCACTTCTTCAAAGAAGGACAGTGACAGGTTTGCAATTGTCAGGCTAAGATATTAATCATGTGCAGTTCATTTTAAGGGCATAAATATTGCAATGTTCCGGTTTGCAATAAGCAAACAAAAATACAAATTCCATTTCTGGTTGAAAAATTATAGCATTACTGGTCAAAGGTAGAGATAGGCACCTTACAAAAAATGACATGCTGTTTCGTCGTTTTGTAAGCTTACAAAACCTTACAAATCGAAATGAAACAGCAAACAGTGTGTCGTCAAGAAATGAAATAAAACACAATATTTTTCCTGAAATGAAACAATTTGTCCTAGCCTCTGTCTTGATCTAGCCGTCTTGAAAACAGGAGGTTTATTTTTAAACTAATTGATTTGTTTTCCTTTCTACCTGCGCCTCAGCTGTTGAGATAGCTTATCTTCAATCTTGATCTGCCTGAAACTAGCAAGGAGCTGAGCTGTTCCCTTCACTGGCTGTGTCTGCAAGTTGATTTAAACTGATTGTTTCCCTTTCATTTTTAAGTAGAATTGGGGAGGTTATTTTTTAAAATATTTTCTTTCCTTCCCTCACCATGCTGTGTTTATCTCCCCGATCTCTCCATGCAGCAGCTAGCTATTAGGTTTCTAGATTGTTTACAGAGTGTTCTTTGCTTGAAAGCATATTGATTGGAAGGTTTGAGGGTCTTTGATTTAGGGCAGTGGGATCTCTGTTAAATAAAAAAAGGAAAGGCTCCCCATTATTTATAGCATTACGAGGTGTTTTGTTTCATGCCAAAAATTCTTTTAAAAATCTGTTATTAATGAAACAAAACAAAATGAAGACTGAAACGAAACGAAACACTATATTTCCGTTTAAAGCCCATCTCTAGTCAAAAGAAATCCTGGCCAGCGCAGCTATGATGAAGGCTATTGGGAGCTTCAGTCGAAGAACATCTGGTGACCCAAGGCCAGCAACCAATGAACTAGATCCACTCACTTCTAATGGTCCATGGCATTTGTAAAGCTTCCTCCCAAGATTACAGATTTTTTTTCAAATTACCTCATTCCCTTCCCACATTAGGTCTCTCCATTTTCCATCAAGAATTAGAAACACTTTTATATGAATTATCTTGGCCTCAATTCTCAGCAAAACATCCTTACACATAAAGATCTTTCCTCGTTCTTTCATAGCTAATCTTCTAGTTCTCAGCCAACTTCTGATTTCTTGTCTGTAATATAAATTGTAATTATTTTTTGAGACAAGGCATGAACAATTCCAATGTCTTATTGATCATTGTTAGTTATATGTTGTTATTGTTGTTGTTTGGTAGGGAAGTTTCATGTTCCACTGTAGATCACAGTCCTTCTGTATTTTCTAGTCTCATACTGGGCTAGACACCTGCATGGTCATTAATATCCTAATGCTTCAACCTTAACCACTCACATCCTTTGTTACTCTTAAAGGGTGAATTTGATGGAAATAGTCTTCTTTACTACTACTACTACTACTACTACTACCACCACCACCACCACCAATAATAATAATAATAATAATAATAATAATAATAATAATAATAATAA
>JAHTLZ010000204.1:20905654-20917794 GCA_023846285.1 Phrynocephalus versicolor | reverse complement strand
ATAATAATAATAATAATAATAATAATAATAATAATAATAATAATAATTCAATTTTAGCACTCTCCTACACATGAAAGATTATGAGTCTGAAGTGGAGAGCCCCTCCTATTCTTAGCCACGCTCCATGTGAGTTGGGATTACAACAAAAGCAAAGAGAGAGAGAGAGAGGGAGAGGGAGGGAGGGAGAGTTGCACCCTATAGCACTTAGAGCACTCTTTGCTAGTTTACAAGTTATTATGCAGGCTACACACTATCCCCTACTGATCTGGGTACTTATTTGGAAAGATGGAAGGCTGAGTGAAACTTGAGCTGGCTACCTAGGATTGAATTCTGGAACATGAGCAGAGTTTGGCTACAGTACAGCAGTTTAACCACTGTGCCATGAAGCTCAACGATTACTACTGATACTGCAACTTACGTTGGTCATTGTTTTACTACTCTGACACCCTATTCAAGAAAATTTTGTCAGAAGAAATTCTTGAACAGTGATTATCAGAAACTTTCACAACATCTGTGATGGGTCATCCATACTTGATCCTCCTTATTTGTAACAGGTACCTATTAAATTTTGGCTGCTGCTGACCAGAACCGTATCTTCCTTCAGCCTCCTTTGTATTGTGGATTTCTGTTCTATTGCTGAGGGGAGTCTGGATAGAAATGTCTAAGTACACTATTCTACAGATAGCTGTTGTCTTTATTATTTGGGGGTACAGCAACAGCAGGTGGGGGTAGTCATATGAGCAGTGGCAATGGAGATTATGAAATCATCATACACAGGAAGAACAAGATGAATTTTATCAGAACAGCTGCAGCAAGGTAAAAAAATGCCAAATTGGCAGGAAAATGCTGAGATTGCTATCAAATGGATTTGCATGGTCATTTCACAGAGGAAGTTTGAGTAGAAGCTTATTGTCCTGTTTATTCGCTGTAATGTTTCACAACATCCCTCCCTGCCTGGAGAGCAGCTTGCCTTCGTATGCTCATTTGGGGGCAGGGGTGGCTCCTACTGATTACGGCCCACTTTCAAAAAGGCATATTCCTTTATTCTGTGCTAGGGATGACTGGGGGATGGGATGCAGTTTAATGACTAGAGGCAGATTGTGCAGCAAAAGAAGGATGGTAAAGATGTCCCTTTCCTTCTTCTGCTCTGCCACTAGGAAGTAATTACTGGCAAGAACAAAGCCAATCTTCTGAAATACTATTGGGTTTGCCTTTAGAAGTGAAAGGCAGACTCATTGTCTTTCAAACTCTACAGTATCCAGAAGGGCAACAGCTAAAACTTACTGCTCATCCCATCAACTCTGTCTGCAAGCAATCACTCTGTTTTAGTGGTAAGCTTGTCCAGAGTAGCTCTTCTGTTTGTCCGAAGTCTAATGCACCCTTTGAATTGTATCTCCTGGGAAGTCTGTCTTGGTCAGCCTTTCCTAACCTAGTACTCTCCAGATCACTGGACTTCAAATCCCATCATCCCTGCCATTGTGATCATTGAGTGTTCTTCAGAACATCAGGAGGAATGGGGCAGAGTAGTATAGCTGTGAAACAGAAAATGTGTATCCCTCTAGGTGTTTAGAACACAACTGTTAATAGCCTACACCATTGCTGGTGAGAGTTGGTGGAACATCCACCAAACATTTAGAGAGCTTGGTATCCTCCAAGTTCTATCCCAGTTGTATCTTATGACTGAACTCTACATCAGCCAATCAAATCACCAGGATGATTCAATGTATACTGACAACAGAAGGCCTGCTGACTTGTAGAGCAGATGCAACCGGAGACAGATACAGTGGTACCTTGATAAAGTAATTAATTCATTCCAAATGAAATTATGTTAAGCAAATTTTCCTTTATACAAATTTCCCATAGGAATGCATTGAAAACAGAGTGATGCCACTTTTATGTTGTACGGATTCTCCCCATAGGCGATTATGTTAAGCAAATTTCCCCTATCTCTGGAATTTTTTATGTTGTACAAATTTTATGTTATACAAACTGTTTGTTATACAAAGGTCCACTGTATCTGGTTGTCCTATGTGCTCCCAGAGGTATCTGGCGGAGCTAGTGTGAGATATAGGAAGCTGGACTAGAGGGGCTCTTGGCCTGGTCCAGAAGGGCTCTTCTTGTGTTCTTATGTAAAGAGGAGTGCATCAGCTCTATTCCCATGTCACTTTTTCATTATATGATGAAACGAATATGTGTCTGAACAGTGAGAGCCTGTCCATCTATGTTAGTCCTTCATAAGAATCAGGATCCTCTCAATGTGTATACCAATGGTGGCCAACCTTCGGTAGTCCAGATGTTTTGGACCACAACTCCCAGTGTCCTTTGCCATTGGCAGTACAGGTTTGGAATTCTGGGAGTTGCAGTCTAAAACATCTGGAGTGCTGAAGGTTCACCACCACTGGTGTATGCTTGGGGCACATTTTAATAACAACTCTGTTAAGCTAAAGTTGCACCTCTGTTGTATATGCATACTTGGAGATGTCATATACTGGGACAATTGCTAGCATCTATACTGGCCTTTCAGATGTTTTGACCTGCAATTCCCATACTGTTGGCAATGCTGGCTGGGGCTTCTGGGAGAAGTCCAAAAAATCTGGAGGGTCACTCCTGGACTTCTACCTGTCTTTCTGATCCCAGAGGCAAAATTTTCTATATATATGTAGATTTGTTCTAGTTCTCTTTGTTGACTCTTGTCCAATACCATATATGACTTTGAATTCAAATTATGGACAGCTACAGTCCTGTTCAGATACACTGAGGAATGGAAGGTATGGGAGACGAATCCTCTTACAAGTAAACAAATCTCTGTCCTCTGGCCCTATCCAGTTCTGTGACAAACAATCAAACAAAAAATGAAACAGGCAAGACTCTGTTTGATCCATGCAAAGAAACTCTTTAGTTGTTCAATTTCTGCAAAACCCCCAAGAAGTGTTCCCATGGATCAGATGCTAGGTTTGTGTATGTGGCACCTGAGCTCAGGAAGAGGTATCTTTTCTTCTTGTTGTCCATGGGGGGAATTACTCTTTGGAATTTCTCTTGGAGCTGTATTCCAACATTGTATGGGCCTAAATGTATAGAATGTGACCAGGTGCCAGTCTTAGCAGACTTCCTGTTCCATGCAGTCTGCATACTAATGGTACTGCCCCAGGTAAAGACTTTCAGAGTTGGAAGTGGCAGTAAGGGGAACTCTGGGTGAGAATGTCCATGTTCTTGTAGAGCATAAGCTGAATAAGAGCCAACAGTGCGATGTGACCACAAAAAAGACAAATGCTATTTTAGGCTGTATTAACAGAATTTTATTTTCCAAATCCTGTGAGGTGTCCGTCGCCCTTCCATATGAATCTATGCGGCAATTAATATCTAGCCAGGGAGTCCTTCTGAAAGAGCCATCCCTCAAGGACGTGAAAGGGATGGCTTATGGGTATAGGGCCTTTTCGGCAGCTGCCCCCAGATTATGGAATGCCCTCCCAAGTCAGACCCGCCTGGCTATGATGTTGATGACATTTCTGCACTAGGTAAACAACTTCCTGCTCCAGAAGTTTTTTAACTGATATAACATTGATTGTGTGTCCGTGTCCTGTTCTGGACACTGCATTTCTAGAAAGATGCTGACAAACTGGGACAGGTTCCGAGTAATAAATAATATCAGGGAAGACTTCCTAACTGTTAGAGCAGTATGGGAATGGAACCAGTTACCTCAAGAGGTGGCATTGGAGGTAACTGGAGGCATTAAAGAGGGTGGTGGATTTGATGGCCTTGTAGACCCTTTTCAATTTCATGTTCTTTGAATTGATGATCCTGTATATGTCTGCTCAAAAGTAAGGATCTGGTAGAACATGCTTTAGGGAAACCAGACAAAGTATTGTACAGCAAACTGTGGCTGCACTGGGCCTTTTGGTGTAGGCTGGTGCAGTCTAGGTAGGGCCGGGGGAAGGAGGGATATGTGATTTGCCAAAATCCTCATCTCTAAATGACATATTGATCCTAGTGACCTTCTAGCTCTTTCGACTGTGAATTGAAAATGTGCCTTGAATCTCTGCAGAGGGGAGAGAGTCAAATTTTAATTTTTGCCTTTGGTAGACCATTGCTAATGCACGGAATTACTTAGATTAATTTTTTAAAACTTCTTTGCTGTATGTCTATTGCTGATAGAGAACCAATACAGTTTTTTTTTTTAAAAAAAAAACTTGATCTTAGTGATACAGCACAAGAGCGATGGTCCAGCAATTTGCCAATATCCTGAAGTGGTTCACCTAATAATTGACACTGCTGCATGTTTCACTTTTTGTCAACCTCCAGCTATTACACATGCTGGGAATGAACTAAAGCATACCAAACTACTCCAACAATGCAGAAACTCCTGATATGGTCTCAAAAAGGTATGGGCTGGGATGCTCTTGTCCACTAGCATGTGGTTGTTGTAAAAAGTATGTTGTGTGGTTCCTGGGGGGGGGGGGAACAGAGCGGCCCTCACAACACATTAAACAGCAGGACATATGCCTGTCTAAATGAGCCTTGAGTCAAGTTTTTTTCTGCCTTCAAATAGTTTAATGACACATAATTTTCATCAAACATCCATATACAGTGGTCCCCTGCCCTTTTGCGGTTCATATACTGTGGTCCTGCTATATCGTGGGACCGCAGTATATGAAAAAAGGCCCCCTAGGGTAAGGGGGGAAAGTCCTGTTTCAAGCCTCGCATACTTACCCCAGGACTGGAGTTGCCCCGAACATGCCTGTGAGGGCTTTGCTGGGCCTTCTGGAGGCCCCAAAAGGGCCTCCCTGCAAACTGGAGGTGACTTTCGGATTGCTGAAAATCATTTCTGAGGCCTCCGAGAGCCTTTCTAGGCTTGTCAGAAGCCTCAGAAATGATTTCCGGTTTAGCAGAAGTCACTTTCGCTTCACAAGGAGAAGGCCTGGGAAGGCTGTCACAGGCCTGTTCGGGGTAGGGACAAACTGGGGGTAAGTACAAGAGCCCCCAGCTAGCCCCCCCCCAGCCTGACTTGACCTGCATCCACATATTGCAGATTTTCACTTATCGCTGATCAGGTCAGGTCCCTAACCCCCGCGATAGGCGGGGGATCACTGTACATCACATCGTGTTAAAAGGTTATTTTAAAAATAATTTGCACTAAGAGGTCTCTAGTGAACACAGAAACCAGGCTTGCAGACTTTTACAGGAAGCATACTTCATGTCATTGGAGCAGGTACAGTTCATGAGAAAACTTTTCCTTCCAAGTTAGATGAGAGAAGAGGTAAACCAGGATAGTCAAAAACTGATTTATTTATAAGTCCAGACAATTTACCCAACTGAAGGCTTAATCTTTGCCAACAAATCACCTCCTAAGATGAAAGCCAACTAATAATACTACTAGGTGCACAGTCAAAATGACCGGAATTTTATCTCGAGGTCCTCTGTTAATGTAGCCATTATGGCATAATGCTTCACTTTGTGACTCATGGTTTACCTGAAGAATTGAGATCTGATAAAAACGGGCCCAGGTCTATATCTCAAATAATGAAGAACCTTTGCTAGTGTGATAATATTTGACATGTTTTTATCTGGTCCCTGCCATCAGAGTAAGTGCAAATGGGAAACCAAATGTGTTTAGAACTTTTAAAACTGCCATGAAAACTGTGAAGGCAGATATTCTATCTGTAAATCAGAAAATAGCTTCTCTCCCTGCTATCTTATCAAGCAGCACTGCATAGTTCTACAAAATGTATGCCCACTGAACTAATGGGAAGATAGTTCTTGGTCTGGGAACGATGAGACCTGGGTTTTTGTGACTAGGGGGCAATGCTCAAGCCATAGTCCTCAAAACAGACCCATTAAGTTTAATGGGGACTTAAAAGTCAGGGAACTGCTGCACAGATGAATGCCCAGAGTGTAAAGTAAGGGGGGGAAGAGTAAGAAATGTATTTTTGTTGCAGCTAGGAGAGCATATTAACCTAGTGCAGATCCATGCTGGGAATATTCCCTGCAATTAAAGATGGGCTTGAGGAAAGTTCAATATTTTGTCTTCTCGATGGCATATTTTATTTCTTTTTAAATTGAATATATTTTTACACTTTATACATATTATTGGGGAGAGGGAGGGAGGGAGAGAGAGAGAGAGAGATGGTAAGCTTCTTTATTCAAAGGTATATCCCATTAAATTCAGATGGTTATTCTCCCAACATCCCTGAACTCAGTGGGTTTTCATGTGACTGACAACACAGTATTGCACTGGAAGGCTGCAATCCTCATGTACCAGTATATTACTAGGGAAGCATGCCCCCGGGACATGTTTCTGGATCAAGATGGATGTGCCTTCATTCTGAATGTTATAGCTTTAGCATAATATAATGCTACATATAAGTGACACTGCTGCTCACTAGTGGTCCTGCAAGTGATACTATTAATTGTCACAGGTTAGTTCCGAGGCCTGTGGGAGGAGGATTCCAACTTTAAGACCGCCTATTGTTTGTATAGGATTCCTTTTAAGGAACTGATATCCATGCCAAGGATCATACTCACAATGGCCAGAATCCAACTGAACACAATAGTTCTCCGCAGTATTTCTCTACAACATTTCTGCCAGTGCTAACACCAATGCTGTAACTTTCAGTGGACCATCCTTGCAAGGGAAGAAATCAGAATAGGTATTTCCTGTCACATGCCAAGTCACATAATTGGCATGCAGCTGGAAATGCCTATTTTGACTTCTTTACTTCACTCATGAACATTAGGCTGCCAGAGTGTGACTGGCCATTGGCAAAACAGGAGCCATCCATAATTTAGAACGCTGGATGCCAGGTATGCCATTATGTCTCAAAAACCTACTCTTTCCTCTGTTCCCATCTGATCCTTGCCATCTTATCCAATTAGAACTGTGCTCTTCCTTGCTCTTTACTCATGCTTCCATTGTGAAGGTGTACTATTATTCATTCATTCATTTATTTATTTAATTTATATACTGCTCCATCTAGCTACATGGCTACTCTGAGCTGCTCTCTGTAGGAGGAGGGAGGGGTAATCTTGATGTTGTACTTTGTTAATGTAGTTTTATTATGTCATTATGCACCCATCCCAGAACTGGTCCAACTAACTACTGGGAGAATGTCTCCAACCTCGAAACAAACTCAAAAATGACAGGAGGAAAAGGAAACTACTCTATCTTCTTGAATGGAAACTGAGATTGTCTTGTATAACCACTAGATGGAGATCTTGAGTCAGTGAAAAACAGAATGATATTTGCCTTTTAAAAAATTGTTTTCTTCTTGGTAAAATCAATGCAATGCAACTTTATTCTCTGGCCATATAGATTATCACCTAACTCTGTGGGCAAGGAGTGGAAATTCCAAAGTCCCATATATACATTTAAAACAAGAGGCAAAATTAACGTTTCTCCCATTGCCCAGTAGAAGTATGTGAAAACTGTGCATGGATCAGAGGTGGCACGACAGAGAGTACAAAATCATTTGCTAAATTTCCATCAGGCTATGTTCCTTGCTTCCTGGGATTTCTGTAAAAGCATATAGTATCCTTTAGAAATAAACTGCCTTGTTATATGACAGGTGGAATGGAAAAATGATCATTTGTTTAAAGAAACCAGCCCACAACAATTCAGTTCATCTTGATTGTGCTAACAAGATACCTGCCAATCCCCTCCTGCCTCCCACACAGACATCTGACCTCCTGCCTCTTTCTCCTTGGCACGAGCTGGCTGTTTGCTTCTATTCCGCTTGAAGCACTCTTTCTAGGCCAGGTGAGTCTCAACATGGCTGGCCAGAATCCTGGGGAGACACAGGTAGCCTCCCATTTCTGCTCAATACTCTGGTTTTCAGAGCACAGCAAAGTTACTATCTTGAACAATAATATTCAGAAGCCCAGTACACCTTGGCTTGCTGGCTGGAGTATTCTGGGAGCTGTAAATTGGGGGGGGGGGTTGACATTTCCTGGCTTTGCTAGCTATGTGCTGGAGCTCTCAGGTTTATATACTTTTAAATTATATTTTTATATACCTCTTTCTGTATGGGTTCCTTGGTGAATGTGAACTGAGGAATCCAGGGATTCCTGGATTATTTATAGGGACAGTGGTTGGATCCCAATTTTTCCTACAATCTGTACTTTTGATAAACAACTTGGAATTGAAGGCAATGTATCTTGAAGTCACTTTGGGGATTTTGGTTGGGCCTTTTCTTTAGTATTGCAGAAGACAAAGAAAATTAAAAAGGCTTCATACAAAAATAAGGGGAGAATGGACAAAGCAGTGAAAACACCTGGCTTGCTCATCTTCTTAACCTGACTGAAGTTTGCTTCTTTTATATACATTAGCAAATGAATAAAATTCTATCTTGTTGCTTTAAGAAATTGCTTGCATTACCAGTTTCATTTAAAATAGAGAGCATGTTTTAACTTTTTTAAAAAATCTGTTATTTCCCCCTTTCTGCGTTAAATGCATCTTTGGACAACACAACAGCATGTTGTTACTCTGAATGGAACCTGGGCATCTTTTTTGTTTGTTAAGTTTTCAAAGTGCACAATTGTGCCCTAGAAAATAAAGCCTGTGGTTTGGGATTATTTTTATCCTCTGCTCAGAAGATGCCCAGAAGTGAAGCAGTAGGAGTGAACAACTACGTCTACATATACGGTCTTGAGAGTTCCAAGCTGAGTTGAGCTCTTTTCCGGAAGGATCAGAGAAGGAAAATGTAGCCAATTTTGAAACGTCATGCCTAGAAAACTGTTCAGGCAGCAGCTTCCTTAGGCTGGGCCTTTCGTCTGGAAAATAATGGCACACTGCAGAGAATGACTGCCCAGCAACAGCCATCCGCTCTCCTAAAGCAAATCAATTTTGAAAAATCTATTCTACATAAACAATTGTTTCCCAATGTGAGCAAATGATTCTACCAGCTACAGAACCGTGCCGGATGCTCTGCAGCTGATGGCTCTGTCAGGAGGAAAGGGCTGATAATATATTAAAGACACGAGATGCATGGAAAATGTCATTAAATAAGTCTTTACTAGCTTTGAAATGGTGATGGTTTGCATAATTGATTAATCATAAGGGGGCACTTTTGGTCATGGAAATTATCATTATTACAGCTCTAAAGTCAAATAATCTTTCTACTAATAAAAATATGCTATTTTACCCTCAGATCTCTCCAAGATTTTGCCTTTCTTTTAGGCTGGCTGACTTTACAGCCCTTAATAAGTGAATGGTACTTAATGAGGAGGGCAGCGGGAAAACCCCAGTTGCTTTTTAGACTGTGGATATTTTGTTCAGCAAGTAGTGATCTCACTGCCTCAATTTCCATTTTCATTTTAACGGATGAGACTCCATTGATGAGATCCGAATTGTGGGTTCGGGTTGTCATGACTGGATTACAGCTTAGATTCTGCCACAAAGCTCAGGATGGTTACCCGAATTCCACATGAGTTTAACCCCAAGTCTGAGAAATCGACACAAATATGAAAATATATGCATGGCTACACAGGAATTGTGCTAACTCCTTCACAGACATTCCTCAAAGGGAATTCCAAGAGAGGTGCAACTACCAAGAATAACTTCCAAACGGCTGTCTGAGCAAACCCCATGTGCCACATAGACACTGAATTCAAGGCAATGGTTTCAGACATACATAGAGATCACCCTGGAGCATAGTCAGGATGCTGTAATTCTCATAGTGCATTGATATGAACACCAGCTTTTAGCAGAGTTTCCATAAGAGGGTGATCGTCCAAGAATGGACCCCACTGGTGCTTAGGTTGCATTTGGGGAATCAGTAGTGTTGGCTACCATTTTGTTTCTGATTAATGGGGACATTTCAGGATTAATGGAAGTGGCAACAGGGGTTCATAAAGGAGGGGCTGGTCTCAGGTGGGTTTTTGACATGCCAAAGAAAATGTTGAATCCCATACTTAATTGCACTTAGGGCCGCGGCACCTTTAACTTCAGGGTGTTTCTAGCCAATCCACTTCTGTCAGCCTGTTTATAAGAGGAAGGAGGTGGGGGATATATCTGTTTCCCTCTCTGCTGTGTTCCCAGAAGAGTGGGAAGGGCGGGGAGAGAAGATGAGCTGCAGCAAACAGCACCAGGCTGTCACCTCCTGGTTCCTCCCACCACCGGGTGCTACTGTGTCTTCTGTCCCACCAACCACAATGAGCACCTGTTGCCATTGACCTTAAGGGTAGTCCCTTTTGATTTCCATGGGTCTGCCCTAAGTATGATAAGGTCTGGGTTCAACCCACATAAGTAAAGTAACATGCATTTTAAAAATTTATCTCAGGAAATGGTTTGATGGACCCAAAGTGGGGAAATTCTGATAAAACAAAAGTTCTGTTGGATGGTAAAAGTATCAATGGAAGAATGAGATCAAGGAGGACTTGGGATGAGTAAGGCTGTAGAATTCAGGGGCTGGGGAGAAATCTTAGTTTGACTGCAAAATACACACCCAGAGCTTAAGAGTCTGTACCACTGATACACTAGGAATTACCTGTATGGGAGGTCATTTTGGGGAAAGGTCAGTATATTGTAAAGTAAAATACACATTATACAACCATCTCAACTGAAAAGCTGTTGAGAAGTTTGATCTAAAATATCTAGAATTCAGTGAGGACATAATTTATCAGCTTCAGTAGATTTACAACAATTAATTAATTGTACCTAAACAGCTACCTTTCATCATTGCCTTTGTAATGCTAAAATACAGTATTGCTAAGGGCTGGAAAACATGGGTATTAAATGAAAAAAGAGAGTGTAGGTTTATAACACACTATGTAAATGTAATATATTATTAATTTCCAGTTAAGAAAAAAATGGACAATGAATAGGATCCATGTAGGCATTAAGGTTACTTTAATAATTTGCTCTGTTTAATTAGTTATGGCACATAGAAGACTCATAAGCACTGTCGTTCATAATATTTATAACAGTTTAGTTTACAATGTAAATTAATGCTCATGAACTAAATCTAATTGTTAATGCCAATTAAAGTAGACCCACCGAATCAATAGAACCTCCTTAGTTGTTGATTTAACAACTCCTATTCATTCAATGGCTCTACTCTAGTCAGGACTAAAAATTGAATTTTACCCTAAGTGTGTTGTCTTACCCAAATTAAAGAATTATGTGAATGTATGAATTCCAAAATAGGCAAATATCCCATCTTAAGTGGGAAATGTAGAAATGTTAGGGTCTTGATCTCTAAGAACTGGACAGTCATATCTGTCTGCCAAGATGATTGCAGCAAACTTTAGAACAGAATCCTATTCCTCTTTTGTAGAAGGCTGGTGAACAATCTGAGAGTGTGGGCTGCAGAGGGACGATGATGAAGGTGGGTGAAGTGCAACCTGCTAGGTGATTACAACTCACATAGCCCCTCACTGTTATGGCTAGGCTGTCTTGGGCTGTTGGGAACTCTAGTCCAAAGGCTGAACATTCATCTCAGTAGGTAGTAGATTTTGCTTCCGAGTAGACCTGCATGGGAATTAGGAGTGTCGGGTCCACAGCATCCCAATTCCTCAGATTCCAGGGCTTCTGCAGTAGGATAATCCATAGTCCACAATGCTGGTGTGCCACTCCTTGGGTTACTGCAAATGCTACAACACTAAGGTATTGGTTTTGATTTACAGAACTCTCCATGGCTTGGGACCTGAATACCTGGCAGAACAGATCTCCCAGAGGACAACTGAGACCCGACCCACCAGAATGTTGCATGCACTCTCACTTCAGGTTGGCCACGTCCAGGGAGGCTCGGAAATCAGTAACCCGAAACCTAGCCTTCTCTGTGGCTGGCCCTGTGCTTTGGAACCAGTTGCCTTGTTGTGCCTAGCACAGTCCCTGCCTGCCTTCAAAAAAGCATTAAAGACCTGGCTTTGCTGAGAGGCATTTGGCGACCTTTAGTGTGTGTGTATGTGTTTGCTTTTTTTCTTTTTTCCCCCTTTCATTTCTTCTGCTTTGTGAACTATTGCCGCCATCTTTGCCAATTACTCTTATTTTATTTTCATTTTTGGGTAACATTATTATTCTGATTTTTTTATTGTCCCATTAAGTTGTTTATTATTATTATTATTATTATTATTATTATTATTATTATTATTATTATTATTATTATTATTATTATTATTATTATTATTATTATTATTATTATTATTAT
>JAHTLZ010000204.1:20891307-20905644 GCA_023846285.1 Phrynocephalus versicolor | reverse complement strand
ATTATTATTATTATTATTATTATTATTATTATTATTATTATTATTATAGTACATCAGAGGATCATAAAAAGCCAAGGAAGGGGTTCTCTTTCCAGACATGTATATATAAAAAGATTTTTGGCGAGCTGTTCCTGGTGCCATCTAGGAACCGAGGGATGATCTGTCCAGGCTTTACAAAGCCATCTCACATAGGGAGCACACACAAGGTTTGTCTCCCTGTCTGGAGATGCAGAGAAATACAATAATTCTCTGAGATCAACCAGCACTCAGAGACCTGGCTTTAGAATATTGGAAATAAAAGGTATATGTTGCCTTTGTATCAAAAATGCTTAAAGATTATAATGACAATTTGAGACTGCAAGTGATACCAGATCATTTGCAATTCATGGGTGATGTCCTAATAACTGCTAAAGCTAGGGAATAAGAATTGTTTGCTCAAAGGTGAACAATAATTTGCATGTGCACTGTTTCTCTTCTGTCCCAATGAGATGGCAAAAGTATTTAGGGATTTGTCATGTCTTAGGTATTTACAGCAGTATTCACTGCAATGAAAAACTCCTTAATTTTTGGTGAATTTATCACAGATAAGCTACCATGAACCATTGTTTCATGGTTGGAATTCTATTAAGGTTCTGGTACATGGGGAAAGACAGGAAATCAACCAGATACATACATACATACAATTATCCTATGGGGTTACTCTTGTCCTTCGTACATTTATATTGCCCTGTGTTATCCAGTGCACCATATCATATTCTACTGGTGCTTCATCATTTGTACCAGCTTTCAATTCAGCCCTGGACCCAATTCAAAAGGCTGCTTTTGATTATCCAAGCAACTAATGTGGTGCATTTTGGCTCTCCAACCCATCAGGGACTGTGTCTTTTCTCTGATGTCACTGTCAGTGCAAACCTGTTACTCTTTCCATCACCACTGCTCATCTTTCTGCCACAGCCATACTCTCACGGATGCTGCTGGAGAAGGTGGCACGCAGAGAGTATTTGCTTTGCTCTCCAGAGGAATTCCACTGCTGAGAAATTGCTGTGACTGAGACCCAGCAATGACATTAAAGGATGTCTAAGGGGTCTAGGGCTTGCTTGGAAAAGTTATTTGGAGCCATTTTTTTCAATTCTAGGTATTGTGCTCCAAAAAAAGTAACTTTTCTGATCTCCAGTCACCCATCCTGACCTTGAGTTTTAAAGATTAAATGACTTGCCAAATTACCTATGGGAGTACCCAGATCTTGATATCATCTTGGGGTCTCTTATCCGACCACTTCCATCAAGCAAATTCTGACCAGTGGCCGCAGATGATAAAGGGTCTTTCCCTAAGGTGGCTCAAGGGAACTCTCCATGGTACTGAAGCTATTTTGTAGGTCAGATTGAGCATCCAGGCTAGCTCCCCTTAAAGTTCAGAGCCCACCACCCCACTGACATTGGGGTGACCCAATGCTCCACTGCTGTTTTGGAGTTTTTATGTCACCCAGTGGCAATTTTTCTTTTCTCCTAAGCCAGTCAGTATATCCAATAGCAAGGGTGGTGGTGGACTATAACCCCCCTTAACTCTTACCTTTCATTATAAATTTTGTGCTGCTTGAGAATCTTGTTAATATGTGTGAACTACATTGTTTTAATGGTTATATTTTAATACTTCTGCTACTACCACAGGCAGCTCATTGGTTTTCACTGGCATTAAAAAAACTTAACAAAATACTGTAAATACCAAGTAAATGTAGAAAATTAATATGAAAGCATATGTGAATTAGTTAGGACAGGTGCAGTATGTCTGAAAATGCAAATTCTACCATTGTCCACAACATTCCTAGTGGTTTGGTAGACAACTTGCTGAGGGACGAATCACATTATTTATTTCAAACGCTGTTTTGTTCAGCACGGCAGCATTCCATGGGAAAAAAATCTGTATTTCTGCATTGTACACGTGCTCCTGGTTCTTTTCTTGTCCTAGTCAAATGCTGACATAAATCTTTTTCTAATAAAATGAACTATTCAAATTATTTCTTTGCTGAATGATGTCTGAAGCTGATGTATTTTAATCTGCTGGGCATAGAAAATGAAATTTACATGTCACTGAGGTCTTTCTGCTTAATAAATGTTTTAAAAGAGAGAAATCAGAAAGCCACATAAAGGTAAGACTATAATGTTTTGCATGGTTGTTTTCAAAGAGTCTTGTATCCCCTCTTTTAATGCCAGACCATTTTTATGTATGAGATAGAAAGTATACATATTTTGAGAGCTTTATAGGAGCCCTGTAAGGCTGTAATGGTTAATAATGATTTAGACTCATTTATTTGCAGTTTTCTTCTGGTGATGGATTTTGCCACAAAAGGGAATCACAGTTTAATACCTTCAAAAGTGGTGGGTTTGTGTCTTGGTATAGCTATTATTCTATGCATACCACCCTGACTTCAGGCTTTACTGCATTTCACCTGTTCCTGGAATTTATTTTTCTTTATTTAGGGACCTGTGTTTATATTTATTTTGCACCAAATAAGGAAGGAACAAAGCACTGCACATTTAAAAGGTTTAAATAAATCCCCCGTTACATTCTAGTGTTGCTTTGAATGGCTGCCAAATTAGATAAGGATACAATGGCCAAAATTTCCTAAAATGCTCACAAGGAAACCTCTTAAACTACAGTAAAGAATGCAAAAATGTAATTATATTTCTCCCATAAATATATTTATTCTCATACATTATTTAGATCCAATTCCCTTGTCAAGAAATACTAGAAAAGAAAAAGGTAGTTCAAGTGACCTGCTGTTAATTGTTGTTTATTCAGGTTCTGATCCTGTACATGTCTATGTGGGAGGAAGTCAAATTGAATACCATTTAACTTAGTTCTGACTAAGCATAAGAAGGACTATGTACATTTTCCCCTTTCATCCATCTTCATGGATTCAAATACTAGGATTTTCTTCCAAATATACTTAACCATTTAGAAATAGGAAGAAAACAACATATCCTGGAAAGTAATTTTAGAAGTGCTTCAAAGGAGTGCATTTTTAAAAATTATGTCCAGATTTAGAAGTGGGGAAAGTCTTTGTATGTTTTAGACCAGGCTAAACTCGGACGACTGTTACAGATCTCTGTTTTCTAACAATTAGCAAAAGTGAGTCTTAGAATGACAGATTACAGCATGTTTGGCAGTATCGCCACTAGCCAGGTTGGTTGTGTGCCTATAAAACATTATTGTATTGTTGATACGATGGGTAAATCCAAATCTTTTCAAAGCTTTGGTTGAGTGGGTTAATTCCAGCCCCTGCATTACATGCCCAGTTTGAATTATGCGGCAAACGCTGAACTCACTCTACTTTCAAAAGCACTATTGCACACACATCCAGCAAGAATGAAGATTCCAGCCTTTAAAAAAAATTGAGTTGTCAAAAGAATTTTAGGCATATTTTAGAAAGGAAAAGAATTTGGGACCAAGAAACAAGCTACATTATTAACTATGAATATATTTTCAGAGTTGGGCAATTTTTAGCCTCCAATGTGAAAATGGTACAGTATTCAGCCATTTCAGAGCTGATAGTGCAGCTCGATGAATGCCCATTCAGAAACATATTCAGTTGAGTTTAATCCTGCATATTCTCTCATGAAAGAGAGAACCACTCAGATCAGTGGGACTTACGTTTAAGTAGACATGGGTAAGATTGTGCTGTTATGAGAAGATGCTAATGCTAGGTTTGAACTCTGATATTTCCAGGATCCCATAGCAAGAAGCAAGAGTGAAGCAGCAATTTACCATTCTGTCTCCAGATTTGCTTCCTCAAACTTCTCTAAGCAATGGGATGAAAACAGTTTATAGCAGTCTCTGTCTAAATCTTTCTCCACAAAGAGGATGTGGTGGAGGGCCAGGGATTCTTTGGTTGTGATGTAAGGAAAGGTCTGTGTGGACAGAAAGAGATGGATCTGGAATTGTTTGGCTCCCATCTCAGCACAATGGGAATTGCTGAGTTATTGGACATCTTCTGGGAAATTGTCCCAGTGGTTTTAGGACTGCCATTTTACAGTTGATGGCAGCTCATTAACCAATGTTGGGCTACCTCATCCCCAAATTGATCAGGGGTGATATTAACATGAGAACATAAGAACATAAGAAGAGCCATGCTGGATCAGGCCAAAGGCCCATCTATTCCAGCTTGCTGTATCTCACAATGGCCCCACCAGATGCGTCTGGGAGTGCATGAGACTAGATATCTGTCTCCTGAATCCACTCCCCTGCATCTGGTTCCTGAAGTACCCCGGTTTTAAGGCTGGAGATTACACAACTCCATCGTGGTTTGTAGCCTGTGATGGACTTTTCTTCCAGGAATCTGTCCAATCCCGTTTTGAAGGCATACAGGCCAGATGCCATCACCACATCCTGTGGCAGGGAGTTCCACAGACTAACAACACGCTGGGTGAAACAATATTTTCTTTTGTCTGTTCTTACTCTCCCAGCCCTCAATTTGAGTGGTTGTCCCCTAGTTCTGGTATTTTGTAAAAGGGAGATATTCTCTGCCTGGTCCATGAGGTGCCCAAGCTTAAATTATGATGTGATCAGGGAGGCCATCTCCTGAAGTAGGAAAGACAATTTTACGATTACATGTAAAAACAAATAAACCCTGGTGTCACAAATACAGCCAGGGCCGGTGCTAGGGTTTTTTGCGCCCTAAGTGAGGGGCAGGGGGTTGGGGCGGACGGCGGGGTGCGGGGTGCAGCGGGTGCGGCAGGCGGGCGGTGGGCGGACGGCGACGGGCAGCGATGGGCAGATGGCGATGGGCGGATGGCGGGCGGTGGGGTGGCGGATGGTAGTGGCCAGCGGCAGGGGAGCGGCAGGGGAGCGGCGGGGGGGGCAGCAGGCTGGCCAGCACCCTCTCTCCATTTCGGCGCCCTAGGCAACTGCCTAGTTCACCTTAATGGACATGCCGGCCCTGAATACAGCCATAGATTCCAACCTTAATATATTGGGATTTATTAGATTGAGGCCAATGGCATTTACTTTTGAAGCAACGTGTATAAAGTTGTGTGGATGCATTTAAAACTATATAATAAAAAGTGTTTTTCAGATTATCTCACTAATGTGGGCAGGTGTGCTTTAATTGTACAGGGTGTATCTTAAAGATGCTTGTCTCCAAGACAGTTACCTACATTGAACAAAAATATTAATACAAAATAACACCACCCTAATGTCTAATAGCCAAATGTTAAAACTGTCATTATCTTTTTCAAAACCACAAAAACTAAAATAACACTAAGTTCACCATAAAATACCCACTGGAACAGCTCTCTCTCTCTCGCTCTCTCGCTCTCTCTCCCCAACACACACACACACACACACACACACATATATCTCAATGGTGTTTTTTTCTTATTATTACTTCAGCTGACATGTCCTAGAATATGGAAAGTTGGCATAGTTGAGTTGTAGGTTGTTCAATTTCAAATGCTTCTATGAATGTCATTTGTATTTGTCTTCTGGATTTTTAAAAATTCTAAACATGAAATCTCAATTATTAGAAAGAATCTGTATTGATTTCTTCTAATTCAGGCAGATTAAGAAACTAATACTTGTACAGTTTTGCAAAGCAGTTGGATTTCTAGTGCTTACAACTAATTTGGAACTGAGGTTTTTATGAATGCAAAATTTGATTCCACATTCTGTGTAGAAAAGAGTAATCAAAATGATAAAAAGTGATAGTGGGTTGACAATAAAGAAAGGAGGAGGACTGAAAATTGTTGGAAGAAACATCATTATTAAATATATGCAAATGACATAATCACACTGGAAGAAAGTATCAATACTTGAGATGACTGTGAATATTCTTAGTCATCCAGGTGAGGTTATCTGGAAGCTGAGTCATGGCAACTGGACGCCAGACAAGGGTGATGTGAAATCAAGGTGAACTATAAATTGGAGGCCTCACCACTAACTTTCCTCAGACTAATGAAACTGCTTGGATGAATAAGAAAACTTTCAATTTCACAAGAAATGAGATCCAGCTGCCATGACTCAACTTTCAGATAATTGAGATGACATCTGTGAAAGTGAAAGAAGAAAGTATATAGCATTGTCATTGCAATGAAGAAAACGAAGTGGTTAGAGATTTGTATTATTTGGTTCAATTATCAGTCCTAAGGGAGACGGCAGCAAAGAAAACAGAAGTAGATGAAGAATTGGAAGGGAAGAAAAGAAGGAGCTAGAAAGATAATCAAGCATAAGGATTTGGAGAAGGTAGCCATGTTAGTTTGTGCAAGAATTCCAGTCAAATGTCAAACAAAAGCAAAACAAAAGAAAAGACAAAAAAGTGGCACCTTAAAGACTAACTTTCATATTTTAAAAATGTAATGCTTTGTGGACACATCCACTTGTTCAGACATATAGCAGCACAATGAGGTGTGCAATATAATATGTATGTAATATAAGTTCCAAGATCATCTACAATACGATACTGCACTTCCAAATATCATGTATACGGGTGATCTCTGGGTATAAAAAATTTGAAGCTGACCCTGTCTTACTTTGGGCACATAATATGAAGGCATAATTCTCTGGAAAAGACAATAATGCCAATTAAAGTAGACCCACCAAATCTACTTTAGAGGGGGACCAAATATAGGACACCCTAAAGCAAGGCCAAGCAGGGCTGCTGAAGGAAGGACATTATGAAGATGTCTCATTCATGGGGTTACCATAAGTAAGGGGTGACTTGATGGCACATACCAACAGCAAAGAGATTTTTCATGGGACAATGAAGAATGTAAGAGATATTGACGAACCCTGTTCCTGGTGCAGAAAAGACAGACAGAGCAAAAATGTCCTGTCTTGTATGACACCACAGCAGTCAAAACTTTAGACACCTAAGAAAATGGATGGACAGGAGCTTTGGGGAAGTCAAGAGGAAGTATTTCTCCACAGAAGTGAACTTGTGTATGGAATTGATTGTTAAAAGATGTGTTATAGGGTCAGTGAGTTAATCCAGTGCACACTTGGCTGCGAGCAAACCTCTTTGGACAGAGTGGGTCTTACTTTGAAATTGATAATTCATGCATAGTGTAGCATTGCAAACAGTTTGGAAAAAGCATGAATATAGAGTGCAATAACAAAAATTGGAAGCATGTTTAGTGATATTAATTACCACCATTCACATGTTGACAATGAGATTTTGGAAATTTTGGTCCAATAACATTTATCATCATCATCATCATCATCATCATCATCATATCTGAAAAGTGACTCATATGGATACTGAAAACCACAGATATTAGTGAACCTTATGTAATTCTGGTACAGTAGTTACATTGTGGAAACACCTGTATGTATTCCTTAGTTCCCCCTCCCTTTTAATGATTGTAATATTTTCTGCCCATGGATAAATGAAACCACAAATACCTATCCCATTGATATGGGGGTCTACTGTACATACTTTCTTTTTCTTTACCATTTGTCCCACATCCTACTGTACATATAACAACATTAAAACATAAGAAGAGCCCTGCTGGATCAAGGTTCATCTAGTCCAGCTTCCTATATCTCACAGTGGGCCCACCAGATGCCTCTCAGAGCACATGAGCCAACTAGATACCAGTTCCTTGTGTTTGCCATTTTGAAGTATCCTCCTTTTAAGCCTGGAGATAACATGTATCCCCATCATGGCTTGTAACTTGTAATGAACTTTTTCTCCAGAAATCGGTCCAATCCCCTTTAAAAGCAGCTAGGCTGGATGCCATCCCTGCATCCTGCAGCAAGAAGTTCCACAGACTAACAACACACTGGGTAAAGAAATATTTTCTTTTGTCTGTTCTCAATCTCCCAACCTTCCATTTGGGAGAGTGAGAACACTCTCCAATTGTGTTTGAGTGGATGTCCCCTGGTTCTGATACTACATGAGAGGGAACAGAGCTTCCCTCTATCCATTTTATCGATCCCCTGAATAATTTTGTACTTCCCAATCATGACCCCCTTCATATGCCTTTTCCTAGAAATAGCCCCCAACACTGTAGCCTTTCCTCATAAGGGGAATGTTTTAGCTCAGTAATCATTTTAGCTGCCCTCTTCTGCACATTTTCCAGTTCCACTATGGCGGATTTTTTGTGTGGAGATGTGGCAACCAGAATTGTATACAGTACTCCAGGTGCAACCTTACCCTTGTTTTGTACAACGGCATTATAATATTGGCTGCCCCCATCCCCTTTTTAATGGCCCCTAGTGTGGAATTGGCCTTCTTCACCACCTCCACATACTGGTTTGACACTTTCATCAAGCTGTACATCAGCACATCAAGATATCTTTCGTGATCCATCATGGACAGCTCAGAACTCATTAACCTATTAAGGTTCACACTTATAATTTTCCAACAAATGTTATGCTGTTACCTGAGATTCCTCAACTCTATATAATATACAATATAAAATGTTTTCTGTTCAAATGAACAAGATGCTTAGTGAATGATCTTTAATTTATCATGGTAGCGGAATACATGAAATATTCAATAGAGAACAAGTAATAGATCCAGAAATAAGACTTCTGGTCCCTGCTTTAACTGAGCTTAGCAATGTTCCTGTTTTGGACATCTGTTCTTAGCATCATCCAGCCATTTGCTGAAATAGTATTCTAGGAACCGCAGAACATAACATTTCCAAACCTAGCCCAAAGGTGCCTCTATAAAAAAAGGGACACAAAACAAAAATAAAAGCGAGAAGGGTAGAAATCAGGGACAGGTTCATACTATTAATTTGACTTAAAAGCCATTTATTTCATCATCAGGCGGAACTGCTAGGAGAAGCTTTTATCTGGTGATTATTTAAGAACACACAATTTTATTTGTATTTTTTTTTTAAAAATGAGGCTAAGATTGAACTGTTCATGCATGACATTATGGTTGTTCACACTACAGAGGAATTTATCTTCCGTCCTCCACAATAGAAAACCTGATTGAAAAATTGTTGCAAGGAGACAAGAAAATGCGAGTTAATATTAGTAGTTCAAAAGCTCAACAATTTTTTTTAAAAAAGAAAAGAAACTAAATGAGGCTGTGATTGTGACACTGCAGCAATTTGCAATAATCAAGGGCTTTCAGGAAGCAGGTCCTGCATCTAAGTGGAAATGAGCAATCAGGCTGGGGGGAAAAGTGCATCTATAATTTTACATGTTCAGTTTGCTACCTCAGTATGTCCATTCCCTCCAATAAAGGAAATTGTGTTTTGTATCTGATAGAGAGATTATACCAGCAGTTGGGAACACTGTATTTTATGGCGAACGACGGCCTGTTTCTAACTGTTCATTGCGATGGCAGCTGAGGGGCAAAGAATTTCCCTTAATGAAGGAAAGATCGCCTTTATAAATTGCTTTACCTTGCTCTTGCAAAGAAGGTTAGTCCCCATAATATGAGCACATTTTAAACAAAGTTGTGTGTGTGTGTGTGTGTGTGTGTGTGTGTTGCTGTCTCTCGTTACAGTAGTGACCGACTCTTCGTGACCTCATATCCATGGAGTTTTCTTGGCAGGAATACTGGAGTGGTTTGCCAGTTCCTACTCCAGGCACCTACAGCACCTGGTATTCCCTGGTGGTCTCCCATCCAAATACTAACCAGGGCCCATGTCCAAGAGCATATCATATAGCGCAAGACACACATGTGCTGCCTGACATTGGGCCAGATCTTGTTGCTTTGTTTTGCGTACGGAAGGCAAACAGTGTACCATTCACTCGCTTCCAGCCAGCAACTGAAGAGACACCACTGCGAATCTAGCCACCAATGAAAGAATCCAGCAGGGACCCTTACATTGTTGGCCAGATGGAAGTGAATGTTATACCATTTGCCTTCAGCCTGTGAGTCAAAGCAACAGGATTTCAGTCAGTAAGTCAGGCTGTAAGTCCTTCTGGCTCTCAGCTCTGGCTGGCAGCTGCTCTCTTACTTAGAGATGGGCACGACTTAGCGGTATTTTCGTTTTTGTTTTCGTTTTTTCGTTTTCGTTACGTAATGAAACGAAAACGAAAAACGGTTCAAAAATGGCCCGAAAATGGAAACGAAACGACTAATTTTGAGCCAATTTTCGTTTTTCGTTACTGGAAAAACACATAATGGAGCTAAATGGGGAGAAACGGAAAATTTTTCGTTTTCGTTTTCGTTTTTTCATTTTCGTTACGTAACAAAACGAAAACGAAAAAATTTGAAATTAGCTCACGAAAACGGAAACGAAACGAAACGGACCCTAGCCGAAAACAAAAACGAAAACAAAAATTTTTTTCTGAGTCGTGCCCATCTCTACTCTTACTTCAGGCAGGTTTCTTTCTGACAGTAGTACCTGAGGTCTCTCATCCAGATACTAGCATGTCTCAACTCTGCTTAGCTTCCAACACTGGACAAAATCAAGTCTTGTTGCATATTGTGGCAGCTACCTATTGTGAAAGACTGGTTACTTCACTTGGTTTCAGCTTCATGAAATCTGGGGCTGCTCCCCTGCTTCCAACTTGTTGCCAAGGTTGACAGATTCCTCTCTGCAGGCCTGCAACCTACCAGCTTCCAGCAAGCATTGGGTAGCATTCTTTATTACTTGCCTCTAAACAATGCCTTAAAAAGGGAATCAGTTCTCTTTCTGTTTGTCCTGCTCTCTTCCTTCCTTTCCTTCTTCTTTGCTTTCCTTTATTTCAGCCAGGAAGGCAGGCAGAGGGGGGTAAACTGAGAGTTGGTGATGGAAAGTATTAAATAAGAGGGTTGCAGAGTTACTGAATATAGAAATATTTGGAAATAAGTCCCACCAAGTTCATTGGGGACAATTTGTGAAGAGATGAGTACATATATAAGCACTTAGATATGTTGAAGGGGCTGTAGGGATGAATGTTCCAGTTGTCTTCTCACAGTCAAAAGAAATATCTTTTGGGTGCTTTTAACTGAAATTTTTGGCTGTGAAACCTGGTTTTTTAAATGGACCTCAGGCACATTGAGCAATAATAATTCATCCCAGCCCAGAAAGCCATAGCAATGGGAGATGAAACATTTTTATTTATTCTTTTATTTAGTAAACTTAATTGCACCTTTTAGGGTGATTACCCTCTGAAACTAGCTGGTGGAGTAATCGACCAAGGAGTGATATAATAAGGTTACAAGCTTTCAAACAATAAAGCATTGAGGAAAGTGTAAGCAAACATGATGCTGCTAGCAGGGATGGGGGATATCTGAAGGTTGAAGAACTACCTTATCTAAAACCCTGGCAGAGGAGGAAACAGTGGTATGTCTTTATGGAATCCACATTCCAGTCAGAAACAACAAGAGCCAAATTATGTAGCACTTCAAAGGCTTGGCATGCTAGCCGCCCATAGTAGGGAGGGAGGGTCTGGGGTCTGAGAGGGCTTCTGAGTCAGGAAATCCAAGGTCTCTCCTAATTCCACCAGACATTTTTTTTAAAAAAGGTACCAGTAATTCATTTGCATTTTTTAAAGTCACGGTAGCAGAATTCCCACCCCTCAACCTATTGGTCATTTTTTGCTACTAGGAATAAATAGAAATGAACAATCACCTCACTGTCATTGTTTTCCCTTGGTAGTGATGGGAGGGATGAAGAGCTACAGTTCTGAAATCCGAGCTGAGCTGGACTACTCTCTAAATCTCAAAATGAGGGTCCAGCTGATTTTTTGGTTGGTGCATGGCCTCAATGACAATAAAAAAGGAGTGGTGTAGTGGTATCCGCAAGCACAATGCTGTTAAAACTATTATTAAGCATTGGTCATTCTTAGACAGCTAGCAAAGACAAAGCAATGCTGATTTCGCATATAGGACACGACACAGGTGGGGGAACACTCCAGAAGATAGCCTCTTTCCAGTAATCACCAGTCCTCTTACCAGTTTATTTGTTTGAGTTTTATCTGGAATCTTGCCTGCAGCTTGTGTGACTAGGAGGGATGTTTCTGGGCTGAGGTTATTTTATATCTGCCTAGAACTAACCAAATGTTCCTCCCTGTCTTTCAATGTAAAGACAGCCCTGCTTCTCTCCTGAGTGCTTTTCCCCTTCTCTTTCTTCTGTTGGTGGCAGTTGTTTCTTTGCTGCTGATCTGTTCAGCTGGTTGCTAAGTATGCATTATGGGGTAAAGAAAGCGGCATACACTAGTCTGTAACTTCAAGCAATTATTAGCAAACAAATGGATGCTATTCTTTCTTCTACGAAGGTCTCGGAGTAAGTTGTTGAGACTTTGAATGCCAGTTAAAGATAAACGGGTGGGCTTTATATCAATTCTCCTATGTGGATCTCTGTACTTTTAAGTACTATTGCATACTAAAAGGATATTTTTACCAGAAATTCAAAACTGCAATAGGACTAGATTGTAAGGTGTTCATCTTAAAGCTTTGGTAGAGATAAGAAAACACTGGGGGAAACTGGGGACCCATTTCCACTTAGGTTGCCCCTTGAAACCACCAGGTCTTCACATTCCTACTTTTTGACAGCTCTGTGTGGCTTCAGGCAGGCATTTCTTCCAGACTCTTTTTTTCTGAAGCCCACTAATTGTTTTGCCACTGCTAGTTTAGACTTTATCGCACAAAGCCATTTTATAGAATATTACAATATGATATACAGTATCATATATTGCAATGGCATCATCATCATCCCCATCATCATCGCCAACATCATCATCATCATCATTGTTATTATCCTCCTCCTCCTCCTCCTCCTCCAACTCTAGCTTTCAACACACCATAACCACTATTTTCCCACCACATTTTGGATCACGTACAATGCTCAAGTCTCAAATTTTAGAACAAAGAAGTCCAATGGCCATGACTCATCTCCCACATAACATCACCTGGATGAGAATCTCTACAGACATATTAGCAGTGCTGATTATACTTGTACACACTCCCAACTCTTGTGTGCCACATCTCGGTGATATAATCTCTCTCTCTTCCATCTCAGGTCTTAGCCCTCCGCCTGGTTGTACAACTTGAGAATAGGATGTGAATTGTGTACAGTTGCTCAGTTTAAATGGCCCATCTTTCTCATGTGATAAAATGGTGGCCAATACATGGGTTACACAAGACTACTTAAATACAGCCCAAGTTTCTTCCAGAGGGCTACATGGAAAAAGTCAACAGGAGCCTGCCATAATTTGTGTTACTGTGTCAATGTTTTTTGAGTTGGTGAATGCATGTACTTGAGTTTTATTAGCCTGTTGAAAAGAAATCTCGTTCAACTGGCATTTTTTACATCTACATTAATTCTTTTAAAACACTGAAGTGAGTGTTCTACAGCTATGTAAAGAAACGCATTATCAAAGCATTAAGATATGATTAAACTGACATTTTCTTAAGAAAACGAAAGGAGCAGGAAGAAGCCGTTCTAAAAGGACTGAGTGCTACATGCTCCAGATATTATCTTCAGTGCTTACTCAGGGATCTTTAAAGAAGCTTATTACCAAGTACCCTAAGAAGACAAGTGCGGATGTGTACAGATCAGAGGGATGCAAGTTAATGCACCTGCCAGATTTTACTATCGTACAAAGCATGTCAATCAGTACTCAGACCTTCTGTTTAAAAATAGGTTCCCTCAGATTCCCCCCCCCCCCCCCGGGAAGTATCTTATATTGCCATGTTTTTCCCTTTGGTAGCTGCCCAGTGTCAGAAACATCATATGTTTTGCCAATGGATACACATAATTGCAATTAGCATAACTTTTCTTAATTAGGGCCAGCACTTACTGCTCTAGCCCATTCTACAGTTTGTTACTATGCACCTTTTCAATGCGTTAGAAGGAGAAGAAAACAGAAAACATTTGGAAACCAGGTTAGTGTTGAATGGCTCATTCTGCTAGCTTTTCTCAGAACTCACTGGTGTGCTTTGTGACAGGTGAATGTCCATCAGCTTCCAATCTAAGATTGACAAGATGATTATCTTGTTGCACTGTATGCCACAGAGTGCAGAGCACCAACTAACATAGAGAACTGTCTCCATGCCATGGAAATAGGCATGCTCTGTTGGATATTGGGTATCTCCTTACTCAACCACATTGCAAACGATACTATCCAACAGCAATCAGGTGTGATATCAGTTACACAGACGATGAGAGAAAGCGGCCTTTGTGGGTACAGACAAGTCCTCACTGTGGCCCCTTCTCCTGGTGCCAGAACTGTTTACCACCTGAAAATCAATGAACAGTTGCCTTGTGGGTCACCAAAATAGAAATGGCAGGATGGTGCCAACAAGGACATGCAAATTGTCAGCCAGCATCCTGAAAATGTGGTAGATCAGCAATGTTCCATTCCCGGATCTAAAGAGAGGACCTTGAACCTGTGAGAAAGCAAGAAGAAGAAGAAGAAGAAGAAGAAGAAGAAGAAGAAGAAGAAGAA
>JAHTLZ010000204.1:20865820-20878333 GCA_023846285.1 Phrynocephalus versicolor | reverse complement strand
ACACACACACACACACACACACACACACACACACACACACACACACACAACCACAGGAAAGGCTTTTAAGTGACCATTCAGTTTTTAATTCCACAAATCGAATGCACCAATGTTCGTCACTCTGAAGCATTGGGATCCCCCTGAATGACCAATAGATTTAACAGGTACAATTTCCTCATATTTTTTAAACTGTGTTCTTGAAGCTGCCTTCTAGGAGTAAAATATTAGAGGAGAATGAAAAATGTGTTGTAGGGTTTGTTTTAGCGTAGCAAAAATCAAAGCACAAGGCCCACAAATCTGTTCTCTTGAGAGCTTTTGCAGAAGACAACCCAGTTCTTCAGACAGATGTAGGTAGGTATTATTTGTCTGACATGCAGAGTCAACAGTGATCACACCAGTGTCTCTAAAAGGAAGAGTCAGCAGCACAGCTGAGGCATCAGATTTGTGGATTTCTTAGGTCAATGAACATCATAACAGAAGATCTTCATTAATCTTTGTATCATTGCGCTCAATGTATTTCTCGCCATGGCTGTGGAAATGAATAAGATCTGGATGGCACATTCCACAAAGGAGCCCTTTTTGTCGTGCCACCCAAGACTTGGGCGATTGATAAGACCAGACAAATACATCACCTGTTTGCAAATCCTGAACGTCAAGTTATGGCCAATTTAACCCTTCACTTGCTGTTGTCTCTCGACTGCCTGTGCAAACATGTATTCTGGATAAGCTCTAGCTGGCATATTATGCTGCTGACAGCAACTCTCCAGAACCAAACTGATCTCTTCAAGCTCAGTTGGTGTCATTCAGTGCCAGACACCAGAGGCAGGTCTCCACCCCTTTGCATGCTGGGGCTTTCTTGGCCTCCAGTTTATGAAAACTAGGAGTACAAGATTTTGTAACTTAAGGGTCAGAAAAGCATTGGCAGAAGAGAAACCTGTATCAATAAATTGGTTGTAATCTGACAAGCAGTAAATGGTCATTTGCACTCATCCTCACTGGTGTATTTGTGAGGGTATTAAAGCTGCCAGCTGCTGGACTAGAAACAAAACACATGGCATTATTACTGAGCTGAGGAAGCAGAGTTGAGAAAAGTTACTTTTTTTAAAAAACCTAGGTATCTCTAATTTCCCCAAAATATTGGATTGCTCATAGCTCACTGGTGGCTAGGCAAATGCTTTGCATGCAGGAGGCCCCTGAGTCAAAAGGCTCAGTTAGTGTACTGGGATGTTATCTAGATGTGTCTTCAAGACCACGGAACCTTAAATTAGCAAGTGTCATTTTGCCTCTTTATATCATCTATGATGATGCCCCATCTGGAATACTGTGTACATTTCTGGTCACCACATCTCCAGAAGGATATTATGGAAATGGAAAAAGCACAGAGGAGGGCAACCAGAATGATTAGGGGACTGGAACACCTTCCTTACCATCTGAGGGTGCAATGGCTGGGCCATTTCACTCTTGAATGATGGCACCTAAGAGGTGACCTGATTGAAGTTTATAAAATCATACATGGTGTGGACAAAGTAGATAAGGAAAAGCTGTTTTCCCTATCGCACAAAAGTAGAACTAGGGGGCACTCCATGAAACTTTTGGGTGCTAGATCTCAAACAAATAAGAGGAAGTACTTTTCCCACCCAGAGGATGCCTGGTCTATGGAACTCCCTGCCAGAAGAAGTGGTGACAGCTGTCAGCCTTGACAGCTTTAAGAAGGGATTAGACAAGTTCATGGAGAACAAGGGTATCATGGCTATGCCTAAGGACAACCTCTGGGTTGGAGAGATAGGCAGGATATTTCTCAATGCCATTTGCAGGAATCATACTCTAAGCAGGTGAAGACATCTGCTTGGGAATATCCTGAAGCAAATGGGGAGCCACTGTGTGAGAGACAATGCTGGACTGGATGGGCTGTGGCCTTTTCCAGCAAGGCTGTTCTTATGAGATGGCAGAAAGAGAAAATATTACTGTATATAAGTAAATATTATCGTTTCTATGCCAAACACTGCCTAAAAACATTTGAATGAACCTACGCCACATTCTGAGTTCCAGGGTCTAGTTAAAAAGAATAACTTTCTGCCTTGCAGAAAATCCATAGGAAACAATAAATATAGCTATGTTTCATGAAAAGCATCTGAAATGTAAAGTACTTTACATTTAATTGTGAGGTGGAATATACATGTTTCCATAGGGTCATATTCAGATAGCAAGAATTCCATTCTGAAGTATAGTCATGCAATTTCCATTTCCCTCTAACTCTAAATATTTTGTATACCACTCAAAGATCATATTGACAGATACCGTGTTCGATTAATATGCTCCATTTTACAGCATTTACATTCCATGTTAATATACCCGCATTTCTATAAAATGTATTTCAAGACTTACTAAAATGAGGGAAAATAGACACATTTTAAGCAGTTTACAAGAGAGACAGATCATTATCTCTTACAAAGGAATGGAAACAGAAAAGCTGTAAATAATAAGTTCTGAATAGGAATGACATAAACAGCCTAATCAATGTCTTCCAGAACTGGCAAGTGACACCGCTTTGTTTTTTGCAAATAAAAACCTTCTTAACATCACAATATAAACCATTATCTCTGCAGGCAAGGTATATTTAGAAACGTACAAAATGTACATTTCCTGCCAGCCACTAGATCAGTAGGTGGAGATCTAAAGTCATGCAAATCTTACAGTAAATGCAGGCAACCAATTTCTAATTATTCCATATCAGCAGATTTGCGAGGAATATAATTTATTAAAAAAAGAACAGTTTATGATCAGCAGACCTTAGTTATGACTGTTTAGGAATTCAGTGCATTTTGATCTAATCACAAAATCAAAATATTCATGAAACACAATGATATCTCCCCAAAGCAGCCGGGCAGCCATTAATTTTGAAATTCGGGTAATTTATTAACACTTATCTGTAGCTGTAAAAGCTTACCTCTGTGTTTGTAATACGGCTAAAAGTGAAAGCAGTTTTAAAACTGATTCTTAATGATTTATAATGGTTTGCTGTAATTTGAGCCAGAAATTCAATTAAAATGTATGTCTAGTTTTGTTTCAAGATCTTTAGTTAAAAATTCTATTAAAATTCTATTTCCTTCTTGCATTAAATGTATTTGTTATCTGCATGTACAGGAAATATAAGAAAATTCAACGATTTATTCCCTAAAGTCTTCCAGTGCCTTAAGACTATTCATTTTTATTTCATAATTCTACTCTGGCACTGTATGAAATTTGGATGCTGCTTACCAGGGATACTCAGATTTTATGTATTCTTTTCACGAAGAGGAAAGCAAAGCAAAGCAAGAAACAGACTTCTAATTTGGAGTTCTGAAGCATATACCTGAACTGACATTTATCTGTTCATCAAAGAAGGGGAGAAGAAGTTATCAAGACCTTTAACCATCCTAATTATATTGTTTAGCACAGTTCCTCTCTATTTATATGCTATAAATTCTTATAGAGTATATTGTTTAATCCAACCATTAAAAAACTATTCCCCAATAATATCTTATCTTGTGATCCAGCCGCAAAATAAAAGAAAAATAACCACTTCTTGTTTTGTTGTTTATTTTTTTTCCTAAATGCAAAAGAACTGATCTCACATGATGCCGAAATTCTTCTAATGTAGAATCTCATTATATGGTGCTGTGAATCTGGCAGCACAAAAAATTTGAAAGGATGCAGAGTTCTTGTCCCAAATTCAATACCATCTCAAACAGGCAGGGGTGTGAAGAAGGTGCAAATTGAGAATGCGCTCATACGCTACAACCACAGGTTGGAAAAGCTACCTTTTTGGACAGCAATTCAAGAGTATTGTAACTAGGATGGCCATTCAATCCAGGACATGAAGCTACCATACCAGAAAACTTGCAAGACATTGGGGATCTTGTGATTATGCTTAGGTGATGGAAACATAGGTTTATAGCAAGGCATGCTCTTTCGAAATGTGTGTCCTTGCATCTGCCATCTTCAGGAATTATTATGACAGCAGATGATAGTTCCAAAAGTGACAGAAATAGTTGAAAAATCAGCTGCTGGGCTGCAGCAGCAGGAGCTGGTGACAACGAAACATGATCATTCATAAACAACAGTAGTTACAACTGGGTTATTATTTGCTAGAATTGCATAGAAAGTCAATGGTAAAGTATTTCTGAATATTTATACCTGGAAAAATCCCATTATGTTAGTGGTTCCCAACCTGGGAGTCAGGACCCCTTTGGGGATCGAACGACCATTTCACAGAGGTCGCCATGAGCCAGTGAAGAAAAAGGCACAAACGGCTTGGTTCTGGAGGAGGGGGGAGGAAGGGGGGAAGAGTGAGTTACAGCTTGATAGGTTGGAGGGGATGTTAGTCAATGGCACCGGAAGTTGCGATTGGCTGCGGGTGCCAAAGGGGGCTTGTGGCCACTTCCAAGCAGCGCAAGAGGGTCACCACAACATGAGGAGCTATATTAAAGGGTCCTGGCATTAGGAAGGTTGGGAACCACTGCATTATGACATAATCTAAATTAAAGCAAGAGATAGTGCTGGATGATAAAACTCATAGGCCAGAAGACATTAAATCAGCTCCTGGGAAAGAGTAAAGTTTAAATAGCCTGGCCATTAACAAAACCATTGGACTGAAGTCAAAAGGATACATACATAATTGCAAAAGGTTGGATCCTGAGAAGAATATCCTGTCTGTCCAATGAAAATGCTGGAATTCTGGTAAGCCAAGTGTATACAACCTAAGTTTTCATGAGTGCTTCTTGATGGATAGGTTTTCCTTTAGTCATCCATTTTTTGAGGATGATGTAGCCCTAGCATGGTGAAAAAGATGCTTCCCTACTTTGTGCAGGGTAAGCTGGCATCAGAACGCAAATGTTCAGTCATGGGTAGGCTTAGGACCCTTGTCTTTGTGTGTGTGTGTGTGTGTGTGTGTGTGTGTGTGTGTGTGTGTGTGTCATGGTCTTACGGAGTGGGATGTTTACATGCCCATTCATGACTTGTGAGAGACTTGATAAACTGGAGTATTTGGAGAGCACACCTTCCTCATTCTATTAATTGTGTGGGGTCAGACCAGACTTTTTGCACCATATGCCCTGACTGAGTTCAGAGCTGCCACTGCTCCTTAAACACATCCAGATTCTTCAGCAGATGTTCTAGGAAAATAGTTATACCAAGCTTTCAGTGCACCAACTTTTTCTGCTCAGTACATTACCACTAGTGTTGCATTTTATATATTCAGTTTCTCTGTTAGGTAGATGCCTTCAATAGCCTTGAAATCCAATACATACACTTCTGAATTAACTCCTTAGATTCTATATTTCACTAGGAGATATTACCTAGGCTATCCTCTGTGGCAGCTGGTCTTGATTTTATTACCAGTGGTCTGTAAGAAAAGGTTCATATTTTTGTCAGGTTAAAAGAATATATTTAACCAACTGCTTTTCATGGCTATTTTTCCTCTAAACTAAAAATATTGTCATGGTAGAAAATACCCATTAATTCACAGCAAGGCTTTCCTTGTAAAGTAAATAATTCCTTTCCTCATAATTTTTGAAGTGTTACAAGCATCTCATATCAGTCTTTGGAAAGTTATGAAGGAACATCAAGCCATGAAGGTCTTTTGCTTCTGTCATCATGATAAATGGGGTTTACACAGAGTGCAAATCAACCCTTAATGTAACAGTGGAATCCGGTGATGGATTTGCAATAGGAAACTCATACGTACATATCAGCCTGGACAGAGATTTTTTAAAGCTCCTATTAGCCAAAAGTCCTTGCCTTTCTAGTGGTAGGCCTTTTTGACTTTAGACAATAGATATGATGCAATAGAACTACTGTAGTAACATAGTTATTGGTAATTTCCATGTCATATGAAAACAGTCCTAATTTCCAGCCACTTTCCTTCAACATAACCTTACCACAGTCACCATGTTGTTTTTGGACTGACCATTGCAATATTCTGAAAGCATTCAAACTAAAAGTTGAGTGCCTAGTATGTGATGAAAAGGTTTTGCGATCCTGCAATTCATAGGATGGTGACCCAGGTCCTATGGGATAGGTTGGATCTCCGGACAGATCCATATTCCTCAATATGCTGACATAAAGTAGAGAGAGGAGAAGATCACTGGGGGCGGCAGGGGGTGGGGCGGCGGGGAGGGCTGGGTGGCAGGGGGCGGCAGATGAGGGGGACGGTGACAGGCGTGGGGGGCGGACGGCGATGGGCACGGGGGGTGGGCAGTGATGGGCGCGGGGGCAGCGGGCAGATGGCGACGGTCGGCGGTGGCCAGCTGCGGGGGGCGGAGGGGGGCAGCAGGCTGACCAGCGCCCCTTCTCCATTTTGGCGCCCTAGGCAACTGCCTAGTTCGCCTTCGTGGACGTGCTGGCCCTGGTTGCCCCCATAACAAACAAATATAATACAACACAGTAGCTGAGTTCACCAACTTTAAGAATTTTTGTAACTCTCTTTCGACAAGTCTTAATTCTAATCCTAATCTTGTAGAGAACTTTCAAGGACAAAAGAAAGTATTTTTTTTATAAAACAAGTAACATTTGTTTTATATAAGCAACTAAAGTAGTTTCTTTAAATTTCTTTTTAATAACAACTGAATTCTACAAGCCATAGTCTGTAGTACAAAACATTCTCTCCTCCAGTGCACCTCACTACTGCCTCAACACCCACAAAAGAGCAGAAAGTGGCAAAATGAGAAATTTGTTTGTTTGTCATAATTATATCCCACCCCTTTGGCTTAAAAGACCACTCTGTGTGGCTTATATCAGTTCAAATATACAGTACAATAAAACAAATACCAAAATTCAAATAATAAACACAAAATTATATAATCAACAAGAAAAACAACTGCCAAATACTCATAACGAATTAACAATAACAAAATAACAGTTTAAAAAAGATTTCATATGAAGAGGGAAAAAATATTAGGCTGAACCGGCTTATGATCTAAATTAGTCACGGAAAGCCTGATGGAAATGCCAGTTTTTAAATGGCCCTTTAAAGGAATCCAATGAGGATGCAAGGAAGATCATTCTACAAATAGGGTCCAACCACCGAGAAGTTGTGCAGTCTTGTTTTCTCTTTCTGCACCTCCCTCTAGATAACCTATATATGTTGCTTGGTTCGAGGTGACTGTGTGCTACAGGCAGAATTGGTCGCCAAAGGTGTTCTGGTAGGTAAGAAGGTCCCAAACCATTTATGGCTTTAGATACCAACGTCATGACCTTGAACCTGACAGGTAACCAGTGCAGTGCAGCCAGTGTGGGGGAGATATAGTTGTTCCATTTCAACCCAGTCACTAACCTGGGCACCGCGTTCTGGACCTGCTGAAGTGTCCATGCCAGCCCCCAAATTATCACCACATACAGTAGAGGCTATTACAGTAGTCAAGTCTTGAGACTACCAGCTCATGGACCAAAGAAGGGACACAGCTGGGCTATACGCCTTAGATGAAAATAGGCTGAACAGATCACAGACCCCATCTGAGCTTCCATCAATAGTGTATGATCCTATGTCATGCCCAGGCTGAAAACTTCATCCTTCGCAGAGAGAATCTCTCTCTCTCTCTCTCTCTCTCTCTCTCTCTCTCTCACACACACACACACACACACACACACACACACACACACACACACACACACAAAGAGAGGGATGCTCCATATCTGCAAACATCTTACCTCGGTTCAGCCTCAGTCTATTCTTATTCATCCATTCCAGCATGTCCCCAATACAGCAAGCAAGACACAGCACAGCATCATCTGCAGAAGGGTGGAAGGAACAAAAGAACATAAGAACATAAGAAGAGCCATGCTGGATCAGGCCAAAGGCCCATCTAGTCCAGCTTCCTCTATCTCACAGCGACCCCATCAGATGCGTTTGGGAGAGCATGAGACTAGATATCTGTCTCCTGATACCACTCCCCTACATCTGGCCCTTGAAGTACCCTGGTTTTAAGCCTGGAGATTACATGTCTCCATCATGGTTTGTAACCTGTGATGGACTTTTCCTCCAGGAATGCAGAGCTTGTGTCATCAACATATTGATGGCACGTAGCTCAAAACCCCTGGATGACCTGACCCAGTGGACTCATATAAATATTAAATAGCATTGGTGAGATGATAGACCCCTGAAGGACTCCACAAATGAGAGTCCACAGGGTAGAGACCATCTTGTCAAGCTGATCTGCTGGAATCTCTCCCATGACATCTTGGAGTCCAATAGGATCCGACAGTCTGTGAGGGTGACCGTCTTAATGGGTCCATGTTCCCCACAGGGATGGAGTGTCACTGTTAGGCTGCATTTTACTAGGAGGGCACAAGTTGACAATTAGATGATCAGTATTATGATAGTTGATTTTTTATAATGGACAAAAATATCTTGTGTTATTTGCACAAACATCAGGGGAAATGATGTCTCTACTAATTTGATTCCCTGCTTTGATTCATCCAGCAATTTTTCTTGTGCAAGAGTCAGGTGGCTTCTTCACAGGTAACCTGAAATCCAAGCAGGGACATAGCAGCTTCTGAATACTAAATACTCTCTGGCTGTTTTTTGGGTTGTGCACAAACCCACCTCACTTGGGTATGACAAGAACTCACACGAAGAATCACAGAATGGATTCCAATTAGTGGTGACCTGTCACTCCTGTGACATCTTTTCCACCACGCTGTCCTAAGTTACACAACAGGATTTTATCTATCAACTATAGCTGCTGCTACTCTACAAAGACTTTCTTTGTTTTGAATTCTGGGCCCCAAATTATTATTGCACATGTTGAAAAATATTTTACAATAAACATTGCAGAAGTACAAGCAGGTGGAACATCTTGTTATTCCTGTAGACATCTTTGTGTTTTGTGTCTTTTCCTCTTATTTCATTGCAACCAATGCAATCTCAGCACCATCTTTCCATTTAATGTCTTGTTCTGTTATTTCAATGGATCTGCGCTATAATTAGCAATATATTCTACATTATTAATTCCAAGGTGAGCCAAAGATTTAACATAGATAGTATTTCTCCAGGCAGTATCTGCAAGCTCTTAAAAGTATACAGTATCTGTCACAGTACTATCCTTCCTCCCTTCTTCCAGCTTTTATTTTACTGTGAAAGAATGATAAGAGAACATACTTTACATTTCCCCCCTTGTAATGGCCTAACCCTCACTGAGAAAGTAATGTTTATGGAACTCCTAGTGCTAAATGACCAACTGTAAACTTTAAGATTTATGATCTCAGGGATGGGACATAACAGCATATGCAACCACTACTGATGTTCTTATATGGTTGCCACTTAAATTATGCTTATCACTAGTTTCAATGATACATTATTATTTGTGATGGCAATGGTAAGGATAATTTGAATGGCAACCATATAAGAACATCAATAGTACTCTCATACTTGGAGGTTTTGTCAATCATTTTACTGAAAAATCTATGATTATTTCAAACCTGAACTCTATGTCTTTGTTTAGTATTAAAATAAAATGGCTGGAATCCTACTGGTATTTTGTTCTAATTGCATGATATGTGGCAGCTAATTGTAGCAAATAGACAAGGCACTGGGACTTGTCTTGGTTGTGTGCCTTAACGCAGATCTACTCCTACAAGGAATGTGTGCTCCAGACCCTTGTCGAGTTACACAACCCTTATATGGAACCAGTTGAATTCCAGGCCAGTGGTTTACCAATCATATATTTAAAGAATATTGAACTACACTTAGCAGTATTATTTTTATCAGGAACAGAAGACAAGTCTTGGTGGGGCAGACTAAGCCTATAGAAATGTTTAGTTTAGTTTAGTTTTATGACAACTCAGAATTCTCCAGCCAGCATGACAATAGTGGTTGTAGTAGGCCAAGGAAGAAATATCTTCCAACTCTTAAGTGTGCCCACCATTTTGTTTGCATAATTGCCACCATAGCTGTCAGGTTTTCCCAGGTTCCAGCTGGGATGGGAAGAGAGTTTTGAAACGTGCATGCATATTAGGCGCGACCCCCCCCCAATATCCGTGGGCTGCTCTAGCCGACCCACCCATGCCCATTTCGGCTCTGTCCCAAGGAAAGTGGAGGGCAGAAGGCAGCTGCCCCTGTGAGGGGGAAAGAGGGAGCAGCACCTCCCTCCCGCCTGCCTTACCTGTGCACAGCCAGCAGTCCTGGGTCAGGGCTCAGTGGCAGGTGGGTGAGCGCTCTGAGGCCATGCCCACCACTGCCACCTGCCTTCCACCTCAAACTCCTGGCCCTCGTCCTTCTCAGCCTGGCGCTGCCAGAGCCGGTGGCGGTCTGAGAGGTGCCGCCGTGTGTCCCTGCATCCTGTGCCTCTTCCCCAGTAAGAGTGCACCTCCAGTGTGGGCCACCTCGGGATGAGCGCCGTTGGGGCCCCTCACCCGGAGGCTGGCTGGCCAGCCTGGGACAGAGGCAGGGAGGGAGGGAGGGAGCGCAAAGCGGTGGGCAGCAGTGGCTGCCGAAGGGGGAGAAAGTTAACAGGGAGATGCCATGTTGGTGTTCCTTTCCCTTGCCCTAGTGCACGCGCACACCACACACACACACACTCTCTCTCTCTCTCACACACACAGCTCGCTTTGCCCCACCCACCTCGTCGAGCCGCAGCTGCACCACCACTTCCTGGGACATCTCTGAGAAAATAAATGTTCCGGGGTGGCAGGGGAAAAAAGACTGAAATCTGGTAGTGTCCCGACCGAAATGGGTCACTTGACATGTATGGGCCACTCAGAAGGCCATGGGGACCCCCAAAAAGGATTCAGGTGTAGTAGCACCCTATTGGAAGACTATACCCTAATAGCCCTCTATAAAATAACTCAGAGAAACATACAGGTTTTAGTCTCATCAGGTCTAATTTCCAATAATAGGATCTTCTTCCACATGTCTGCCTATTTGCCTTTGAATGTGCTCAAGTTAGGAGCTGCTGGTGCATTCTGCAACAGTGAATTCCATTGTTTCACTTTCTGTGGACCAAACCTTTGAGACAAGAATCTGCGATAAATAATTTAGAACCCTTCTGGGCCAAGAGAAAGGCCTAAAACTAGCTCTTAAATAGTCCAACCTTTGTGCGCTGTGTCTATAGTAGAATATTTTGATTAAAACTATCGTTTCTGGCAATAAAAATGAGATGGTCCATTCAGCATGTTGTGTGTGAATTTTCTCTTCCACACCCTGAAGACACTTCAGTTAAGTAAGCCATTTTCCAAATTATAACTGTTCATAATATATAGACAAGCTTGTTCAATACTGTCTTTTTAAATGTATCAGTTATTTCATATTAGAAAATGAGATGTTTGAATGGGTGTGTTGCGCTTCAATGGCTTACATCTCTCAGTGTGAATGCACCACTGCATCTAACAATCCAGGTCGTACTTCTATGAGCGATAACTTTTGGAGATTCAATTTATGCAATACTGTCCCCTAACGTATGCTTGTGAGCTTCTTTAGGAGAATGAAGTTAGAATGATGAAGGGTTTAGGTTTCCTTCAAATTCAGGAACAGTTCACCACCTTGTTAGTAGCAATCAATTATTTCATTTTTATCAATAACTTGAGAAACGGGGGAAAATCCACATATTGTTTAAAAATCGTTTCATAATGTCTGTGTAATTCAGGTATTATGACACCCTTCTCTAGAGTTCCGCAGCTTTCCCACTACATTACTGTAGACAGGCAAGGAGACTGCAAATAAGCGACCCTGTTAGACAGTTTTGTCTTACTCTGACTTTTATGACAAAGGTTGACATTAAACGCACAACAGTTGTGTAGAAAATTAAGTGTTGTAGACATCTTAATAGCTTACTCTGCCCCACAAGCTGTGGATTTGGTTGAAATAGTCAAATAGATGGCATGACTCATAACCTTGTGGCTTTCAGCTTTCCCTTTGTGTCAAATGAATGCAAAATTGCTGCCCACTTTAATGCTTCTAATTTAGAGTTCTTAACATATGAAGTCAAAGATCAAAGCAGTGCTAGGAGAGATGGCAAACATGCAGATGCCAATGGAGAGATAAACAAAAGGGGCACTAAATTACAAAAGTTTGTATATAGATTCATGATATATGTAAACCACAACTGAAAGACAGTATTTTAATATTCAGACTTCCTCTGTGGTACTCATTTATTTGCCTTATTTTTTTCTTACACTGTAATTGCATGTACTGTATATCTAAAGTTGGGTAAATTTATGTCACCTCAACCATCTGAATGTATGAGAATCAAGAAGATTGAATCTCTTTCCAATTGTGCACGATCTGGGTAATTCCCAATGATTTTTGGTACTGCTGATGAGGTACAATACGATTATAGGAGATAGATGAGACAGAAAGGATAAATAAAGTGTCACTAGTCAGACTGCACAACCCCACTATCCCTGTGTTGTTGATTTCAGTCACTTTATTGGTGTGTAAGTGACTGCACAAGTGGGTATTGAAAACATATGAAAAGTCATATAATGAATGCAAATACATACATACATACATACATACATACATACATACATACATACATA
>JAHTLZ010000204.1:20845788-20865810 GCA_023846285.1 Phrynocephalus versicolor | reverse complement strand
ATACATACATACATACATACATACATACATACATACATACATACATAAAATTTAGACTGATTAGAATGGTTAATGTTAGTAGTACAAATTGTCCATAGAGACTGAATATCAATAGTTTTGGGTTGTGTGAATATTGCAGGGGGAGGTAAATGAATAAGGCTATAATTTATACTTGGATGTGAGGAATTTCTACTAAGACTATATTTTTAAGGACAGCTCCTATAATAATGTGCCAATGAACAGCGTTTGGAAGTGATATGAGAAACTGGTTGTTCTGTTCATTGCTAGTCTGTATAGATGATTTTCCTCTGGAGCTAGGGAACGTGCGCGCGCGCGCACACACACACACACATGTACAGAGTCACCTGTAATAGCAGCATAAACCTATCTGCCACACCATTTATTCATTTATTTATTTCAAATATTTTTACCTCAGCATTCTCCTTAAAATGAGACCCAAGGCAGCATCGAACAATAGAAGACAGTTAATAACAGTGAGTATACAATACTGAAAGGATCAAACACATACATATATTTAAAAAAACGGTAAGAAGAAGCAACACCAAAATATGTTCAAAGCAGTAGAGTATAACAATCCATTTTAAAAACCCCACTCAGGCAGGGGAAGTTTGCCTGAAGAGAAAGGTCTTTACCTACTTATGGAAGGACAGCAAAGATGGTGTCAGGCTGGTGTCCTGTGGGAAGGAGTTCCAAAGTCTGGGAGTAGCATCATTTCAAACAGCATACTAATAATGCATTTTCTCCCACCAGCTATGAATTTGCACTTTAAAGAAGCTGTCCGGGGACGTTGTATATATGACTTTCTGGCACCAGAAAAATACTTTCCCACCCTCCTGTCGTTTTAAACATAATGTTCATAAGTCTTCTTAAATATTGGACTTATGAACATTATACTTAAAAGGACAGGAGGACAGAAAAGTCAAAGTGTTAGTTGAATTTTACCTTTCATGTTGTTTCAGCTCTCCATAATCTGTTTTTGGGTTTTGTGTTATTTGACTCTCCCCCCCCCCCCCCTCTCTCTCTGTGTTTGTCTCTGGCTCTGTCTGTTGCTCTATGTGTGTAAAGTATGAGGATAATTAATGAATACTGCATTTAATAATGTTTTAGTTATAAATAACATGATTTCAAAAGAAAAATCCAGGTTATTCAGTAACTAACAAATATAACAGACATACGATATTTGTTGGTGGTCTCATAGAGATTTCTGTAGGGAATTCTCAGCTTGTTCAGTTGTTCCAGGTACACTTATTTCTATTTAATTGAAACCATTGCAAAGGTTTTTGATGATTTCCCCCCTCCCTTTTTCCTGAAAAGCTCTTGCTGCTGCTTAGGAGTCAGAAATCTTATTTCTAGCCCTAATTATCAGTGTAGAGTAGACTATATCAGTTGCAAAACATGACTTCAGATGAGCAAATGTCTGCCCTTGAATTCGTAGACACAAACTAACAAAGGAAATATAGAAACAATGGATGAAACTGAGTAGCACACAAAAGAGTTAAGGAAGCTGTAGGCCTTTTCTCATGCGTAGGAGAAAATGAGAGGCAGAGACAGGAGAGGGTGAGAAAAAGTAGAAGGAAATGCCTTTTTCGGGAAATCATATGATATGCCTATAATTAATTCAGTTAGGCTAAGGGTTGTTATGCTAGGATTAACACACGATAAATACATCCACTGAATTACACAAAGATCCATGGGGTGATTACCTATATTAAAAAAAAGCACACCACGTAATGAGAGGTATTTATCATCAAAAGGTCTGTGGCCTTTATGAAAATGTTACAATAATTATCTCACGAACGTGATAAGTCAACAGAGGTACAAATGCCTGTCTTGATTCCTTCATTGTGATTGGATTAATTTGACAAGACCAAGCCCTGCTGACATTTAGCCATCAGGAGGAAGGAATAGTGCTAAGGATGTAACCTCTAAACATGCCCCTTGATGCAGCCCTTCTGTTTAGATACAACCTCCCACATATACACATGCACTACTTATGCAGATTATGAAATCACACGTTGCACCTCATTGATTCCAATATATATTGGACTAGGATAGCTCACTGAGTTGGGTAGATAGCTGTAGATCCAGAGGTTAGGAGCTGAATTCCTCACTGTATCTCCCAAGAGAACAGCCAGCATAACCTAAAGCAAGTTGTACAATCCCAGAGCAACCCCCCCCCCCACAAGGAAAGGAATTGCAAAGCACTTCTGAGTTTCCTGTACCTTAAAACCAAACAAGTGGTTTTGGTGTTAAATGTGTGCGTGTGTTGTGTCATTACAGTCGTGACCAACTCTTCGTGACTCCATGTCTATGGAATTTTCTTGGCAGGAGTACTGGAGTGGCTTGCCAGTTCCTACTCCAGGCGCCTACAGCACCTGGTAGTCCCTGGTGGTCTCCCATCCAAGTACTAACCAGGCCCAACCCTGCTTAGCTTCCGAAATCAAGTGAGATTGGATGTGCTTAGGGCATCTAGGCAGCTTGGTGTTAAATGGGCTTGCCTTAATCCGTGTTTGGCAAATTAGCTTGCTTCCATTTCCTAAACAGTCCTTTGAAAGATGATTATTGATGCATTAATTATTATGTTACTGCATTTAAGGTTTATTTTGTATGATTTATTTCATTTATTTGCAGTGTTTGCATACCTTAATTTGTTGTAAACTGCCCAGAGTTACCTCGCTGTCAGATGGGTGGTATAGAAATCCAATAAATAAATAAATACAGGGATTGTTTTTACATTTTAATTGCCTCAGACATATAGCACTAGCACTGTTTGAGTGCCCGGAAGAAAAATGCTCTAAGAGGAAATAAGCATTTGGTTTAAAGTTTTAAGTGTCTGCTCTCGAGTTGTGCTGAAATTGATTTGGCCCGAATTAGTGAAATTTGTTGGTGTGGCACCTCTACATTGCACACATTTTATTTATTTATTTATTTAGATTATTTTTACCCCACCTTTATCCTTGGAAAAGGACCCAGGGCCAGAGGCCTAGCTAGGGTTTTCAGCACCCAGGGGCAAAATAAGTTTTTGCACCCCCTTCTGCCCTTCTCCCAACTGCTGGAGGAGGCCAAATGGTCCCCTTCCACCTGGTCTGACCTCACAGGGCTAGGAGGAGGAGAGAACGGGTCAGTGGGAAAAGGTGTGGGGTCCCACCAAAGGGGTGGCAGGCAACCGTGGATGGAGGGGTGGGTGTGTGCCTGGCTTCCTGGGCAAGCCCTTTCCTTTATAAGAGGAGGGAGGGAGGGAGGGAAGGGGGCTGGTGGGCATTGGGGAGGGTGGTACCTGGGGCTGGATGGGCCTTGTTGTCCCCACTCCCCTTCTCTCTACTCGCCCACCAGCCCACCAGGGGTGGGGGAGAGGAAGGGCTGGGGATGTGGGGGAGGATCTTCGCTTGGCAGCCTAAGGGGAGGGAGGGAGGAGAGGTGGCCGAAGGGCCTCTGTTCTCAAACTGGAGGCTGCCCGCCTGCTCTGCCTCCCTCCCACCAGGGAGCAACTGCCACACCCTGCTCCCCTGCCTGGGAGCTTCTCCGTTGGGGCAGGAGTGCCGCCGCTACCTCCCTACCCCACTCATGTGATTTCTTTTAAGGCCCCAAACCACAAGGACCCTCATCTTCCTCTCTTGCCCACCCCTCCAGGGGGAAAAAAACCACGTTAGCTACTTTAATTTCCAAGTTGGATTCCAGTAAGAAATCCCTCGTTTCTTTCCAAATTCCTCCGAACGAAGCCATCGTATCCCCCACCCCACCTGCCTTGGTCACATCATGAGTTTGGGCAGCTGCCTTCCCTCCCCCACAGGAGCTTTCCGCTGTGGCTACTGCTGTGGCACTTTCCCCTTTGGGTGCCGCAGAAGCCTCAGGTGAGTGGGGGTGGGGAGGCCAAGGTGGAGGCAGGGTGTGAGGGAGGAAGGTAGGAAGGTGATGAAGCGGAGTGAAGTGGAGCAAAGATGAGAGGGGTGGGTGAGTGGGGGGAGGCCAGAGTGTGCTTAAAGAGTGCAGGATTAAGCAAGGAGGAGAGCCCTGACCCCAGGATCAGTGGCTAGTCAAGCCTATTTACAATCACTGGGCAGGAAAGCGGGGAAGAATGGAGGCTGAGGAGTGGGGTGGGTTGTGAGAGATGGGGAGAGAGCCCAATGCTCAAGGCTGCCTCCCGCAAATGAGGTGCTGCCAGGGAAGCCTATGCTGGTGGGAGGGCGCACGACTTCCTCCTCCTCCCCCCTCCAGATACCCTCAGATTGCTGCGCAGAGTGTGCACCTGGGGCAAGTGCACCCTTCACCCCCCCACTAAATATGCCCCTACCCAGGGCAGCTTACAGTAATGAGGGATAATATACAGTCCAGTACAATGAAGACATGTTCAAATATTTGAGAACTAGGAATTGGGGGACATTTTGCAGCATTAATAGACAGCATTACAATAAAGCTACTAGGCTATAAGTAGTTATAAACACAAAGTCTATGTGAACCTATAGGTTCATATAAAATACACATGTTAGTCCCTCATTCAGGGAAAGCTTGCCTGAAGATTCTTCCTCCCAACTGGCTGCCCCCTTCACAAGCCAATGCGCACTGGCTGGGGCCTCTTCCTGGGGAGGCTGTCCCCTTGAGGCATGGTTATGGACTTCCACTCCCCACCTTGAGTGGCAGCCACTCACTGAAACTGTGAGGAAGAAATCCCTGCCCAACCTCCTTGTCCAGGAGGAGGATCTAGCTAGCAAGTGGAGGTTTGTGTGTGTGGCAGCCAGCAGGCGGAGGGGGGTGGAGGAGGGAAGGCATGGCACCTATATATAGTGCTGTGCTAATGAATGTTGCTGATTTGATCTGAATCAGTTTTTACCCATCTCTAATTTGACCCAGAATATCAAAAGACAGCCCAGTTGACTTTTGTATGTGAGATTAGAAAGGTGTAGCAAAATGTCTAAGTCTGGCCCTGGTGCCTATGCATAAATTCTGTGGTTTGCTACAGATACATGAGATTCTGAGGCTGAAATCTGCAGCTGAGCATAGCAAGTCACAACTAAGCCACACAACTCCAATCTTGCCATGATTTTCGGCTGTTGAAACCTTCTGAATCCAGCCCCTACCCAATCCCGATACTCGCAAACGCTTCCCCGTGTGAAAAGGAACGCTAGAGAGTCTTGGGAACTGAAACAGGAAGCTCAAAATTAATATAAATTAAATATTTCTGCAGCCCCAATCCAGTTTCTGGAGGCTATCTTACCAATAGGGTTTTGTCCATTGCCTCGTACAATGACAAATATTTATTCTTGATTTCATGGGACACTTGATAATATTTATATATGTTCTGCATTTTCAAGCCAGCTCCAGCTGATGGTGACCTTCTCAAGTTCCCAAGTTATGTGACCCTTTAGGGCAGGCCTGCCCAAAGTCTGGCACGGGGGCCAAACCCGGCCCTTCAGGCCATTCTGAGCGGCCCGTGACTGGCTGGCCTGCCCCTCCCTCCTTCACCCCATGTATTTTTTTAAAAAAATATTCTGCCAACACTGGCACCACTGGGAAGCTTGGGCGGCTGGGCGGTCTGCCACCACCGGCACCGCAGGGGAATGTGTGGGGGTGGGCAGGCCAGCAGGCCTCTGCCACTGCCAAGGAGCTTTGGGTGAGCTGGCGGGTGAGCCGTCGCCACCGATGGGGAGCTTGGGGGGTGCAAGGTCGCACAGATCGCCTCTTCCAAGGGGCGACCTGTGGCCACGGCTCCCTGTGCTTCCTTTGGTCCCCACCTTCCTTCCTCCCTCCCTCCCTTGGTCCCTGCCTTCCTTCCTGCGGGTGGAGTTGCAAGGGGTCAGTGGGTGGGGCTTATGGATCAGTGGGTGGGGCTTGCAGTGGGGTGGCAGGGTCGGGGAGCAACCGGACCCTGACACATTCTCAGCCACCAAATCTGGCCCTCCTTACAAAAAGTTTGGGCACCCCTGCTTTAGGGAGTAATTTTATTTGTGCAACCCCATTTTTGAGTTTCCACAGTCAAGATGTTTCCTGAATTTTTGTTTGACTATGCTACACTGGCTCGTAGCAATATTTTATGACAGCGAAATAGCAGGTGGTCAGTTTTTCAGTGTCCTAATCCACATGGGGTTTTGTTCTTTTATGACCTTGATTTTGCTGTACTGGAGAGCTGCAACTCTCCCTTCACCGACTTAGCTCTATGATGGATACATTTGCATGTTATGGAAGGATATATGCTAATTTTATCTCAACACTTGTTTGTCTGACAAATAACTGAACCGAACTTAGTAATGCATCTTTTTTACTTAATCATTGCAGGATTTTTTTTTAAAAAACTCTTTTTATTCACACATTTTGAGGGATTCTCCCCCAGGGTGCCAAGCTGATGAAAATATTGTCCTTGTCCATAAATGGCAAAGGAAGTGTTTCTATAACCCCTTGTTTGGAAGTATAAAAGTCTACAGTGTGCTGCACATGAAGGCAGCTGCTTGTTTTGGAATTTACAAATAGGCGAATTTTTATCAAAGGTTTTCCTTTCATGTCCTTTGACTACTAAGCTATATGAGTTAACCAAAAGATAACTCAGCATTAACCCATGCTGCAGTTTTTATCTCCTTTGGCAATCCCCCTGGGTCTTCAGCTAAGTACATTAAATGGAGCATAAATCTTTCAGTTGTTTTCATTAAGTCACATATTTAGAATACATAGCCTGGTTTATTTGATCAATTGTAAAATATTAGCTGTGGCACTGAAGATTTGTGACATGGTTTCTAACAAGTGAACAAACATTTGTGGACTAGACTTTAAAATGTGCTGGGCTGGATGGATAAATGAGCAACAATTGGAGTTTAGTTTATTACTGTGTTTCCTTCACCATCCCCAACATTCTTGAAATATACACTGAAGGCCAGTAAAAAGGCTCAGGCAAACTTTGAAGATAATTCTAATATCAGCTTAATATTCTTTTTTTATTTATACTTTTCTTAATTTCCTCATTTTTGTAGTTTTCTCTGCTCCTGTTCAGGGCAGGCCTAAAATTAAAATTATTAGAAGCTCAGCTTCTAATAAGAGGTATTGAAACTGGGAGGATTTACTTTATCACTCACACAAAAATGTCTTTCCCTGATTTTAGCGTAAATATAATGTACAATCCTTCTGGTCTTTTTCCTCATAGCAGAAACCCTGAAAGTTTGTTATTTGAGAGAAAGTAATGTTAACTCGGCTTCATATGTGTGATGATGTTTAAAATTCAATTGTCCATGTCTATGTTAAATAGGTTACAAATAGTGACTTGGAACTAGGCATAGAGATCATTTTTTATATCTTGTATATTGGTATGAATTTAGCACATGTGCCCTTCTCTAATTAATATTCAAATTAGGATCTATTTGACCTTTGGTATTCCCAGTTCTCCAGATAGAGTGATATAGCCCTCTCCATCCCTAATTTACATTTAAAAAAATATTTATAATATCAACGGGAAATACGTGGAAAACTAGTCATAAAAGGAAAATATTAAGTTAATGTTGCATGTGTACAAAATAACATACTGAAGAAATGGAGAAGAATGAACATACTGGGAGAAATGCATTGCTAGTTTTTCAAAAAGTGTATATTTTCTCAGAACTACATATAAAATGTCCATATCAAGTAAAAGAGTCCTCCAAAATGGAGATATTGGGGGATATACATCAATGCTGATTACTGTGCATAGTTTCAAAAGCCTCGTAGAAACGGGAAATACAGTAATAGCTTGTAAGACGAATGCCCCCCAAAATTGTAAGACGAATGAAATGTCTGGGAATAGGAAAACCTCATAAGATGAATTTTTCTATGGGATGCTTTGCAAGATGAATTCAATGCATTCCTATGGGAATCTGCATTAAACTGTGCTTCGTAGGTTGAATTTTTCATAGGACAAATTGACCTGTAGAATGAATTAAATTCGTCTTAAGAGGTACCACTGTAATCCGTCAAAAGGTAATATGCTGAAATGAAGTCAACAGATTTGACTGTCCCTTTTTTCCAGGAGAGTACAAGTGTTTGCTCAAGAAATCAGGACTCAAGAATGCCACCATAATTTAAAAGTGATTTCTGAAATGTGAAAGTTAAAATTAGTTTTTCTCTTTTATTAAATTGAATGAATATGTATGTAATATTAAATGTCCAATGTATGCAACGTCCAATATATGTTCGGCATCCAAACTTGCCAAACCCAATTTGGTAAAAAGCATATTTGAGGACTGATCCACTGGTATCCAACAACCAATGGACATGGATGCCAGTTAATCAAATTTCAACAAGTGGGCACAATTTCCCAGGGAGAGGTAAATCTCTATTAAAAACCAGGTCCTTTTGTTACTTTTAACATGGGATAACTGTAGCTGAAATCGCTACGAGATGTTGCTTAATTTCCCCCCTTGAAAACAATAGCAGAGCCAAGATTCCTAGTGCAGCAATTTAAGTGTTCTGGAGGAATTACTGAGGCATCATCTAGTCTTCCCTTACTATCAGTAATGCACTCACAGGAATCAGTAACACATTGTTAAACATTGCTTGCCAGAAATCTTGCGGGCCATGGAAATGGCAGAGAAGCTCGCAGGTCGGGTGATGGGGGAATATCTATCCTACCCAGCACGGCAATATTACTTATTTTTTTAAACATTTCATATGTGGAGTACCTAGAGAAATGTTGTAGTTCCATGACAAATTATGTGACTTGAATGGCAATCAGAAAGGGGCAAGTGGGGGGTCAAAGCTGTATCTTTTTTTCCGTTCAGTGGTCGGCCTAAAGTGGACTTCTTTGATAAAAGACACAAAACATAAAAGTAAAGTAAGGGCTGATAACTGTATTTTAAAGAAAAGCTATTAGTAAATACCATTGCTAACCCATCTAGTAAACATTTGAATGGCTTTAGATTACTCTTAACCTATGAAGTGACTTCTTAAATAAGACCCATGGCAGACTTCAGAGGAGATAAATATGAGTTTTAACACGGAAAACTAAAATTCAATTTTTTGCAATGTGATACCGAAACAGAGAGAGACGCACCATTGTGCGCTTGCATCAACACCCGCACAGAGTGTGAAAGAGTTATATATGTGCCATTATATTACAATGTAAAATGTTACCACAAGTTTTACTTCATTCGCAATATACAGTAATTGCCATGTAACTAAGATCAAGTGGTGAGATCCTTTTACTTCAAATTTAATTTTCCAATTTATTTATTTTTTATAGAAAAATTTCAGAAAAAAGCCCCCCCCCCCCAAAAAAAGCCCTGTAAGGTTCCATTGGAATTCCTTTTGTCATGAGGAAGCTATTAGAGACTATGGGACAAGTGAGAAGTCTTGAATTTCTAAAAATCAGTGCTAGTGGGATGATTTTGCTGATGGCAGTGACTTCCAGAAATTAAAGACTTCTCTCTGCATCCTACGGCCCTCGGTAGCATCCCTACAATGAAATGGACCCCAAGGTACCCTTGAGCTCTTCGGGGGGGGGGGTTAGGAATTGAATAGTATATTCCCATTGCAAAGTTTATGCTTTAGAATTGAGCTTTTGTCCCGTCTCACTCTATTTCACCATACTGCAGTGCTAATTAATTAACAGCTGGTGACCCTCATACTATATATAGGGACTGCAAACATTCTCTTTTTATTGCTGAAAGGGTGAGTAATCTGTCTGTCTGTCTGTCTGACTGACTGACTGCCTAGACGTTTTAACAGCTGAGAAAAGTCTGGTAATAATTGTAGGTCCGCTGAAGCATGTCTTTAGTGTGCTGCCCTAATCAGGGAGCAATTCACCAATAAAACCTGGGATGACTGTACAATCTGTTGAGGTTAATCTATTTTGCATAAGAGTGAGAAAACATCTCCTGTTGGGTCTTCACAAGACTCATTGTCCTTGTAAGAAGCAAAAAGCATAAAAAGTAGTACAAGTTTCATATGAGTCTCTCTCTCTCTCTCTCTCTCACACACACACACACACGCACATACAGAGAGAGAGAGAAAGAGAGAGAGAGAGAGAGAGAGAGAGAGAGAACAAGGAGAGCAAAATCAATTGAAATATAATGCTTCATGTGATGTCCAAATATATTCTAGAAAGGCTTTCCTGGAACCTGTTAACATAGAAGTTGATATTCTCCAACTGAATTAACTTAAGAATGACTCGATCTGATTTTATTTAATGTGTTAACAAAGAGAATACTCATTTTTGAAGGGTTTTCTTCAAAATGCTAATTTTTTTAACAAAATGTGCTGCATCTGCTTCAATGAAATCACCTCCACTAAGACATTAAAAGCAGTGCAATGTCTATGTAATATTAAAAGTTGGATGTAAGAACTATCACATACAAAAGAAAGCTTTTTTTTCTGTTTTAAGTGTACTGGTATAGCCATTCCCACCCCCCTCCAAATCTCAGAGATTGTATTCAAAGGTTATCAGTGGAATTATACAAAATATTACCAGCCTCTCCAAAGCCTCCCAAAGGCATAAATAATCCTGTTAATCATCTAGTAAACTCAGGGCTGCTCATAAGATAATGTGATCTTAGGTCATTCTCTTGAGTCAAGCCTCCCTCAGTAACCAGCTACCTGTTATTTGATTTTCAGATTGATTGTTACGTATTACTGCTTGGACTGGCTTTGTAATGCTACCTGTGTTTTCCATTTTTCTCTTTTCCATCTTTCAGTGTGCCAGTTCTCCCCCTAAGTTTGTTTACTTATTGTTTTCAGCTTTAATATTGCTTTTTGTTCTAGTGAAGTAAGAGTATTCTTCATACTCATTGTTTGTAACTTTAAATATTGTTAATGTGCTAACAACTGTTGTCTTCAACTTTATATATTGCTCTTCAGTGTTGTAAGCTGCCTTGGTCCTTTCCAAGGAGAAATGTGGGGTAAAAATATTCTAAACTAATAAATAAAATAAATTAGGCCTCTCTAATCAAGCATACCATATCTACAATGGCTCTGGGAAACCTGTAGAGCAGTGGTGGCGAATATTCGGCACTCCAGATGTTTTGGACCACAATTCCTGGAATTCCAAGCCTGTATTGCCAATGACAATGGACTGTGAGAGTTGTGGTCCAAAACAACTGGAGTCCTGAAGGTTCACTATCACTGCCATAGAGGCATTTTGGGATGCTGGAAGTTATCCCTGGTCCTTAAGGAAAAACAACCTTTTTGTTGTTGAAGTTTAGGTGTAAATTCAAAATAGTCTTCACCCCAGCCACCAGAGGTGGAACTGTGTTGCCTTTCCTGTGCCAAGATTTCCAAGTATAGGAATGGAGCTGCTGAAGAACAAGCTTCTCCACTCAAATGGAAATCATAATTACCAATTGACAAACCCCCATGGATGGACTCCCGACTCTCAGTAACTGAATGGTACCATTTTGTGCCATTCTGCTGTGAAAGAAACTGCCAGCGCTACATGGCCATTGTTATGAGAATTGTGTGTGTGTGTGTTGCGTTGTTAGAGTCCTTACTGACTCTTCATGACCCCAGAGTGGTTTGCTAGTTCCTACTCCAGGCATCTACAGCACCTGGTATTCCCTGGTGGTCTCCCATCCAAGTACTAACCAGGGCCGACCCTGCTTAGCTTCCAAAATCAGGAGAGATCAGATGTGCTTAGCGCATCTAGGCAGCTTGTTATGAGAATTATAGGACTTTAATTCAAGAACTGACTTCAATAAAAGGGATGTCTTGGGCCTCAAGGTAAGGGCTAGAGTTTAGAAATGTGTCTCTGTGAGAGAGGAGTAGGAAGGAAGAAGAGGGAGGGAGATTGAAAACAGTTAAGCAGAAGAAAAAGGATGGGTCCAAATTTTGTATAATTTTATCTATTTAAGCTCTACAAAATATATAAAGCAAACAAAGAACACACTGGCCTGCTGAGATCTATGTTTTAAAAATATACAATTCAGTTTGTAATAAAAAATGAACTTGTATAAGGCACATATAATTATTCCATGCACATAAGAGAAAGTGCATGGAATAATTCAGTGTATATTTAGGGAAATGAAGTGCATACACAACATCAAAATATTTTTTTAAGTGTGCACACTAGGAGAAGCACATTTGTTTGGGTGAATGTACTCAAACAAGCTTATCTATATCTATATCTATATCTATGTATCTGTATCTGTATCTGTATCTGTATCTATCTATCTATCTATCTATCTATCTATCTATCTATCTATCTATCTATCTATCTATCATCTATCTATCTATCTATCTATCTATCTATCTATCTATCTATCTATCTATCTATATTTGTGGAGTCTCCTTGAGTTTTGATGCATTTGCAAGGTGGTACAGGCTTGAGTAAAAATACACTCACTGTTAGGGAAAAGAACAAATGACAAATTTGGAGGAACTGAAATTCCTTGATTCCCCTTACATCTAAATGAAATAAACAGCATATTAACATTACTTGTAGTCAGATTATATTTTGGAAAAGTAGACATTAACATGCCTCACATACACACACATCATACAAGAGACATTATCTTTTCAAAAGCCGCAAACTTTCTTTGACAACAACAAAACAATCCACTTTTAAGAGCAAATAAACTAGCTGTTGGGTCTGTGAAGTGGCCTGGACTGAACTACATAATGTTTCTTTCTTTGCTGCCTCTCTGCCTGCATTGCTTTAGCAAAGTACTGTTATTTTCTGCATCCATCTGCTATATTTGATATGATGAATGTAGCCATTCTTCTTTCTCTCGTCATTACAGCTGGTCTTTGATCCAAACCAGCTAATTTATATTTACCATCTATCAGCCACCATCATAAGTTTTAGGGAAAGAGGCACACCTGGGCAGAATGAATTCCCTTTGATGCAGTTGGAGAGTATCTCAAATTGTGATTAAGAGCCATTCATCAAATTTTTGATAGGCCACATGGGAATAATCTTTAAATTTTATAGCAAAGGAAATTTATTTTGTTAAATAATCATAAATACTTCCAAAATAATTTGACGTTGTAATCTGCTGCCATCATTTCATTATGTTCATCTCAAGTAGGTACCTGTTTCCCTTTAGTCTTCTCTCACTCTCTCTCTCTCTCTCTCTCTCTCTCTCTCTCTCTCTCTCTGTATCAGTTCCTCTTGGAGTAGGTTCTCTTTCCAGTATAACATGGAATTTAATGTTAAACTACACTGAATGGGGTCCCATTGAATAGATAAATAAATAAAATAATTATCAGGTATTAGCAGATGCATGCATTCTATGCATATTCAAAGTAGACTACCTGCTAAATGCACAGGCTCCAGTCTTGCACCCATTTCCTGGGGAAAAGATTTGCATTTCTCCTTTAGCTGTTTGTGGAATCATGGAATCAGCATAAGTTTTCACCCCAAATAAGCTGAATGCTCTTGGATTTGTGGATCTCCCTCAATACTTGCAATGTGAAAATATTATTGTTTTAGAAAGGCACTGGGTTTTAAACATCAGGGGAGCATTTTCATATCCATCCATTTAAACATTTTCAGTGCTGCTAATTAATAGTGACAAGAAATGGAGGGATGCTACTCAGCTTATCTAACTGGGTTACATCTGTGTGACATTCTGGTTTGTCATGTGAACTGGGGTATCACATTCACCATAACAACGTGTATATGCAGTCCCTTCTTTAGTTCCTATGACAGAAGCTGAAACTCTTATATAGCCTAGTTCTATCTGATAACTTCTAAGTTTCTCAAATGCTAAGCTCAATTTGGAGGAAGCTTATCTAAATAGTCCAATCAGTACATTTGGGTCATATTGACAAAGAGTGCTGTCTGCTAGGTAAGCATAGATTCTGTTTCTCCATTGTAGCGCTGCAGTGGAAAGAATGTATGAATTAGGGCAATGAAAATGACTATTCAGCTCATCACATCATGTGAATATCAGCTGGCCAATTAGACAAAGAGGCAGGACGATGCATATCCTTGCACAGCTCCTGATTGGCCAGCATTATGGAGATGGAAAGATGATGCATTGGAGGCTGCTTCCTAGTTGGAATTTCGCCCAGCATGAGCTACAGCATCGTAAGACCATGACTGATTTTGTTCCGGAGGGTAGGACTGGGCTTTGAGTGCCAGCTGTGCTGGCATGTTTCATTTTGGAACCAGTCCCCTTCCGGAATGAACCACCCATCTCTAGTCTGCACACATGCTCTGTTACAATCCTAGGCATGCTTACTCAGAAGCGCATCTCACTCTGTTCACTGGGAATAACTGTAAGGTGAGAAATCACCCCTTTCTTTGACACACACCATAATGTGGTAAAGGGGTTTGAGTGTGTCAGTGAAGCTGGGAGCAATGTCATTATTAGCCTGGACCTCTAACAGGATGGAATGGCTATGGGTGAGATGCACTCTGTCTCTCTTTAGGGATGCTACTGGGTAGCAGTAGTAGCTAAAGAGAAGGCAATGGTAGTGCCATTCAAGTTAACTTTTGATAGTACTGTGCCGAAGGTGGCAATAGTAACTCCCTGCTGATCTTTCCTTACCATAAAAACCTTATGATGAGACAGTCCAAAATGAAACAAGAGATAAAAATGAGATTCCCTGGTCAGAAAGCACTGAATTGGGGAGAGCAAATGGCAGATACACATAGCAATCTTGATGCAACTAGATTAAAGCAGAAAATACACCTAGTGGCAGACATGCATGGAAGTTAAAGGGAAATCTGATGCTGCAAAGCACATAGTATTGGAACATGGAATGTGAAAAGTATGACTGAAGCAAACCAGAAATTGTAAAACAAGAAATGGAACATATAAACATTGCAGTGCTTGGTGTCAGTGAACTCAAGTGAACTGGAATGGGATATAGTCAGTCAGACAATTACCAAGTATCCTGAAAAGGAACAGACACTCAGGATCACATTGCAAATATCCACTGGTTACTGGAGTGCACCAAAGAATTTCAGAATATAATCAATCAATTCTTTTTAGCCTATAGAAAAGCTTTTGACTGTGCGGCTCATGAAAAACAATGGGTTGTTCTGAAAGAAATGGGTGTGCCTCTGCATTTCATAGCCTTGATGTATAACCTGCACTGTGGACAAGAAGCTATTGTAGGACAAAAATATACAGAGATAATGGTTTCCTATAGGCAATGGTGTCAGACAATGGTACATTTCATCCCCTTACCTGTTCAGAGTATATCGTGCAGAAAGCCAGATCAGCTTTAGCAGCTGGCTAAAGAGCACTTTCCTGGGTAGGGGGGGAGGTGCTGCTTTGGGGCTCTAACCTGAACATCCCAAATACAATATTTGCCAAATATGGAGGGGGTGGCAGGAGAGGCAGCTGAAGACTTACTGTGAGTTTGGGCTTCTTTAACTCATGTGGAGGCTGTGATACCTCTCCTAGAATTCCCAAATTGCATGAACCACAAAACAGTTTGTTTCATTGTAATGCTCATGAATAGTTGTGGTTTGAAGTTCTGGATGAGCAACAAACCATAAACCATCATTAACCACTTTTTCCTAGTTTGTGCCCGTTTCTTTTTTTGGCCCATTTCTTTTTCCGGCAGAGGCAGCCCCATGTAGAATGTGCTACTGTAATCCATCTGGGGTGTAACAAGGGCATGCTACATCATGTATAGTTAGGAACTCTACAAGGACTGGACACAGCTAGGATGCTAATAATTGTGCAAGTGCACTCCTGGCCACTGCTGAAAACTGGGCATCCAGGCTCAGAGGTGAATTCAGAAGAATCCTCAAGTTGCACACCTGTGTTTTCAGAGAGTTGCATCATAGGTTGCATCCCTATAACTCAACTTGTGTCTTGTCTGAATTACATTTTAGTTTTTTCACCCTCATCCTTTTATATTACAAGTCTAAAGGCAGGGATTGCCTTTCTTTCGTTGATCTTAAGCAAACCATGTTCACAGTCTTTTCCATTGAAGGACCAGGTGCCAATGCTTCCTATAAATGAACAAATGGCCAGAATCCTATTGGCTATTTACACCCATGCCGGGGATATTGCTGCAAGTTATGGTGGCAAATTGGCATTGGTTAATGAGGTGCAAGTTGCACTCCTTGTCTAGACCCTTTTTATAGAGTCAATCGGACTGCTTATTACAAATTGTGATATCCTAAGGCTATAGTACATACATTTAAGCCAACAGAAATTGAGGGAGGTATGAGGGGCAAAGGTACAAGAGAAGAGATTTGGAACAATTGCAGGAAGAATTACTTAAGGAAGTTGTTCAGATGTTGGCAAAGCATATTGGACTGTTTTATCAATAATGCTTATTTATTTTTATTTATTTATTCATTTATTTTTGCATGTGTATACTGCAACCAATTTTCCCCAAAGGGAACTCTGGACAGTTAACATAAAGCACCGTAATAGAGAACAACAAATAATAATAAAGATTTAAAAAAAACAATCACGCAAGGCAACCAGACAAACAAATACATGGCAAGAGGCACTAAATAAAACAGGCTACAAACACAGGGAGAAACAGAAACACACCTTAATGATTGCCAAAGGCATTGCTGAAAAGCCAAGTTTTTACGGCCTTTTTAAAGGAAGCCAAGGATGGGTCCTGGTGTATCTCGCTTGGCAATTTGTTCCAGCAAGCTGGGCCAGCCACAGAGAAGGCCCGGTTGCATGTTGCCACCCGATGGGCCTCTCTGGGGGTGGCTACCTGGAATGAGAAAGCCATGGAGGCTCAGGTTGGCCGGCCCAGCTCTAACATCTGGGAAATGCACTCTGCCGCTATATATTCAGGTCCCAAACCATGGAGGGTTTTGTAAACCAAAACCAACACCTTGAACCTTATTTGGGAGGCAACATGTAGCCAATGTAGGCGAGCCAGAATTAGGAGTATGCGGTCATATTTGCCTGCACCAACCACCAATCTGGCTATTGGATGGTGCGAGCAAATATGGGTTTAGAGCCAGAATTAGCTACATGTCTGGATAATAGATGGCATCTAATGCTAACAGAATAGCCATTCTAGATGGCCTCGGTGGTTCGAAGTGTTCTGCTCTCAACTCAGGCAGGCAGTCTTTGTTGTAGCTTGTTTTCTGAGAGTGGAGAAAATACAAGAATTGTGTGTTTTCTTCCGTCACGATAAGAAATGATGTTGTGTTGGGGGTGGAAGGAGCGAGAAAGAGGAAGAGAGGCATGGAAGCCTTCAGGTTAACACCGGCACCCAATCATTCCATTGGCACTCTTACACAAGTTAATCTCCAGGGACCACATGTCTCAGAGCAGAAAGCCTTGATGCTGAGATGTCGGTGGTGCTTCTGCTGCTGAGCCACGTAGCTGTTCTGCTGCCAAACCTGCATGTGTCGTCCCCCACTCCACCCCACCCACCACCCACTACCATTAGTGGAAACACCACGGAGAAGTACAATGTGATCCTTGGGGAAAGGACTTTCTTTGGGAGGCAACGATGAACCTTTTGCCCCTGAGGACCTTTTGCGCCCGTACGTCAAACAGGAATGGCATAAGAACAAAAGAACATAAGAAGAGCCATGCTGGATCAGGCCAACGGCCCATCTAGTCCAGCTTCCTGTATCTCACATTAGCCCCACCAAATGCATCTGGGAGTGCACAAGACTAAATAACTGTTTCCTGATACCACTCCCCGGCATCTGGCCCTTGAAGTACCCCGGTTTTAAGACTGGAGATTACACATCTCCATCATGGTTTGTAACCTGTGATGGATTTTTCCTCCAGGAATCTGTCCAATCCCCTTTTGAAGGCATCCAGGCCAGATGCCATCACCACCTCCTGTGGCTGGGAGTTCCACAGACTAACAACGCGCTGAGTGAAAAAATATTTTCTTTTGTCTGTTCTTACTCTCCCAGCCCTCAATTTGAGTGGATGTCCCCTAGTTCTGGTATTTTGGGAGAGGGAGAAGAGCTTCCCTCTATCCACTTTACTCATGCCCTGCATTATTTTGTACATCTCAATCATATCCCCCCTCAGGCGCCTTTTTTCCAGGCTAAAGAGGCCCAAATGTTTTAGCCTTTCCTCATAAGGGAGGTGCCCCAGCCCAGTAATCATTTTAGTCGCTCTCTTCTGCACCTTTGGTCCAGGGCGTGGTGTAAATGTGAGGATTTGCTTGCACATAACTTTCTGCATTCTTTAGGAAACATTCTGCTTTCCCCTTGCTCTTCTTTGCCCACCCCCTGTCTCTTTTCTTATCTCCTATTAGCCATGGACTCTCCAAAAATGAAAGTTCAGGAATGACTTTCAAGGAGATGTTTTACTATTTTTTTTTGTTTAAAAATTATCTAAAAAAACAGACTGGAGAGTTTAATTAGCAAGCTCCAAGTAATAGTTATACCCCTTTCCCTCTGCTATCAGCATTCACTTTTATTTACGATGGGAGTTCCCCCTTGTATCTTCTTTCCCATAGGAACCACTATCACTAATATTTCTGTGATCTATGAATAAACCAAAATGTAAAGTTAGTTACTTGCAATCAATGCAAATTAATGATTTCTTTTTTTAAAAAAACATTTCAATCAGGAAAAGCAGCTTTGTAGTCGAAAATCCCATGCTGGCCTTAGAGTGGGAGTTTTTCCAGCCTCTGCTTAAATCCAAAAAAAATAAAAAAAAAATGCTGCAATCTTCTGGCACAGGCTCACTGTAATGCTTTAAAAACAATTTAGCAACTGTCATTGCTGTAATTACAGTAACTAATTACCATCCTTAGCAAACAAATAGCTTAACATAATACGCAAGCCGAATCAATTTTGAAGAAATGCAAATTCCGAAAAGCAAAAAAGGGCATTTTGGCAAACCTGAAAGAGAAGCCGGAAAATAATACACTTTGTTTTATCTCCACATAATTCCCAGGGAATATCATATCATAAATATTTGCATTCAGTTCTTATCAGGACATTTGCATTTGCTTCCTTATCAGTCTGCAGGCCGGACTCTGCCAGATAGAGAGTTGAGCTCCACACCATGTACATATTTCTAATGAATCACGTCTCAGGCTGAGAGAATATTTTGGCTGGAACTTTATCACTGAGATGAAGAGGTCATTTACTCTCCAAGTCAGTTCATCTTGGAATTGTCTTGAGATTCCAGTGTGATTCAACGGACTCCCCCCACCCTTCATTTGAGAAGACCTAAATAACACCAAACCTGCATCGTTTTATTGCTTGCAATGTTTCCATATTCGAAAAGCTTTCATAGGCATCTCTTTATTCCCTTATTTTGAAGTAAAAGATTTTCATTCAGGTTTATCATTAAATCTTGCCAGTACGTGATCTCTGATATATCAGAATGTCTTGACAAAGATATCAATAAGAATTTTAAAGTTAAGCTCAGATCTCAGTTTAGTATTACAATTTAACAGGAATTTGGGAGGACACACATTCTGTTTGCACTTGATTTTTAAAAAAAGAATTCTAAGACATGGTGCATTCATATTATATTAACATTTATTTCTTGAATTTGTATCGAATCCACTTAAGTTCTCTTTTACTCCAGTGAGTGAAATGAAGTGTTTGTGGTTCTCCTCCTTTCTATTGTATTCTCGTAACAACCATGTGAGGTAGGTTGGGCTGAAGGATTGTAATTGGCCGTAGGTCACCCAGAGGCTTTCAAAGCTAAGTGGAGATTTGAACCCATAATCCATGAGTTCTAGCCCAATGCATGAAGCATTGCCTTACTAATTTATAATTCCTTGTGTGTTTATTAGGTTCATTTTATTTAGTCCAATAAATAAAATGGTGCCTCTGGGAACTAGTACACACACACAGTGCTTTCAGTCCATTGTGGTTTATTCCTCAAAGACCTGTATTTCTTTGGTTATGGGCAAAACAATGTAGCAGCTTGGAAGAAACAGAACTTTTGAAAAGAGTTGTGTGTTGAAATTATTGGGAAAATAATAACTCACAAATCAGTGCGTCAAAAGGGTCTTTCTGAGAATTTGGTTATTCCCTTTAGTTAGTATAAGGTAGAAAACAACTACATGGAACAATGGAGAGTTCAGACTGTCTCACCACCCTGCTTTTGTACACAAATTAGCACTTTTTATTTATTTATTTATTTATTTATTTATTTATTTATTTATTTATTTATTTATTTATTT
>JAHTLZ010000204.1:20827743-20845778 GCA_023846285.1 Phrynocephalus versicolor | reverse complement strand
TTTATTTATTTATTTATTTATTTATTTATTTATTTATTTATTTATTTGCATTTATAGACCACCTGACTTTCCCACAGGGGAACTCTGGACAGTGAGTGAACAACTGATTTTGTATGATAAAATCATTCTAGAGCATTTAAAGCAGAAGAATGTATCTTTACTTAAAGGTACAATCTGTAGTTACTGTCAGAAGAAGAAAAAAGAGGAAAATAGAATCTTGCTGCTTAGAGGAAGGAGGAGGGAAAAAGGGGGACTATCAACAAAAGAACAGAGGCAAAAATACATAGGAAGAGGGGATGAGGGCCAGAGGAGGAAAATAATATTACCAGTCCAGCTAATGGCAAAAAGGACCACTGTAAACTGTAAAGCTTCTCACTGATACCCATTGTGGGTGCATGCAAGATTGCTGTCATCCCAACAGGAATAACAAGATTGTTATTATCCCAGCACGGATGCTATTATCATTGGCCAGGTGAACACATTGCTTTCACAGGGGTGATACTTTCTTTGCAAGTACAGGTGGGATTCATAGAGGTCCAGAGCACCCGTAGATTGGCCAAATGATTGATTCTTTTATCTTAACTGCATATCTGGCATGGAACACTGGGAGAGAAAATTAGAAGGGGAAAAAGTAACCTGATTGTCTTGTTAATTAGAAGTGCTAATATGCTTCTTTTCAAAAACATGCACTATAACTTGCTTTTAACAAGCAAATTAAGAGCAAAACAACAGCAACAGCTTAAAATTAGTGTATCTTTATTTTCCATATACCACTTCAGTTCATTTGTTAGAACACAAACAAACTGCAGTTTCTGGTCCATCATTCTTCAAATAACTGACAAAGCCAATCTGTACCTAGGGAAACACTGTATCTGCTGCTTACATGCAGACTCTTTCCATTGTCCCAACTTCTGCTGTTTCTGATAATAGACTTTAGCTAGTGCAGGGATCAGAACAGAAAGAACAAGAGCCTGGATGGGAGAAGACACAGGGCTTTTCTCTGTCGGGTGACGGGATGCAAATGATGGCAGGCATCTTGTACCGTGAATTTGGAGAGGGAATTTGGGCTGGTTCAGTTTGCTATGTAAGGTTGAGGCAATGTGCACTTGCTAAAATTATCATTCCTTCACAGGTAGAAGAGCTCTGTCCTCCCCTGCATCTGGCCATCTTATTCCTCTGCCAGGAAAATAAATAAAGAGTTAGAAGTTCCAGACAGACGGGGAAAATCCAACAGCTAGCAAGCATTACACAGTGTGCCCGCAAAATGTCTCGTATTATCTGTTTCACACTGAAGAGATTGATTGTGATGTCAGTTATGTTGTGGACAGAATGAAATGGGAGAATGAAGAGATTTGAAAACTTACTTTTTGGGCAATATGATCTTAGTAGAACCATGTCAGGATGTCTAGTGGTCACACAGGCTGGCGATATGTTAGATTTGTGTTTCAAGGGGAGCCTTTTCATCATGCTGGGACAACATGTAAAAGGGACATCGGAGAAGGTTTCCATAGTTCTCAGCTTCCTCTCAGTCCTTCATTATTCTTTGATAGCATTACAGATTTGTCTGCCATCTACAGAGTTCCTTAGTCAATCCAGGTAAGCAATACTGTTGGGTTTGAATTTTGAATCAAAGATCCAACAACTGGCCAAATTGTGAACTTGACATTTTTCTTCCAACTAGGGATTAATGTTCCAGACTCCATGCTGCTCTTTTTAAATTATCTTCTTATTTCACCTTCTATATTTTATCCGAAAAGTAACCTGCAGCAGTTTACAAAATAGGTAGCATGTCATCCCTGCTGCCAGTCTTCCGGTCCATGCTAAAATAAGAATAATTACGTGCTATCAAGTTGATTTCAATTTATTACTGTGAGAATAAATAGTTGCAGGGTTAGGGTTACTTTATTCTCAAAGGGCTGCTTGAAGCCATCTTAACAAACTATCCTTATGAATGACCAGATCAATCATCTCCATCATCTGGTGTTCCTTAGAAGAAATATATATGTCACGTCCTGCTCAAGCAAAGTCATGTCAAGGTGGGGAGAGTTAAATCTCCCAGGTTTGAATTAGTTCTATTAAACAAACAAACAAAAACAATAGGAAAATAGACGTTTTTTGGCTCTTTTGAAGCTAGGAGCATCAAAGCAATGCTTGAAGCCATGATATTCAAGTTTCCACCTGCACACTATTTTGCTGTTTTCAAAGTCCTGGTATGAACTGATTGATTTACTTTGTACATTAATAACAAATTAATCAGCTATGTGTGGATCCTTATGCAGCCACACACTTTCTCTCTGTGGGTATCCATTTCCACATACAAACAAAGAGATCAACAGGCTTAAAAAGAGTCATTTGTTGAAGTTACAAAAAAATTTTTTTTTAGGATGGTAGGGAGCAATCCACTGAAAACTGAACACACTTAAAGGCCACAGATATCTGACTGATGGAGGTGGGAAAAGGGTTGCGCTCATGGGAGTTCCTCTTTAGATATATTTATTTGGGACCAGTCCAGTTCATTTTGTTCTTTATGCTGACTGCATTTTATAGTCTGGCAAAATCCCTCAACATCTTGCTCAATGGAGAGCTCTCTTTGGACAAAGCTCCGTGCAGTTTCCTTTGGCTAAAGCTCCAGTGTGTCAGGGACAAGAGTTCATGGAAGCAAAGTTGGTTAAGTAGGAATGTTCCCCGCTGCCACAATTCAGACATGCAGTCCATTCCCTTGCAGCTGGAACAAGCCATGGGATTCCACCAAATATGTTTCTATCTCTCCATGAGAGTACTGAGACTAATGGCGAGTTGGCATTTTTTTTATTTGACACCTCCCATAATGAGATGTCCATCAGATAGGCTGACATGAAGTCAATGGAAAGAAGTGTAAAAATCAGACAGTGGCCTTATGGACATTAACAAGTTTGCGCAAATGGCTGAGTTAAATTGGTGCAAGGCCCCCCTTGATATCTCCTTCCATGTCCTCTTTCAATGTCAAACCGCTTGTGCTACCATCATTGTGTGAGGAGTCGAATGCACCTAGTATCCTGGCCACAGAAACTGCCTTCTGCAGGATCAACAAAGAACGCCTGCCTCAAAGGAATTTGTGGTCAGTGCCGTGTAAGCATTATATAATCCAACAGCTTTTATTAATGAGCCCTAAATCATCCTCTTTCATCATTTGTCCATCTAGAGTTTAAATTAAAGGACGAAAGCCTAATAATGTTGTGAAAAGGGAAACACTGGGCCCTTTGTGAGGTATTTACAGGCTCATCTGGGATAGAAATCACCTCTATCTTCTCTGCTTTATTGTTTGTTTTAGCTTTGTCTTGGAGGTGGGAAGGGCTTACAGTTAAGAGGCTATTATCAGACTGAAGGATGCAGGAAATCCAAAATATTTATGTTTGTGCGTGGCACATGGACAAGAAACAGTGCACAGGAAAAAGGGTTTCCTGATTAAGTGATTGAAAACACTCTGGTGTATGTTAATGGCTTCTTCTGTCCAACTGATAACATCACCTCCAGCCTTATCACTGTTCTTGAACTTATTTTAAACATTCTCTACTGCTCTTCCAATTACATATGATATACTTTTAAGCATCCAGTTTGCTGGCTGCTACTCATCTAATTTGTTTTCTTTCTAATTTTTTTCATGACCACTGTGGGTATTTAAAAAAAGATATCCTTGAAGGAAATACTTTCCAGGGTTAAATTAATTTATATGGAATTAAATCATTGTCTTGCAGGAAAAGACTCCCCCCACCCCCAAAAAAAATTCAATATGGCTTTTGAATACTTACCTATCATTTCCACAGTATATGTGGTATATACATTTCTGAGGATAAAGATAGCACTTAAATCCAGATATTACTCCCAGCTAGAAAAGGCCACTGAATAAATGGGTCCTTTAAACCCAATATTTATGTCTAATTGATTCAACAGATCTATTCCATACCTGGGGTCAGGGACTGACAATTGGATTTAAACCAAGGCCAACTGCGATCATTATTTGAAAGGATTAAAACCAGTCTTGGAAAATCAGCTAATATCACTATGGGCCATAATTAGACCATAAGCATATGTTTTGTCAGTTGAGGGTATCCAAATTAAGGGAACATTTTCAAGGGAACAACCAACTCGCCATTCTTATACCATTCACATTGCATTTGTATGATACAACACCCTCCCTCCCTCCCTCCCTGCCATGTGTCTCCTTATGTACAGAGACAGATTAAATATGTCAGGGTAGGCCTAATGTGGGGTGGCTTACACAGTGGTGCATTCTTTGTGGACTGGTTATTGTGGACTGGTTGTTGAACTGTAGTTTACTCTTGAGGACTGCATGACAAGCCATATTATACTTAAAGGCAGCATGCAGGCTGAAATGGTTCACAGCAAATGAATTGTCACATAAATGTTAGAACACAATGGTTCCCAAACTTGGGTCTCCAGACATTCTTGGACAAAAACTCCCAGATGTCCTGGCCAGCACAGCTAATGATGAAGGATTTGGGGATTTTTAGTCTGGGGACCCAGGGTTGGGAACCGTGTTTTCTAACTTTTATGTGCCAAATCACTTGCTGTGAACCACTGGTCTGATAGGCAAAATCCACAGAAACAAAGCAAAAGAAAAGACAAAAATGTGGCACCTTAAAGACTAATATATTTAATGGATCAGGAAGTGGACTTGGTCCGTGAAAGAATAGATTAAAATATAATAGTTAGTCTTTAAGGCACCACTTGTTTTTTATATTTTGTTTTGCTTTGTTTCTTTGGATTTCTTTGGAATTCCTGCACAGCCAACATGGCTGCCTCTTCCAAATCTGCTCTAACACTTGCCATTTTGCCCTGCTCACCAACATCTGTTATTTAATTCCTTACCTAATGTTAGAGCTGGCACTCAGCTTTGGGAAAATCATTATATGCTGAATATTGTTAATAATCCTAGCAATCCTGATCACAGCTAATGTAAATGATTATATCCATGGTCATATGAGAAGAGAAAGGGTGAAGGAATGAAGGGTTGCCTCTTCAGCAAAAGAAGGAGGGTTCAACACTGAACCATAGACTTTTTGTTAAGGCCGAGAGAGGGCCCTCATAACGTTTACACTAGAAATTAAATTCAGGAGATAGCCCAACTGTACTGAAAGGACAAGATTAATGAATATTATAAAATGGTGGAAGAGTAGGATTATCCCTGCTCAGGGGTCAGTCTGTTTCAGATACATGCTTTGACTCTCATTCTTCCCCTTATTCATTTGCTTTTTCACCCATCCACCCACACACCAACATTATCTTTGTGGGAAAGGAAGCACTCATTACTGGTTTCACCATTATCTGTTTCTTTTTCATTTTTGATAGTTACACAAATCTTGCATCGGTTTATTTTCTTATAATGCAGCATTTCTTCCCATAGTGCTTAGGTAAAGTATGTCATAACTTCACAACATGTGACTTATAGCATCTTATAAACGGGAACATACAGTAAGTCTGGGGTAGCCCACCTTGGAATATTATTTATTTCTTTATTATTTATTATTAGAGATGGGCATGAAACAAACATTTGGTTCATTTTGTTATTAGTTATTTGTTTCATTATGCAATGAAATGGATAACGAACTGCCCCCTCTAAGAGAAACGAAATGAAACAGAAATTTCCATTTTGTTTTGGTTCATTTCGTTGGCTAGTGTCTCCTACCTGGGTCTGGGAGTGGTCCTCTTCCTGGTCCAGTCCTCCTGGCTGCAGGTAGGGGCGTCCAGGGGAAAAAAGCTGACCATCCCATGCTACAGCTGTAGTGTGGGCCACGTGGTCGGCAGTAAATAAAATAAAATAAAATAAAATAAAAGATCCGGCGCACGGGCCCTGGTACCAGTCTGTGAGCACCAGCACCAGTCCGTGGGCTGTGGAACTGGCCTGTGGACTGTCCCCCCCCCACCCCCAAAAGCCCTGATCTGGCACATGGCCCAGTACCAGCTCGCGAGCACCAGCACAGGCCTGTGGGTCGTGGAACCGGCCCACAATCTGTGGAACCAGCCCATGGCCAGAAAAAAAAATCCGGTGCATGGGCAAAAGTTTTTTTAAAAAGCCAACTGGCCCGTGCTAAAGCAGTAGCATGGGCCATGTGGTCGGCAGTAAAAAAACAAAACAAAACAAAATAAAAAAGGAGCACTGACTCAACGCCAGGGCCCTCTAAAATGAAAAACAAAAACAAAAACAAAAAAACCCAACTCTGAGCTGGCCCAGGGGCCATGTGGTCAGTGCTTGACAAAAAAAAAAAAAAAAGGAGCGCCAACCCGGCCCCAGGGGTGGCCTGGTCGGTGCCCTAAAATAAAGAAAAAAAAAGGGAAAGAAAAGAACTACTTAAATCTTTCTTACTTCGTCTTCCTAACCAGAACTATGACTCTAACATTTAAGCTCCCAGTTCTCTGACATCAGCAAAAAATGGGAGCATTGTAAGTAAAATCTTGGACTTCAGTGACTTGGAAATGTATTTTCTCAAATCTCCCTAAAATAGAGTACAATAAAGATGACATATTTAAAGAAAATAGGCTAGCACAGAAGGAAACATCCTATCAAATCTAATACATTTGACATTGTAGTGTTATAACTCAAGGGCACCTACTTCCTTCCTTTTGGATGGATACTGTTTCAAAACTTAGCAAGTGCATTAGGAACCTCTGGAACATATAAAATATGTAGATTAATCCTGCAAAGTAGAACAAAGTTGTAATATCCGTACTTCAGAAGTGGTAGTGTTTTCTTTGGTGTATGAAGGGTTAATTTGTCCTGTACTGAAATAGACATCACAAAGTCAGTAGGACTTGATGGATTTTGTAATTAGTGAAACACCTGTGTAATCAAATGTGCTTGGTGCCTGTACATATGTGCCTCAACATATGATTGTTACCCAAGTATATATATCTGTCACGATTGTCCCAAGGCTAGTCACTTGGTCAGATTGTTCACTTATATGTTATATTGTAAATAGATTGCTACACAAAAACTTCCATGTGAGAGTCTGGATTCTTCGTGTGTGCTGTGTGTAAATTCTGGACAACGGAAAGAGGTCTCACTTTTGGTGCTGATGCCAGAGGCTATAATCTGCTGAAAATCACAACAGTGTCTGCACACAGAACCCCCTCTTTTTTCCTTAAAAGACCACCTATATCTTTGCTAATTATGAGGTGCTGGTTTGGAATTTAATTCAGAACATAACATTTCTCTTTTCAATCTAACAAATGTGAAAGTTCTGTTGAAATTACTCCCCTTGAAAAATCATCTCTGAACAGAAAGGTATTCCAATTAAGTAGTTTTCAAATATGAAAACAGAGGGCCACAGATCTTCATAGACTGAAATCTTGCTGCATAATATCAGATCTTCATAGACATAAATCTTGCTGCAGGGAGAGACTGATGGTATTTAAAGAGCTCCTGTGTCAATCTTATGGCTTGTGTGACTTGTTCAATCAGTTTCATTGCACACTATTTATGCAAGCCTCAGGAGGGAAACATAAACTCTTGGATTACCAGTTATCTTCTCATGCCAGATGACATCACTTTCCTCATGACAGAGTAATTAATGCAACAGGATTTTGGTTCTAAAGTATTCCTTATATTGTTTATTATACACTTCCCAAAACTATTATTCTACTGTTCAGTTTTCAGATATTGGAATCCTGGATTCTGTATTCCATATGAAGACAATGTGTATTGTAGAAATAATTAAATGTCTTCAATGAAGTGTGGAACATTTTCCCTTTAACTTGGATCACCAGTGCTAAACCTGGGGAAAGTGCTGTACGAACAAAGGTTGTACCTTTAAGAACAAAGGATTTTAAAGCATATTTTCCTTTTATACGCCCATACTCTTAAATCTCTACTCCCTCAATATTGTCCTTTGATTCTCAGGAAAAGACACAGAGAAATAATCTTTCTTTCTTTCCATTTTAGTGTTGATTAAAATATCATCTTTGGTAAGTCTGTTTTATAGTCACTAATTGATATTGTCAGCCCAAATGGAGGCATCTGTCAAGAGAACCAGCTTGTTTTCATATCCAGTATACTTAAAATTGGCACATTGTTAACGTTTCTCACAGAAAACCATCTATTTTGATTTATGAATGTTTTCAATTTTTTAAGATTCTCAGAAATGCTGGTTCACCTGTATGGGGAGAGATAGCTTATTTGGCTAAATGCCTTGAATGACTGAGTGCCAGGTAATGAATAATGCCACGTTCAATATTCTAAATTTGTGTTCCAAATTCTGAATTCTGAATGAACCACATGGAATTACACTGATAAGTGGCTGATTTTTTTACTCTAAGGATTGTCTCATTTTCAACTTTAAAATGGGCTTCCTATATTCTACTGAAAGCATTTCATAGTAAATGGAATTTAAAGTCATACTAACCAGCATGATTTATATTTCTTTTGAAACTTGAAAGCAGCAACCCCAGTAAATTAGAAGAATACATTTTTTTGCAAACCAGAAAGTCCAAATTTGTGCAAACCTATTAAAGTTCTGCAGACAAGGACAGGCCATGGTGATGAGTGTTACCCAAGTATTTAAGAATGCCTTTTGAGGGCAGTCCTTTTCTGTAAATAAGCAGAGAATGTTTTTGATAAGGGTTTTTGAAAAAAACAACAACAATCACACAATTCTCCATAAGGGACAAGAGAAGTGGCTGTTTGTTTGTTTTCTAAATAACCTTTAGGTGTTTGAGACCTTTTATTACGGTATTCAAAATCTTCAGGAACAAACAAAACCTCATTTAGCTCCCCATACACTAGCTGATAATATTCTGCATAAGGTGGTTTCTTATTTCCCTGTGCTAATCAACCAATGTATTATAGAAAAACCTCAGCAATTAAAAAAACAAAACAAAACCCTAATCATAGTTCCAAGGCCATCACCGAGTGAACAAATCTGTGACTGAAAGAATATTTCAAGTATGTTGTTACTTTGCAAATTACAGGTATTATGAATTAATGATAATTTACCAAGGTGTTCTGGAGATTATTGCTTATAATCTGTTGAGCTCTTTTGTGCATAGATATTAATTAATAAGTCACATCTGTCAGGGTACCAGCCTGGTAAAACAGATACAGCTGAAATCTGAAAATACTTTCAGAAATGTTTTGTACTCTAAGCTGTCCAGAGAAACTTTGGTTATAGGAAGCAATAGAATAGAATAGAATAGAATAGAATAGAATAGAATAGAATAAGGTTGATTTTATCCTCAAGTGTTTATTTTTGAATAATCAACACCAGTTGAATTGATGAATTAATGACTATCCTGACAAACTTTTTTTTAAAACACCAGGACTAAAATCCAAACACCATGTAACTCTCATGCCATGAAAATGTGCCTTTGAGTTGTGATTCTTGATGAACAATTCTTATACCAGTTTTATGTTTAGTTTTGTAAACTACAATGTGTGGTACAACAACTGCTGCAAAGCTTCCTAACTGAAGTCTACTGCTGAGAAAAAAACTACACATGAAGGAGAATATCTGTTTCCTTCCCATTAATCCATTCTCCCCCCTATGATAGCTGTTCCTCAGACACACATGCATCACTGACCATACTTGTGAGTTAATCACATATTGACCTTATGATGGCCATTTGGAAAACCAAGTGCATCAAATAATAAGATATGAAGCAGAGGAGAAACATATGCCCAGATGAACTGGCATCTTTTAGTATTTGGGATAGCAAATACTTATTTATTTACTTATATAACTTGTATACCACCCCATTAGTGTGAACACTCTCCGGGATGTTCATAACTGGTCAAACCATCATTAAAATTAACAGTACAACATGACAATATACAACAAATGCAATAAACCAAATAAAACTCTGTCACTAGCTACTCCCCTTCCCGAATGTAAATAGACGTTTTTTAAAAAATAAAACAAATATGGACATCTCAGGTCAGTGGTTAAAAGCACTAATAACTAATACTTATTTGTTTTTATTAATTTCCTCAACTACAAGAGAGCGAAGTCTTCTGCTGAAAACTCTGAAGGCTGTTTGTTCCAGAAGGAAAAGGTTTCTGGTGTTACCTTTATTGGATCTCTTTAGTAGAGATAGGCACAACAAAAAAAATTGACGTTTTGAGTTGTCGTTTGTCGGGACGGGCCCGTTTCGGGTCGTTTCCGTTTGTCGTGGAAATTTTCAAAAATTTTGTCATTTGGGTTGGGTTTGGGGTAATTGGGCTCTGGGAGGCACCTCTCTGGGTGCCTCTGAGTTGACCCACTAAGAAGAGAAGGGAAGCGTAACGCGTAGCCGCCGCGTACCATACATTACATAATATTAGGGTTGGGGGGTAAGTGGCAGAGGCACCTCTCTGGGCACTTCTCTGACTCACTAAGAAGGAAAGCATACTGGCGTACTGGCGTAGAGGTTAGGCTTAGGGAGGGATAGTGGGCTCTGGAGTTGGAGGCACCTCTCTGGGTGCATCACTCTGACCCACTAAGAAGGGAAATGTACTTGCGTACGAATCTGGGTTAGGGTTGGGGTTAGGGTAAGGGCTAGGCTTAGGGTTACGGTTAACGTTAGGGTGGGTTAGTGGGCTGCACCTCTGGGTGCCTCTGACCCACTAAGAAGGACAGTGTACTGGCGTATGGGTTAGGGTTAGGGTTAGGGTTAGGGTTAGGGTTGGTGGGCTTTTAATGCCCTCTGGCACATCCAGAAGTCTCAGTCAAAACCTGGCCATGCGATTGGTGCAATGGCTCCAAAAATTTGCATGGTCCCATCCCATGGCCAGCCCATCATTGCACAGGTGTAAAAAAGTAAAAATAAAAATAAAATAAAATAAAATCAATGGAGACCCACTGTTGCTACTATAAAAAATCAGGCATTGAAAATACCTAATTTTCACATGTTTCTGTTGTGCTTTGGTGGGTTTTTGGACCATGATTTAAAAGTAAATATTGCGATTGCCATTTTAGTTTCCCCCCACCGCATGGCATAGACTGAGACGACGAGGAGGATGACCCCTCCAGCCTGGTGCAAGCCAAGCAGCCCAGGAAAGGAGAGGGGGGGAAGGCCGGGGACCCCCCCCCAGAAACCACCCCTCTCTGGTAGGTGCCCTCACTGAGGCAGGCATATTTCCGCCTGCTTTTTTGGCCGGGAATCAGGGTTTTTTTTGTTATTTTTAAAACTTTTTTTCTGTGCTGCTTGGCATTGTGCGATTGCTGTGATGCCATGAATGACAACGACAAATCAGACCCAATTTATCTTTATCGGGTCGGGTTCGAGCTGGAGCGGAGTAATTCTTGTTACCGTTACCTGTTACGTAACGGAAATGACAAACGGTAACGGAAACGAGAATTTCGCTGCTCCGTGCCTATGTCTACTCCTTAGGTGTCACTCACAATTTCTAACATCAAGGACTTTGAGGAGTGGGTGGAATGGGTAGCTCTTTTGTGGGAGAGGGGTTCTGACAAATTTTGAGGTCCTAAATCTACAGGTCATGATCAGCACCTTGACTTGGGGATTGAAAAATAATACCTGAAAATTACAGATATATGACCATATTTGCTGGTACTTATGATCACTCTAGCACAGTGATGGCTAACCTTTTAGAGACTGAGTGCCCAAACTGCAAATCAAAATCCAATTATTTTTCGCAAAGTGCCAATACAGCAATTTAACCTGAATACTGGTGGCTGTGAAGGGGCGCTGTCAGGTGCCCAAAGAAAGGGCTCCAAGTGCCATCTTTGGCACCCATGCCATAGGTTCGCCAACACTGCTCTAGCATTTTGGACTTGACGGCATTTCCATACTGACTTCAAAACACACTGAGCATATTGTCTAGCTTGACCTTTAGCAAGATTGCAAGTTTATTCCTAGTGCTGGAATGCAAGAAGAGGCTTAAATATAAGAATTGAGGGGATGTCCCTGTTCAAATGCTTGAGAAGTAGACTAGAGCAAGAATATCTGTACTTTAAGTCTGCCATATGCAAGATTGTGCCTGCATGAGTGTTGTAAGACACTGCTGCTGCTTCCTCCGATGCCTTAAAAAATACAGACCAGACAGTTACTGAGCAGCAGGGGAAAGTTTTATGGAATCTTGATTATTTGTTGCTTTCTCCTCCCTCAAAATAGATTTCTGGGCCTGGCAGAAGAGTGCACGAGTGGTAGAAAGGAATACAGGAAGGGAATTTGTAACAGCCTTGAGCCTTTGTGAGTTTCTAATTGGAATGTCAAACTCTTTCCTGAGAAAGCACAGGGGTGCCTCTACATTCTTAGACTGAGTTATCTCCATGCAAAACTAACACTGTGCACATAATATTTAATTTGTTTTTGTTTTACATTTGTACCTCCTCTTTGCTCCAAAGAAATCAGGGCAACACAGGTGGGGTTATTCTCTATTTTATCTTCACTGCAATCCTTAAAAGGAGGTGAGTGTCTGGTTCATACAATCCAGTGAGTTTTATGGCTGAATGGCAACTAGAGGTGGGCACGACTCAAAAAAATGGTGTTTCGTTTGTCATTTAGTTGTTTAGGGGTCCATTTCGGTTCGTTTCCGTTTTTGTGAGGTTTTTTGCAAAATATTTCATTTTCGTTTCGTTATGTAACGAACCGAAAAAATGAAAACGAAAATGAAAAATTGCTGTTTCGTTACCATTTAGCACAATTCAATGTACTTGCCGTAACGAAAACGAAGCGGTCGACAAAATTTTTCGTGTTTTGGGTCGTTTTGTTTCATTTTGGAGTCAAAATTCGTTTTTCATTTCGTTACGTAATGAAACGAAAAAATGAAAACGAAAAAGAAAAATCGCTCGTTTCGTGCCCATCTCTAATAGCGACTTGAACCCAGGGCTTCAACATAATAACCACTCACTACACCATATCGGCTCTCTGGATTGTGAAACAGTATTATCAGGAAGGCATATAAAATTTATCAGATAAGAGATAGGCTCCTGTTTAGGTTCCAGAAATTATCTTTGCAACCTACTTTCTGACTTCTAGGACAATATTTACCAGTTAGAAGTGTCGTACAGTTCCATGGCTTATAGGAAGTGCTGTATTGAACAACAACCACAACAACAGTAATTGCATATTAAGATTTTTTTTTAAAAAAAGGACATTTTTAAGGTTCCTTTTTTCCATGAGACAAAACCACTGAACTACCAAAAATGATATTAAATATTTCTGGAAGCTATGCCATATGGGGAAAACCACTTCATGAGCTAAGACAAGCTGGAATCAAGACTGTTTGGATTTTTTCTTCTTCAATCCATTTTGCCCATCTCAGAATTGATTCTGATAGACAGCATCTGTTGATGCTCACAACAGAACTTATGCCCCTTATTTTATTTGAAGATTGTGCATGAATTGTGTTTTTACTGCTGCTTAACTAGGGCATATGTGGCTTCCATTACTTTAGCAATTATGCTAAGATGATGAAAGGTATGTATATAATCCCACAACTGTTTATGCCTTGTTTTCACATTGTACTCAATGAATTTAGGAATTTTACAAAGGTTATTTCTTCTTCTTTTTTAAAGAGGGCATAGGAATCCCACTGTATCTGTAGTTCTGTCCCCCTTTTTGAGTGCTATCCTGCTATCCAGTAAATTGGATGGAAATCTCATTAGTGGAGCTATAATGAGCTGGCAACGAAACCCCTTCAAGCTTCCGTGCTTACGGCCATTTGCCTGTTTGTTTTAGTCTTCACTATGCATCTGAAATTGCCCATTAGGATTGCAACGAAGGGTGAGCCTGCCGCTGTGATACTGACAGTCCCGCCAAGCAAGCTGAAATCAAACAAACCCAAAGGAAGCCGTGAGGATGGTGAGCCTGTGTGCTTTTGTGTCCTTAGGTCAGCAGCCGGCATCACAATAAATCAGGGGGAAAGGACAGAAATATAGTGAAGCGAAAAAAGGAATTGCATTTGAAGATGACTTCTGAGTGTGGACTTGCAGTATATTATTATGACTGAAATAAGGAGTGGGTGAAGCTCATTTTGACAGGAGGAATTTTTTCCACCTAAAATCTTGTACATCGTGTACCCTGCATGCTTGTACATTGAGTCAGTTTACTTTAACTGCAAGTGTGGTGCAGAGGCTAGGAAATGCAGCGATAAACCAAGAATCTGGCCATGCAGCTTATGCCTGCTACAAATTCACTGTGGAAACTTCACCCTTCCTGATCTGCTATATAGAAATAGGAGACTGCCATATAGTTCCATTGAACAGCTGACAGAGGCAGGAGGTAAACATTGGGCTGGCAAATATGAATCTCCAGCCTCTTCTGCCCTAAATACTGTGAATGCAGAGTCAGAGGAAGATTTCCAGCAAATAGATTAATTCCTCTGCCTCCTATTTTATCAGAAAATCTGCCACAGGATCTGCTTTCCCTCAGCCATGATCTGCGAGGTCTACCATAGAAATATCGGCCAGAGTTATGAGAAGTTTTTCCTTGTGAAGTGACAGGTCCTTCTTTTCTGCAAAGTAGCCACTTTCTTTGTAGCTGTTTGCTTTGTTGTCATAGGAAGGAGAAAGTGGCATGAACAATGTTAACCGTAACCAAGGCTGGAAATGTCTGTAAAGATTCTCAGTCATCCAGGTGAGTTTATCTGGAAGTTGAGACATGGCAACTGGACTTCTTTTCTAGAGAGATTGAAATGTTTCGCTGTTCATCTAAACAGCTTTGTGAGTCTGAGGAAAGCTAGTTGGGAGGCCTCCATTTTATAGTTCACTTTGACCTCATGTGAACCTGGCCGGAAATTGGCTCATAAGATGAAAAATGGACTGAATAGGCTGATTAGGTGGACAACAGTCTCAATAAGTTCATTAGGTGGACAACTTTCCAGACACCCATAAATTATGAGTTGTTAGCCGTGGCCTTGTTGGTGGAGGTGTGAAGTATTCTTCATTTGTTTGGGGATTGTTGAAATGGCCCCTTGATAACTAGCATAAAGATCCTGCCTGAGGGACCCCCCCACCTCTGTTGAGAGAGGGATTTTCAATACTCCCATGAATGGTTTCCCTTACCCCTCTCTCACACCACCTATCCTCTCTGTCTAATATGTGTACATCCTCATCTTTGAAGGCTGGAAATGTTCTTCTGGGCTAAGTCCGTCCAGAATCTTACACCAGTTTCACCAATGGTTAGGGATTATGAGATTTGTAGTACAAAAACTCCATTTCCCAAACACCACACTGCTGCCCACTACTTCTCCGCTGGAAGTGCATCCATTTCCTAGGTCTACATTTACCCAGTTCATACAATTCATAGTTAGATAACTTGGTCATTATAAGGAGCAGCTTCAGTCTCAGAATACATTGGGAGAGCATTTCAAATTTTAATCTCATGTCATGAAATTGATTCTAATTTTGACCCTTTTAGGATTTTCTAGGTGCTATACAGGGTGCACAGAATGGTGGTTTCACCATTTCTCCTTCTGATGGCACTCTGGGTCCATGTATCTTGCCTAGGACCATGCAGTCTGGCTCTTGTCTTGCAAGCACAATGGGGAACTGAAACTGGCTGCTCTAGCTCACTGAGGTATTAAACCAGCTGAAGCAATTCAAACGTACTATCAAAATGGTGATGATTATCATCAGCATGTGTACAACAGACAGGTTACTACAGTGCCTTTGTATTTGGTAGAATTCAGTCTAATTTTTAAATTTACATACCACCTTTCTTTCATAGACTACGCAAAAGCCTTTGACTGTGTGAACCACAGTAAATTATGGCAAGTTCTTAAAGGAATGGGACAACTGTCTGGCTCAAAATTGGGCAAGGAGTATGACAAGGTTGTATACCCTCACCTTGACTATTTATATGCAGAGTACATTATGCGAAAGGCAGGGCTGGATGAATCACAAGCTGAAATTAAGGTTGCCAGAAGAAATATCAACAACCTCAGATACACAGATGATACTACTCTAATGGCAGAATGTGAGGAGGAATTAAAAAACCTTTTAATGAGAGTGAAGGAGAGAGTGCAAAAATGGGTTGAAGCTCAACATAAAAAAAAAAAAAAACTAAGATCATGGCTACTGGTCCCATCACCTCCTGGCAATTAGAAGAAGAAATGGAGGCAGGGACAGATTTTACTTTCTTGGGTTCCATGATCACCACAGATGGTGACTGCAACAACAAAAACAAAATATGTGTGCTTCTTGGGAGGAAAGCAATGGCAAACTTAGTCAGCACCTTAAAAAGCGGAGACATCATCTTACCAACAAAAGTTCGAATAGTCAAGGCAATGATTTTTCCATTAGTGATGAATGGAAGTGAGATCTGGACCATAAAGAAGGGTGATCACCATAGAATTGACGCCTTGGAGCTGTGGTGCTGGAGGAGACTCCTGAGAGTCCCCAGGAATGCAGGGAGATCAAATTTATCTATCCTGAAAGAAATCAACCCTGAATGTTCACTGGAAGGACAGATTTTTGAAGCTGAAGCTCAAATACTTTGGCTATCTCATGAGGAAAAGTCCCTTGGAAAAGTCCCTGATGCTGGGAAACATTGAAGGCAAAAGGAGAAAAGGATAGCAGAAAAAGAAATGGTTGGATGGTGTCATTGATGCAACTAACATGAACTTGACCAGTTTCAGGGAGATAGCGGAAGACAGGAGGACCTGGCATGTTTTGATCCACGCAGTCACGAAGAGTTGGCCACAACTTGACTGACCAACCACCACCTTTCCTCAAAGAGCTTAATTAAGATGTATGGGAGTTCCTGACAGATTCCCAAACAGGCATAGACCAGATATAGACCCAGATTCTGGTACTGTATGCCTTCAGATCATACTGTGAAATGGAAAAGTTTGAGCAATGAATAGAATTGGTTCTACCACAGCAATGGGTAAATGTGTTTTAGCAAAGTAAAGCATAACATGTCTATCTCTTATATATTGGAGTAATTTTGGAGTTACCTTTTCATGACCCAGGACATGAAGAAAATGAGTGTGAGGGACAAATGATGGGCATTTTCCCAAGTGAAATTGTTCCCACTAAACACTCCTGTCCTGATGTGGGACAAGACCCCCCAATAGCATCTCTTCAGCACTTTGGTTTCTCTCTCTCTTTCTATATGTCTGCCTGTCTGTATAAACTGAGCTAAGGTAGAAGCATGTAAGATATACACTACAAAAATAGGGATAAGAAAATATTTCAGCCCCAATTTCATAATTTGTCTCCAAGTAACACCCACATTTTCTTCCTCTCATTAAAATATTATCTATATGCTGTGAGACTTCATTTCTTTCTGTCCATTCTGAAAGTCAGGTACATTTTACCTGTTTCCCCAATGAACACATTTACTTAACCATTTTACCTAATGTACACACTTCACCATGTTGACTATATTGCATTTGTGTGTGTGTTTCCACTATATACATTTTATGAAGAGCAGCTGGGAAGGAACTAGAAAAGGTCCTCAAGTGCAAGGTAATGTCACTGACGACCAAGATGAAAGTTATCTACACCACAGTGTTCCCAGCTACTATGATTAGAAATAAAGATGGGTACGAAATGAAATTTTGGTTCATTTCATTATTCGTCATTCATTTTGTTATGTAATGAAATAAATAACGAACTGCCCCCTCTAAGAGAAATGAAACAAAATTAAACGGAAATTTCCATTTTGTTTCGTTTGCCAGCAGTGTCTCCTACCTGGTGCTGCTCCTGGGGTCCTCTGTCCTGGCTGCAGGGGGTGGGGGTGGGTGGGTCCAGGAGCCACCAAGAAAAAAAGGGGGGGAGAAAACCTGACTGGCCACACTACAGCTCGTAGGCAGCGATGTGATCAGCAGTAAAAAAAAAAACCCAAAACCAATAAAAATACAATAAAATAATAATGATAAAAGATCTGGCGTGCAGGCCCCTGTACTGGCCTGTGTGCACTGGAACCGGCCCGTGGGCCGGAAAAAGTTAAAAAAAAAAGCTGGCCGGTCCGCGCGACGGCCACGTGGTCGGCAGTAAAAAATAAAAATAAAATAGAAATAAAATAGAAATAAAATAAAATAAAATAAAAATAATCTGGACCGGCAGGATTATTAACAACAACAACAACAACAA